>JALPQD010000052.1:2013987-2346487 GCA_023101885.1 Typhlomys cinereus
CTGGTAAATAGAAAATGAAAGAAATGAAAAAAGCACTTACTTTAGATCAAGTTCGAAATAGAAAGCAACTTTTGATGGGTAGTAGTCAAGTGATGTGAAAGGAGGAAAACACATTCGTTCTGATTGTCTCTATCACTGTCCCCTTCCTGCTTTATTCTCCAGAAACAGATGCCTCCATTGGGACTGCACCAGAAGAGTGGATGCTTCAGAAGCAGGAAGAGAAACATCAACCTGAGCATCTTTTTGTCTTCCAGAATGTCAGTTAGAGTCCTAAAGGAGCCTGCAGCATCCAAGAGATGAGCATATGACACTTTTTGTAGCTGATGGGACATGCCACCAATATCTTGCCATTGTTTATATCCAGCTCATACCACCTGGTATGAAATACTTAGAAACAATACCCTGGGGCTAAACACCTGTGGTCCAAATCCAGGTGACAAATAGATGATGCAAACATGTTTTTGAACATAGCTTCTTCCTGCCTCAGGTGCCAAGAGGTTCATCCTGTCTGTGTCCCAGATGAGGTGATATGGAACAGTACTGGTGTAGGTCTGTGTCAACAAGCTTATTCATTAAACAATACTTTCCATGATGTAAGTGGATTTCATCAGAGAATTTGAAGTTAACTTGTGAGAGGAAAGAGTCACAAAGGACCCATGTAGTCAGAGCTGTGAGAGACACATGCAGCATATGTACTTCGCTGTCCCAAATGTCATTTATCTGGGACAGCATGTATCAGAATATTTGCTGTGTGCTTCATGTGTTGTGCCATAGATTTCCCAATAGCTGCACTTGTCTCCTATAACCTAGAGAAACAAGAATTATATTAAATGCTGAAATTACCAGAACCTTTTGGAGATGACCTTTGTGTTGTATGCTTTCACTCATGCTAATCACTCTGATGCAGACTTCCAATTATAAATAAATAAACATTGAAACACTTTAAGTGTCAACCAATACCAAAAAGTGAATGACTTGACTATGTTTTATGCTTAGTAATTATCTACCAGAGACAAAATGCTCAAACCTCTATTTGTTTTTGTTTACATAAGTAAAAGGTATAATTTCCAAGATCGAGCAACAAGTAGGTGAGTTAACTAGTGATATACTATTTCTAGGTCGATAGATTGAAAATAATGTTCCTATGATCTCTCAGAAGACACAGGGAATAAGAAATCTCTAAAGTTTTTTGTTTGTGTTTGCAAGTGTGTGTGTGTGTGTGTGTGTGTGTGTGTGTGTGTGTGTGTGTATACCAGAGAACACTTGAATGTGCATGGTTGTAGAGGGCCGAGAGGGTCATGGGAGATTATCTTCCATAATCCTGACTCCTTACTACTCTGCTCTTGAGTCTTTCAGACTTCACATTCCAAAGTTGGAAGTGCAGGTCACGACAATTTCAGTCCCACTTCTTTACATTTGAATCACGGATCTGAACTCAGTTCCTTCTGCATGAAAGGGAGAGATTTTAACCCCTGAACAATCTCTCCAAATGTTTCTAGGTTTTTCAGAGGACTAATCCCATGTGTGATTTTTTCACCCTTGTGGTACCTAGGCAAAGATAATTATTTCTCAAAGTTATCCCTTTTATTCATTTCTATTTTATTACATTATTACAGTTATTACATGTGTGATTTTTCACCCTTGTGGTACCTAGGCAAAGATAATTACTTCTCAAAGTTATCCCTTTTATTCATTTCTATTTTATTACATTATTACAGTTATTACATATTTATTCATTTATTACATCTGATGAGCATTTTCATGGAAATCCAGAATTTGATACACATTAGTCACTATTATCAAAGACTATGATTGGAGTTTTTTTTTTCCATTCATACAAATTTGATAGGTAACCCATTCCCTTCCCTTCTTCCACCCCTCCATGGATCCCCTTGGTCCCTCCCCCTTTTCCCCTTCCTTTCCCACCCTCACTCCCTTTCTCCCAGTGTCCCCTCCCTCCCATTCCTGGAGCATCCTTTAGTGTCCATGTCAAACTTCCCTCTGGGCCCTCCTCTCTGATGAGGTGTAAGGACTCAGTAGCATTGCTTAGAGCTCTTTTTTGTGTTCCCCTTTAGTACAGAAACATTATTGTGGCTGTTAATCCCTTGCCTCTAAGGATCCTAGTGCCTGTGGTTGACTTTTGGGGGTCAATGATATGTTGGTCATTGCGCAGGTCATGCAAATCCTATTATGATTACTTCAGCCCTAATTTGTGTGGAATATCTTGTATATTGTTGCTACTCCCCATCTTTAGGATCTTACAATCTTACCTACTCCTCTTCTACAAATTTCCCTGAGTTCTGGGATGGGGAGAGATTAGACTGGCCTGGTTCGTGGTGATAAATGTAGGATCTCTGATTTTCTGAATTATGGTTTATTGGTTTTTTTCTCTTCTTCCAGTTTTGCTGTTTCTTCACTGCCCTTGGCTCCATCCTGATGGGTATTGGACGTCACCTCCTAGCCAGAGATAAAAGGTTGTTAAACTAGAGTCTTATTATAAGAGTAGATTCAAAGGCACATGGAATAAGAGTAAGAGACCACAATGAAGGGAGGGTCAGTTTCCCATTTGGAGGATGGTTACCTTCTATCTGTCAAACTCTATGCCCTCCTGTCTGGTGAGATTAAACCCCATCAGGTGCAGGTGACCAGGAAGGAAAATCTGTGATGTTTCATTACTTACTTTCAGTTCTGAATGGTGGCCTATTTTCTCCGCTGTAGCATGATCCCCTCTCTCTTGGTTTCTGGTGGGGCCCTCCTTCCCTTTCCCTCCTGTTTATAATCTTTGCAATTACTATAGGTATTACAGAGATTTATCTTTGAGTGTGTCACTAAGTGGGTTTGGTACTAGGATCCACCTATTAGGGAGTACATACAGCGCTTAATTTTTTGTGTCTGGGATACTTCACTCAATATAATTTTTTCTATTTCCTGGAAAATTTCATTAATTCATTATTTTTGATGGCTGAGTACTATTTCATTGTATAAATGTGCCACATTTTCCTTATCCACTAGTCAACTATTGGGCATTTGTGTTGATTCTATGACTTTGCTATTGTAAACACTCTTGCTAGGAACATGGTCATGCTTGTGCTATTGAGGTGAATTTTTGCTGTATGGGGGATTATTCCCAAAAGTGGAATAGCAGGGTCATGTCCGGGCCCACAAACCAGCATAAACCCAGACTTTGTGCAGGAAACAGAAGTGGGAGTGGTAGGAATTGATCAGGCATAGGGTCAGAGGGGGCCTAGGATGTCCTCCTTCATCCAAGCCAATTTTATTGTACCATACATGAATATTTATAGGAAAACAGTCAAGGAGCAGGGCCAAAGTCTTACAGGATTATGTAAAATGTATACATTCCAATTAACAAAGGAAAGGAAGGAGTGACAAATCAGACATGGCACCTTGTTGCTGGAGGGAATGGAACATATGCCTCAAAGCAGAGCTACTTGGTCCATCATTTGTATATCTCAGACAAGCAGGAAGTATCTGTTGGGGGAGGAACAGCCCAGCCAGTTTCTAAGAGAAACAAAAGTGTCCATGTACAGGCCGGAGGTGATCTCAACTCCCAAGGGGAGGAGTTAGGCCTGCCATTGTCTTGCAGACAAGAGGCAAACTCAACCCCCCAAGGGAGGAGCACCTATCAACAGCCAGCTTCAGATGCTAATGTATAATCCAGAGAGCAGGCTTTGGGCCTGACAACCCCCACAATTCCCCCTTGTTTTTATTATTAGAAAAGAGACCTAGTTTTAATATTATCTATATAATGTGAACAAACAAAGATTACAAAAAGGGCAAACAAATCAATTCACATAGCAACAAGTGTCAAGCCAACCAGACATTTTCTGGAGTTTTTAAATTATATATGTTATTTAAATAAGCCTGAATTCTGTCCCAAATAAAAATTCTATCTCAGTATCAGTATTGACTTTTTTTGCGTTCAGGAGAAGTACAATTAGCAATAGAATAATAGATACATTTGGGGGCGGGAGAGGTGGCTCAGGGATTAAGCCTCTGCCTTGCAGGCAGAAGGTCCCTGAGTTAGGATCCTAGAGCCCACATATAGATGCCAGAGCGGAAGCAGGAGCAGCCTGCTTTTCTGGTCCTGGTAGGGCAGAGTCTGTGAATCCCAGGGCAGAGTAAATGAGGAGGAGGTGGAGGTGGTCCATGGTGGTTCCCAAATCCGCCCATGGTTCTACACACACACACACACACACACACACACACACGCTCACACACACACACACATGCACACACACACAACTGAATAAAAAAAAAGAATCATTTGATGCCAGCAAAAGTCAACAGAAAATCGTACATTTTTGAAACCAAAAATAAAGCATATGATGGTGTACATAGTAGTGAGTTTTTAAATTGAAAAATAAAGTCCTAGCATATGGTAAGTAGCAGTTAAATTTCAAAGTCTAGTTTGTGAAAGACACTCAGAATCAGTCCAAACAAGGGTCAGGAATCCATCTTAAAAGGAAACATTTTGTGTGTAGGCATTGACGAACCAGGAAAGTCTGATACTTTAAGTCTAGAATGTTAAAAAATAAAGCACCACAATAATAGTCAAGAAGAGATGCCTGGGAGTTGTTGTGACTCTTGGATTAGTCTGTCCTCTTCAAGTATCAGAGTGTTGAGTTGGTCAGGATCTGGCTCCTTGAGTTGTTCTGCATCCATGCCAACTCCTTCCTTCTTGTAGACTGAGTGCTGTTATCTTTCAGGGAGATGATCCTTGATTTTCTACTGGGCAGGCTAAATGTCTAGGAGTCCACCTATAGATGGAGAAACACAAAGATATCCATGACTCCAGCAGAGCCCTGGATCTGGTTAGGACATGTGTTTATCCAAGGTGTACTGTCACTATAAAGCCATCATTAACTGTATTTCTTTTTTTAAAAAAATTAAAGTGGCACTTTCCCCCCCACCTGGGATGTGCGCAGTCCAGCGAGGGCATACTGTGCCCTAGGTAAGCACCCCCTGTTCACCCCTAAGCTCCAGGCAACCCATTATCCCAGCTCCTCCCACCAGCCAGTCTGAGCAGGCACTTCCAGGCTGGGGAGGACCCTGGGCCACTCCCCAGCTCCACCGGTTAATTGCACCTGGCACCAGAAATTCTCCCCTTTCCCCACCCACCCGGGAAGCACACAGGCCAGCCAGGATACACTGCGTCCCATATAAGCACCCGCTGCTCACCCCTAAGTCCCAGGTAAACCACTAGACCCAGATCTTCCCACCAGCCAGGCAGAGAAGGCACTGCTCCAGGCTGGGGGGAGGACCCCTGGGCCACTCCCCAGCTCCACAGGTTAATTGCACCCATCACCAGCACCTCTCCCATATCTCAGGATGTGTGCAGTCCAGCGAGGACACACTGCACCCTAAGGAAGCATCCACTGCTCACCCCTAAGCCCCAGGTAACCCACTAGTCCCAGCTCCTCCCACCAGCGAGTCAGAGAAGGCGCTGCTCCTAGTCAGGGAGGACCCCTGGACCACCCCCCAGCTTCCCAAGTAAATTGTGCCTGCCACAGTACCTCTCACCCCAAAGCCCTAGGTAACCCACTAGTCCCAGCTCCTTCCACCAGCCAGTCAGAGCAGGTGCTACTCCAGGCCAACTAATTCAATTCAGTCAAAAACACACAGAAATTGAAAGGTCTTAAGAGAGAAAATGACAATGCCCAAGTCAAAGTGCAGATCCATGAGAAACAAAACCCAAGCAGACAAATCTCCCACTGAAAGAATTAACCCCATAATGATAGACTCCAACCAGAACAAACCCACGGAAAACAGCCAAGAAAGCCTGACCCAAGATAACAACTTTCAAAACATGGTCATTACCATGATCAATAACATGAAAGAACTCTGGGACAAGTTAAAAAATTGCATCAACCACTTTGAAGAGGAACACAACAGACACTTGGAGGAGTTGAGAAAAACAGTTCAAGAAACAAAAATAGGCATAGAGCAGTTAAAACAGACTCAAGCAGAGTTTAAAACTGAACTAAAAGACAAGTTATCTTCAACCCAGAACTCAACAGTCTTATCAGCAAAACTAACAAAGCAGAAAATAGAATTTCAGACCTTGAAGACAAAGTCAGAGTATTAAGCAAAAAGTTACTTGAGAGAAATATTCAAAAGTTATGGGACACCCTGAAGAAGCCTATCATGGAATACCAGAGCAAGAATCCCAAAATACTACACCTGAGGAAATTTTTCAAACTATCATCAAGAAAAAGTTTCCGCATCTTCGGAGGTGGTGCTGAGTGACCCTCGATCCTCCTGGGCTGTTTTGCTGACTTGTGATGCGCATTGCCAAATTCATGAAACTCATCGCGGGTGGGATGTGTAACAGCAAACCTTTCGAGACCACTCCTGAGCACGACGCAGGAAGCGTGTGGTAAGCAGTGCGGAAATATGGCCGAGCTGCTCGTGCCCACGATCTAGCCTGGGAGGCCCGAGAAGCACCAGGTGTGGGTTTGCACAGGCCACGGCAGTGGTGCTGGGCAGCGTTCCTCATGTGACCAGGGTCGCCATTCACAGGAACCAAACACTCTAGGATTTTGTTGACAGCGTCTGAATTGACTGAGCGTGTGGAGGTAGTGGGCTCGGACGTACTGAGCTTTTTTATGATCATTATAACCCTTGTTGGATTCAGTTTGATACAGATTCTGTGAAGAGGGACAAATCTTTGAAAATATTGTTTTTCTTTTAATTAAAAATTAAATTTAGGTAAATATGCTCAGGATGTACAAACTAATCAGACTTCAATATTTATCCCATTACCTCATCAGTAATACCACATTTTGTTAGCTATTTATTGATTATAATGTTAGATTCAAATTCTGTTCTGAATGTGAGTGAATACTTTGGAAAAGCTTTGAGTTTTTCACTATGAAATGCAATGGCATTTGATAGGCACTAGTAGCCAGTTAAAATGATGATACTGACTTATTTGACTTTGACACTTCATTTTAATGTTTGTAACTGCGCAGCAGAAAAAGCTGCCATTCGTGGTTCAGTTTTTCTTGAAAGCACAATTTGAAATGTTTAGATAATAAATGACATTTTTTTTTCTTTGCTTTGGGAAAAAAAAAAAAAAAGAAAAAGTTTCCGCATCTAAAAAAAGAGAGGCCCATCCATACACAAGAGGCATTCCACACCCCAAACAGACATGACCAAAATAGAAACTCGCCATGGCAAATAATTGTTAAAACATTCCACATTCAAGACAAAGAAATGATGCTGAGAGCTTCAAAGGAAAAAAAAGTCACTATTAAAGGTAAACTTATTAAAAGACCAAATGATTTCTAATGGAAACAGTAAAAGCAAGAAGAGCTTGGAGAGACATACTTCAGTATTGAATGAGCAAAAATGTCAAACCAGGCTGATGTACCTGGTAAAACTATCCATTATGATCGAGGGAGAAAGAAAAGTTTTCCAGCACAAAGACAACTTGAAGACTTACATGTCTACCAAACCAGGCCTTCAAAAAATGCTAGAAATGATACTAAGGCTTGAAGAAGAATACAAGCGTACCAGGAGAACAGAAGGGAAGTATAATGCCATCAAAACCCAAAAGTGAAACAATACACTCATAAAAGCCACTAAACATAAAAAATGTCTGAAATTAAAAATATTTTCTCCATTGTAACATTAAATATCAATGGAATTAACTCACCAATCAAGAGACAGAAATTACAAACTTGTATTAAAAATCACAGCCCATCAATCTGCTGCCTGCAGGAAACTCATCTCACCACAAAAGATAGGCACATCCTAAAAATAGAAGGCTGGTCCAAAATTCTGCAACCTAATGGAACCAGAAAACAGGCAGGGGTATCCATTATGCTATCAGACAAAGTGGATTTCAAACCAAAAAAAAAAAATCATAAGAGACAAAAAAGGTTAGTTACTTCATTTTAGTCACAGTACATTCACCAGGAAGACTTCACAATACTGAACATACATGCACCCAATACGGGCCCGGACACATTCATTAAGCAAACCCTACAATGTCTAAAGCTAGAAATCAACCCCAAAATGATAATTCTTGGGGATTTCAACACAACCCTCTCAGCATGGGATAGATCAACAGGTAAAAAAATTAACAGAGTCACTTCAGAACTTAATCAAACCCTTGCTGAAATGGACCTTACAGATCTCCATTGAACTTTTCATCCACACACCAAAGAATACACATTTTTTTCAACAGCACACGGAATTTTCTCCAAAATAGATCACATATTGGGCCACAAACGAATCTCCACATATACAGGAAAGTTGAAATTCTAGACTGTATTCTATCAGACTGCCATAGTCTAAAGCTTAACATCCACAACACAATAAACAACTGAAAATAAACTACCTCCTGGAAACTTAACACTATGATGCTGAATGAGAATTGAATTCAGGAAGAAATTACAAAGGAAATTCAAGATTTCCTGAAAGTGAACAATAATGAAAATGCAACTTACCAAAATCTTTAGGACACAATGAAAGCTGTCCTAAGAGGTAAGTTCATAGTTCTTAATGCTTACATCAAAAAATGGAAACATCAGTAATAAATAACTTAATAATGCAGCTTAATGCTTTAGAGACACTAGAGCAATCCGACCCCAAAAACAGTAGAAGAGAGATTAGCAAAATCAGGAGAGAAATATCTGAAATCGAGATTAGGAAAATGATATAAAAAATCGACCATTCAAAAAGCTGGGTTTTTTGAAAAAATCAGTAAGATTGATACACACCTACCTAAATTAACCAAAAGCAAGAGAGAGAAAACCTAATTTAACAATCTTTGAAATGAAAATGGAGTTATCACTGCTGATACCCAAGAAATCCAGAGAATTATAATGTCATATTTCAAAAACTTATAACCTGTGGAATTTGACAACACCAAAGAAAGGGATGAATTTCTGAGTAAGCACAACTTACCTATATTGAATCAGGAAGATTTGAATCATTTAAATAGTCATATAACATATGAGGAAATTGATGAAGTCATCTCGAATCTTCCCACCAAAAAATGTCCTGGACCAGATAGATTGAGCACAGAGTCTACCAGACATTTAAAGAGCTAATAACACCAATGCTCCTTAAACTGTTCCATCAAATATCAAAGCAAGGAACACTACCAAATTCTTTCTATAAAGCTAATATTGTCTTAATCCCAAAACCTAATAAAGATACACTTAAAAAAGAAAACTATAGGCCGATCTCTCTGATGAACACAGATGCGAAGATTCTCAACAAAGTCTTAGGAAATCGGATTCAAGAATATATCAAAAAGAACATGCACTGGGATCAAGTAGGCTTTATCCCAAGCACGCAATGTTGGTTTAACATACACAAATCAATAAATGTTATTCATCATATAAACCAGTCCAAAATCCAAGACCACATGATACTCTCGATAGATGCAGAAAAAGCTTTAAGAAATTCCAACAGCCTTTTATGATCAAAATCCTAGATGAGTTGGAATGGAAGGAAACTTTAACAATATAATAAAGCTGTATACAACAAGCCCACAGCAAGGATTATACTCAATGGGGAAAAACTTGAAGCATTCCTGGTTCGATCAAGAACTAGACAAGGCTGTCCACTCTCACCATTTCTATTCAATATTGTACTGAAAGTCTTAGCTGGAGTAATAAGACAAGAAAGGAAGATAAAAGGGATTCAAATTAGCAAGGAAGAAGTCAAGTTATCTCTATTTGCAGATAACATGATCATATACCTGAAGTGATTCTAAAAACTCCACCAGGAAGCTTTTGGAACTAATACAGGAGTTCAGCAGTGTGGCAGAATACAAAATAAACATACAAACATCAGGCCTTTCTATGTGCCAGAATGAAAGGAGTGAAAAAACCCTGAGAGAAACAATCACATTTACTATAGCCCCTAAAAAAAATGAAGTACCTTAGTATATACCTAACCAAGGAAGCAAGACACCTTTACAACAATAACTTTAAAACCCTAAAAAAAGAAATCATAGAAAACACCAGAAGTTGGAAAGTCTTCCCATGTTCCTGGATTGGCAAAATCAATATCATAAAAATGACCATCCTACCAAAGGCAATATACAGATTCAATGCTATAACAGTCAAAATCCCAAAGCAATTCTTTAAAGAAGTTGACCAAACAATCTCAAAATTCATATGGAGGCACAAAAGACCCAGGATAGCAAAAACTATCCTGAGTAACAAAAACACTGCTGGAGTTATCACCATACCAAACATTAGTCTTTATTACAAATATGTAGCTATAAAAGCAGCCTGATACTGGCTCTAAAATAGACACACAGATTAATGGAGAAGGGTTCAAGGCCCAGATATAAGCCCACACAACTACAGCCACATGATCTTTGACAAAGCGGCCCAAAAAATCCAATTGAAAAAGAACAGCGTCTTCAACAAATGGTGCTGGCAAAACAGGATATCCATATGCACAAGATTAAAACTGGAACTGTACTTGTTACCATGTACAAGACTTAATTCCAAATGGATCAAGGATCTCAATATATGGCCAGAGACTATAACAACCTTAGTTGAAAGGGTAGGAAACTCCCTCGAGCTAATTGGACTACGCCAACATTTCCTAATTGGAAATCCAATAGCACAGTCAATACAACCAACACTCAATAAATGGGATCTTATGAAATTAAAGAGCTTCTGTTCAGATAAAGAGATTTTAACTGGAGCACAAAGGCAACCCACAGAATGGAAGAAAATCTTCACTAACCACATATCTGATAGAACTCTATTATCCAAAGTCCACAAAGAACTTAGAAAACTAAATACCAAGGAAACAAATGTTCCAGTTAAAAACTGGGCCTTGGAACTCAAAAGCAACTTTACCAGGGACAATATTAAAAGCTCTAACAAATATCTTTAAAAATGCTCTACATCCTTAGCCATCAAGAAAATGCAAATCAAAACCTCCCTGAGCTATCTTCGCACCCCAGTCATGATGGCAAAAATCCACAATACAAACAACACCAAATGCTGGGGAGGATGTGGCGAGAAGGGAACTCTCCTACATTGTTGGTGGGCATGCAGGCTCATACAACCACTCTGGCGAGCTGTCTGGTGATTCTTAAAGAAGTTAAAAATTGAAATGCCATATGACCCTTCTCTTCCACTTTTGGGGATAATGCCTCATACAGCAAAAATTCACCTTGATAGCACAAGCACAACCATGTTCATAGCAACACTTTTACAATAGCAAAGTCATGGAGTCAACACAAATGTCCAACAGTTGACGAGTGGTTAAGGAAAACATGGTACATTTATACAATGGAATACTACTCAGCCATCAAAAATGACGAATTAATGCAATTTGCCAGGAAATGGATGGAATCAGAAAAAATTATATTGAGTGAAGTATCCTAGACACAGAAAATTAAGCGCTATGTGTATTCCCTAATAGGTGGATCCTAGTATCAAACCCACTAATGACACAGTCAAAGATAAATATCTGCAATACTTACAGTACTTGCAAAGGTTATAAACTGGAGGGAAGGGGAAGGAGGGCCCCGCCAGATACAAGGTGAAAGGGGATGATGGTATAGCAGAGATAATAGGCCACCATCAAGGACTGCAAGTAAGTAATGAGACATCTGGTTATGTTCACAGACTTTCCTTCCTGGTCACTTGCAACCGATGGGAATGATCTCACCAGAAAGGGAGGGCCTACAGTTTGGCAGATAAAAGGTAACCATTTTGCAAATGGGAGACTGACACCTCCCCTCACCATGGTCTCCTATTCTTGTTCCATCTACCTTTGAATCTACTCTTATAATAAGACTCTTCTTAATAGCTTTTTATCTCTGGCCAGGAGGTGACATTCAATACCCATCAGGATACAGCCAAGGGCATTGCAGGAACAGCAAAACTGAAAAAAAAAATCAACAAACCATAAATCAGAACATCACAGACTCTATATCAACCACCTGGAACCATGCCAGCCTAATCTCTCCCCATCCTGAAACTCAGGGAAATTTGCACAAGAGGGTAGGGTAAGATTGTAAGAGCCCAAAGATGAGTAGCAATGATATGCAAGATACTCCAAGTTAGGGCTGAAGTAATCATAATAAAACATTGCATGACCTGCGCAATGACCAACATATCATTGACCGCTCAAAGTCTAAGCATGGACTAAAGGCACTTGGATCCTTAGAAGTAAGGAGTAACAGTCACAGTAGTGTTCCTATACTTAAGGGGAACACAAGGAAGAGTTATAGGAACTGCCACTGAGTCCTTACACTTCATCAAAGAGCAGGACCCAGTGGAAAGTTTTGACATACACATTAAAGCATGCTCCAGGATTGGGAGGGAGGGGGCACTGGAGAGAGGGTGTGCAGGGAGAGGGGAGGGAGAGAACTCGAAGCATTGGGGGGGATTCTGGAGAGGGGTGAGGGAGGAGGGAGGGGACCGAGGCCCCTATAAAGTTTGTATGAGCGGAAAAATAAATAAATAAATTATTGGGAAAAAAGAAGTGAACACACTATATTTATGTATGAAAATGTCAAAGAATGAAAAAATAACTAAAAAGTGACAGTTGTCACCATTGTGAGGTAGTATTGGAGAACAGAGACAAAAAGTTCCACAGTGGGTCATCCTTGGCTCTTCTATGTATGTGTGTATCTGATATCATTAAATATAGATTTCTTAAATAATTTAAAATTTTTCTCCCATATATTTTGCATTTCCCTCTGTTTCCTTATGTTGATGATTTTTCTGAATATATTTGCAAAATATTTGCAGTGCTGTGCCATTGTGCACCTTGATTCTGACTGTTTCTGCAAAGTATATCCTTATTGCCAGGTTGGCGGATCTGTCCAGTCATATGCTCAGGTTCCCTTACCCTGTTGCTGACCAGGTTGATGGACATGTCTGAAATAAAGTCAACAAACTTTCCCTGTTTTTATGTTGAAGAGGAACATATAGCAGACACTGTCTGAAGAATAAAATGGCCTTTCTTAGACATTGGATTTGCCACAAAAATGATCATGTCTGAGATGTTGTATTATCTTGTACATTCCATCTAATAATGATTATTTTGATTATTTTACCTTGACGTGCAAAAAGTTTTTAAACTACATTCAGTCCCATTTGTCAATTCTTACAATTTTTCCTGACCAATTAGAGTCTTCTCAGAAAAGAATGTTTATACTCACATACCCACAACTTGAAATTTCTGATTATTTTGTAAGTTTATACAAATTTCAGTATTTGATTTTTGACTTGTTTTGATTCATGTGGTGTGAGATGAGAGAGAGGAGTATGCATGGTCATGGCATGAGTGTGGAGATCAGAGGACAACTTTCAAAATAGGTTTTCTCCTTTATCATATAGGCTCTAGGATTTGAGTTCAGGTCACCAGATTTGCACATAGTCCTCTCTTTTTCTAAACTGTTTAACCATCCTCCATCCCTTCAGTTGATTTTTGCATAGACTGAATGGTACAGATCTACATTTTTAACCTTCTATATGATGTGGAAATCCAGTTTATACAAACATTTGTGAAAGAGACTGTCTTTTCTCCAATGTAATTTTTGCACCTTTGCTGAAGATCAGATGGCTATAGCTTGTGGGTTTATTACTAGCTGCTCCTATTCCATTATTCTGTTCTTTTTGTGCTATTGCCATTTTTTACATATAGATATATAGTATAATTTGAACTTAATATGCCTATCCTGATACATCTATCATTTTTTGAATTTTTGGAAAAAAATGTCTTTTTCTATTTAGGATATTTGTGCCTCCATATAATTGTAGAATTATTTGTTTAATCTTTTGAAGAAACATATGGAATTTTTGTTGAAATTTGAATTGAAAATATGACCACTGTGTCAAAAGTCAATTCTGGCTCTGTGGTCCAGGTATCAGTCCCTTTGTAGGGGTTGTTTCGTGGCCCCACAGTAGACCATTTAGGCATCCCCCTTACCCTTCAGTGCCCTCTCTTCGCCACAGTTGCATGTGACCAGGGGTCTCTTTCTTTGAGTTACTGTTTCACAGCTCCATGGGTGATTCGCTCAGGCATCCCTATCCCCATTAAACCCTTTACTTCTGTGCTTTTACACAGGGTTGCTTAGATTATCATTTCATGATGCTGTTCTGCAACTTCACAGATGAGCCACTTGGGCCTTCCCTTTCTTGTGTGCCTTCCACATCTATATACTTTCACAATGTCCAGAGACCTTTTCATTTGTTCTATCGTTTTGTGCTCTAGAGTTGAGCTACTCCAGTTTCCTGTTTCCCTGTCCACATCTTAGTCTCTGCTTCCATTTCTTGCACGAAGCCCAGAGGGCCATTACTGTATGCTGTGGTCCAGTAGATCCATAGGCAAGCCAATAAAAGTCTCCCTCCTCTTTGTCTGGGTTCTTGCCTCCATGTGTAACTTCCATCTGTGCACAATTGCATACAACCTAGAGGTCTGAACCTTTGTACTACTATTCTTTAGCTCCATAAGTGAGCCACCAAAGTTTCCCAGTCCTCCCTCACCTCATACCTTTTGCTGATGAAATATTGTTAATAGACCAATTCCTTTACATTGCTTGCTATTCTGTGATTCCATACATAAGCCACTCTAGCCTTCCGTTTTCCCTTCTCTTTCTCAACTGCTGCTACATGTGTGCTTGTATGCAACCTAGAGGCCCTTACCTTTGCTCCACTGTTCTACATATCCATAGACCAGTCACTCTGACTTTCTTCACCACTCACCACAGCTGAACCAAAGCAATGGACCTCAGGTGATCTGTAAATTGTATGACCTTCTGTTTTACTTGAAATTGAGACACTAGCAGGTCTACAGCATAAGTCATAAACACAAACAACCTAAGGAAAATGCCCCTGTATAATTAAAAAAGCACAAGTAGCATGAGAAAAGAAGATAATGTCTCCAGTCCAGAGCACCAGCCCCATGGAGAACCATCTAGATGAATTACAAGACAAGTGAGTCAAAGGAGCAATTATGAATTTATTCAATGAGTTCAAAAAGGACAACAATAAAGCCCTGGATGAACTTAAACAAGATAATAGTAAATAGATATAATTCCATGAAACACAAACAGTATACAAAAGAATAAGACAATTCAAGATGAAAACAAAGCTCAACTTAAAAGCTAAAGCATTTAAAAAAAAAAAGCTCAGAGCAAAGCAACATAATTGCTTAACCAGAACACTCTATTCAAATTATCCATAAACTTGAAGGAGGAATAGAAGGCTTTCATGATAAAGATAAACTAAAGAACTCTATGATCAGGAAGTCAGCATTACATAGAATTCTATTAGGAATATTCAAGATGGATGACATAGACAAATCCATTATAAAGAACACAAGATGAAAATAACAAGACTGTAACATAATCCTGGCAAATGTACCTAAAATTGTCAAATAAATAACAGAAAACAATACTCATTTTTCAATAATAACACTAAACATTAGTGGTTTTAACTTTCCAATAAAAAGACACTGACTATCATATTGAATTAGAAAACATGAACCAATGTTCAGTTGCCTTCAAGAGTCATGCCTGACAATCAAAAAGAGGTACCTTCTTAAGGTAAAGGATAGGAAGCATATTCCTGAGCTGAAGAGATGATTCAGGGGTGAGAATTCTGCCTTAAAAGCAGAAGGTCCTGAGTTTGAATCCTGACTCTCATGTAAAAATGCCAGGCAGAAAAGATGGCAATCTGCAATTTTGGCCTTGGAAGGCAGAGTCTGGCAAACACCAGAGCAAAGCAAAAGAAGAGGTAGAAGCAATCAAGGATGATTTCTGAAGTCATTCTTGGACCCCTATAGTCACATGTGGTGCTCTCTGACATACATACATGTGCATCATAATAATAATAATAATAATAATAATAACTAAGGAAAATATATCCCAAGCAAATAGAAGCAGGAAAGAAGCACATGTTGCAATTTTAATATCTGACAAATTGTATTTCAAATTATCATCAGTATGAAGGAAACAATCCATCAAGAAGATACCTCAGTCCTAATGTATATGTACCAAACATGGGTGTACTGAGATTTATAAAACAAATATTTGTAGATGAAAACACACAGGTCAACTCCAGTACAGTAAGAGTGGGAGTCCTCAACAGTCTACCTTAACCATTAAACAGGTCATCGAAACTAAAAGAAATTGAAGTCAAATGGACCTAACAAACATCTGTAGAATATTGCATACAGATACCAAAGAATATATATTCTGTATGTTAGCCAATAACTCTTTCTCAAAAATTGATCATGCAAACAGGACGCAAAACATAACTCGACAAACATGATAGACTTGAAATATTAATGGAATAAAAGTAAAAATTAGCAGCAAAAGAAATGGCACAAATCTGCAACTTAATGGAAACTTATTGAAAGATTATTGAATAATCCTTGGACCATTAAGCATATCAAGAAAAAAATGTTTAAATATTGGGCAAAAATGACAATGCAAATACAACATTCCAAAACCCATGGGACACATTGAAAGCTATCCTAATAAGGAAGTTTAAAGTTTCTTTTTTTTATAGCTTTAAAGGCTTTTATTAAACGAAGAGAAAAATCTTAAACACATAATCTACCAATGATCCTTAAGAAATTAGACAGACAAGAACAAATCAATGCCCAAAACAGTACTTGGAAGGAAGTAATCAAGATCAGGGCAGAAATCAATGAAATAGAAACTGAAAAAGCATCCAAAAAAAAAAAGAAACTAAAAAAGCAATACAAAATCATCATAAGATAAAGTGAATTCTTCCAAAAGATAAATAAATTTGACAAAACTCAGGCCAAATTATCCAACAGAAAAAGAGAGAAAACCAAAATTAGCAAATTTAGAGATATAAAGGGAGACATTATATAACAAAAGCAAAGCAATTCAGAGAACATGAGGAAAAACTTCAAAAACATATATTCTACTACGCTGGACAATCTAAAAATTGATAAATTTCTAGACAATATGACTTATCAAACTAAATAAACAATATATGAATAAATTAAGCATACCTATAACTACCAATGGAATTGGAATGATATTTAAACATCTCCAAACCAGCAAAAGCCTAGAACCATAAGGATTTAGTGCAGAATTCTACTAGACCTCCAAAGAAGAACTATCAGTAGTTTTACTGAAATTGTTTCACAGGATAGAAACACTTCAAAACTTTTTTTTTGAAGACAATATGGCTCTGCTTCCAAAGCCAAATAATGACTCATTAAAAATGAATTACAGAAAAATCTCTTTGATATACACAGATGCAAAAATATTCATCAAAACACTTAGAAACCAAATACAAAAATATAGAAGAGTTCATTCACCATGATCAAGCAATCCACCTGGATTCATTCTAGTCATGAAGGGATAGTTTAACATGTACAAATAAACGAATGCAATTCATCACATAAATGGACTTGATGGTAAGAATCACATGATCCTCTCAATAGACAAAGAAAACACTTTTGACAAAATATCTTTATAACAAATCCATGAAAAGAATAAGAGCATATCTCAACATAATAAAGGTAATATGTAAGAACCCTACAACAGCATCTTTGTAAATAGTACAAAACAAGAGGCATTCCCACTTGGATGAGGAAGAAGACAAGACTGTCCACTGTCATCACATACGTTCAATAATGTGCTTGAACAGAGTTCTACTAGACATTTAAGGAGCTAATAACACCAATAGTCTTTAAACTGTTCCATCAATTAGCCAAGGAAGGAACACTACCAAATTCCTTCTATGAAGCTAATATAATCTAAATCCCAAAACCTAATAAAGATACACTTAAAAAAAGAAAACTATAGGCCAATTTCTCTGATGAGCACAGATGCAAGGATTCTCACCAAGTCTTAGTAAATAGGATTCTATTATCCAGAGTGCACAAAGAACTTAGAAACTAAAAACCAAGGAAACAATGGGCCAATTAAAATTGGGCCTTGGAACTTAAAAGAAACTTTACCAGGGACAAAATTACGACCACTCTGGCAAGCCATCTGGAGATTCTTAAAGAAGTTAAAGATTGAAATGCCATATGACACTGCTATTCCACTTTTGGGAATAATCCCCCATACAGCAAAAATTCACCTCGATAGCACAAGCACAACCATGTTCATAGCAGCACTATTTACAATACCAAAGTCATGGAATCAACCAAAATTTCCAATAGTTGATGATTGGATAAGGAAAATGTGGTACATTTGTACAATGAAATACTACTCAGCCATCAAAAATGATGAATTTATGATATTTGACAGGAAATGGATGGAATTAGAAAAAAATTATATTGAGTGAAGTATCCCAGACACAGAAAATTAGGCACTATATATACTCCCTAATAGGTGGATCCAAGTACCAAACCCACTTAGAGACACTCAAAGACAAATCTGTGTAATACCTACAGCAATTGCAAAGATTATAAACAGGAGGGGTGGGAAAGGAAGGCCCCACTAGAAACAAGGAGAGAGGGGACCATGTTACAGCAGAGAAAATAGGCCACCATCAAGGACTGCAAGTAAGTAATGAGACATCTGGTTAAGTTCACAGACTTTCCTTCCTGATCATTTACAACTGATGGTGTATGCATTTTTCTCAGCAGCACATGGAACTTTCTCCAAAATAGATCACATATTGGGCCACAAAATGAATCTACACATATACAAGAAAGTTGAAATTCTAACCTGTGCCCTATCAGACCACCACGGCCTAAAGCTAGACATCCACAACACATCAAACAAGAGAAAATGCACTAACTCCTGGAAACTTAACACTATGATGCTGAATGAGAACTGGATTCAGGAAGAAATTAAAAGGAAATTCAAGATTTCCTGAAAGTGAATGATAACGAAAATACAACTTACCAAAATCTCTGGGACACAATGAAAGCTGTTCTAAGAGGTAAGTTCATAGCACTTAATGCCCACGTCAAAAAAATGGAAACATCAGAAATAAACAACTTAACAATGCAGCTTAAAGCTTTAGAGAAACTAGAGCAATCTGATCCTAAAAGCAGTAGAAGAGAAGAGATTAGCAAAATAAGGGGAGAAATATCTGAAATCGAGACTAAGAAAACGATAGAAAAAATCAACCAATCAAAAAGCTGGTTCTTTGAAAAAATCAACAAGATTGATACACCCTAGCTAAACTAACCAAAAGCAAGAGAGAGAAAACCCAAATTAACAAAATTAGAAATGAACATGGAGTTATCACTACGGATACCCAAGAAATCCAGAGAATTATAACATCATATTTCAAAAACTTATACTCTGTGAAGTTTGACAACACAAAAGAGATGGATGAATTTCTAAGTAAACACAACTTACCTAAATTGAATCAGGAAGTTGTGAATTATTTAAATAGTCCTATAACATATAAGGAAATTGAGGAAGTAATCTCGAATCTTCCCACCAAAAAATGTCCTGGACCAGATGGATTCAGCACAGAGTTCTACAAGACATTTAAGGAGTTAATAACACCAATACTCCTTAAACTGTTCCATCAAATAGCAAAGGAAGGAACACTACCAAATTCCTTCTATGAAGCTAATATCGTTTTAATCCCAAAACCTAATAAAGATTCACTTAAAAAAGAAAACTATAGGCCGATCTCCCTGATGAACACAGACGCAAAGATTCTCAACAAAGTCTTAGCAAATCGGATTCAAAAACATATTAAAAAGATCATTCATGGGGACCAAGTAGGCTTCATCCCCGGCACACAAGGTTGGTTCAACATACGCAAATCAATAAATGTAATTCATCATGTAAACCAGTCCAAAGTCCAAGACCACATGATACTCTCGATAGATGCAGAAAAAGCTTTTGACAAGATCCAACAGCCTTTTATGATCAAAACGCTAGAGACAGTAGGAATGGAAGGAACCTTTATCAATATAATAAAAGCTGTATACAACAAGCCCACAGCAAGGATTATGCTCAATGGGGAACAATTGGAAGCATTCCCACTTCGATCAGGAACAAGACAAGGCTGTCCACTCTCACCACTTCTATTCAATATTGTACTTGAAGTCTTAGCCGAAGCCATAAGACAAGAAAGGGACATAAGAGGGATTCAAATTGGCAAGGAAGAAGTCAAGCTATCTCTATTTGCAGATGACATGATCTTATACCTGAGTGATCCAAAAACTCCACCAGGAAGCTCCTGGAACTAATTGAGAAGTTCAGCAGGGTGGCAGGATACAAAATAAATGTGCAAAAATCAGAGGCCTTCCTATATGCCCAGAATGAAAGAAGTGAAAAAGCCTTGAGAGAAACCATGCCATTTACTATAACCCCTAAAAAAATGAAATACCTTGGTATAAACCTAACTAAGGAGGTAAAAGACCTTTACAATGAAAACTTTAAAACCCTAAAGAAAGAAATTGCAGAAGACACCAGAAGGTGGAAAGACCTCCCTTGTTCCTGGATTGGCAGAATCAACATTGTAAAAATGACCATCCTACCAAAGGCAATATACAGATTCAATGCTATACCAATCAAAATCCCAAAGCAATTCTTCAAAGAAGTTGACCAAACAATCTCAAAGTTCATTTGGAGGCACAAAAGACCCAGGATAGCCAAAACAATCCTGAGTAACAAAAACACAGCTGGAGGTATTACCATACCAAACCTAAGTCTATACTACAAATCCATAGTTATAAAGACAGCCTGGTACTGGCTCCAAAATAGACACACAGATCAATGGATAAGGATTGAAGACCCAGATATAAGCCCACAAAGTTACAGCCATTTGGTCTTTGACAAAGGGGCCCAAAGAATCCAATGGAAAAAGAACAGCATCTTCAACAAATGGTGCTGGCAAAACTGGATCTCCACATGCAGAAGATTAAAGCTGGACCCGTACTTGTCACCATGTACAAGACTTAATTCCAAATGGATCAAGGACCTTGATATCAGGCCAGAGACTTTAAAAACCATAGTTGAAAAGATAGGGAACTCCCTCGAGCTGGTTGGGCTAGGCCAACAGTTCCTAAACAGACATCCAATGGCACAGTCACTGCTACCAACTCTCAACAGTTGGGATCTTGTGAAATTAAGAGCTTCTGTTCAGATAAAGAGATTGTAACACGAGCTCAAAGGCAACCCACAGAATGGGAGAAAATCTTCACTAACCACATATCTGACAGAGCTCTACTGTCCAGAGTGCACAAAGAACTTAGAAAATTAAACTCCAAGGAAAACACTGGCCCAATTAAAAAATGGGCCCTGGAACTTCAAAGAAACTTTACCAGGGATGAAATTAAAATGTCTAACAATTATCTTAAAAAATGCTCCACTTCCTTCGCCATCAGGGAAATGCAAATCAAAACTTCCCTGAGATATCATCTCACCCCGGTCAGGATGGCAAAAATCCACAATACAAACAACGACAAATGCTGGAGAGGATGTGGAGAGAGGGGAACTCTCCTACATTGTTGGTGGGAATGCAGGCTCATACAGCCACTCTGGCGAGCCGTCTGGAGATTCTTAAAGAAATTAAAGATTGAAATGCCATATGACCCTGCTATCCCACTTTTGGGAATAACCCCCCAAGCAGCAAAGGTTCGCCTCGATAGCACAAGCTCGACCATGTTCATAGCAGCACTGTTTACAATAGCAAAGTCATGGAATCAACCTAAATGTCCAACAGTTGACGAGTGGATAAGGAAACTGTGGTACATCTATACAATGGAGTACTACTCAGCCATCACAAACGATGAATTACTGGAATTTGCTGGGAAATGGATGTCATTAGAAAGAATTATATTAAGTGAAGTATCCCAAACCCAGAAAATTAAGCGCCGTATGTACTCCCTAATAGGTGGCTCCTAGTACCAAACTCACCCAGCCCACATTGGGACACTCAAAAGTAAACCTATGTAACACAGTAATTGCAAGGATTATGAACAAGAGAGATGGGTTAGGAGGGCCACACCAGAAACAAGAGAGAGGAGACCATGTTACAGCAGAGAAAATAGGCCTCCATGAAGGTCTGCAAGTAAGTAATGAGAAACCTGGTTAAGTTCACAGACGTTCTTTCCTGATCTCACCAGAAGGGGAGGGCATATAGTCTAGCAGATAAAAAGTAATCATTTTGCAAATGGGTGATGGACCCCTCTCTCAGTGAGGTTTCCTACTCTTATTACATCTACCCTTGAATGTGCTATTACAACAAGACTCCAGTTTAACAGCTTTTTGTCTCTGGCCAGGGGGTGACATACAGTGCCCAGCAGAATGGAGTGAAGGGAATTGCAGGAGCAGCAAAACTGCAAAAGAAAATCAACAAACCACAATCCAGAACTTCAGAGACTCTATATCAATCACATAGAACTAGGACAGCCTAATCTCTCCCCATCCTGGAGCTCAGGGACATTTGCGGAAGAGGGGGCGGTAAGATTGTAAGAGCAAAAGGATGGGAGGAGCAACGATTTGCAAGATTCTCAACAATAGTTGGGGCCAAAGCAATCATAATGGAACTTTGCATGCCCTGCGCAATGTCCAGCGCACTGTTGCCCTCATAAAGTCTAGCATCTGATAAGGGCACCGAGACCCCTGGAGGCAAGGGATTGACAGCCATAGTAGTGATCTTATGCTTAAGGGGAACAAGAGAAAGGGCTTATGGAAATGCCACTGGGTCCTTATATGTCATCGGAGAGGAGGACACAGTGGAGAGTTAGGCACACACAATAAAGGACTATCTGGGAATTGGGGGGGAGGCACTGGGGGAAGGGGAGGGGGAAGGGGGGGGAGGGAGGGAACTGGTAAAAAATTTTTAAAATGTATAATTAAATTTTTAATAAAAAAAAAAAAAAAAAAAACAACTGATGGTGTATGATCTCACCAGAAGAGGAGGGAATATAGTCTGGCAGATATAAATAACCATTTTGCAAGTGGGTGACTGACCCTTCCCTCACTGCGGTTTCCTACTTTTATTATATCTACCTTTGAATATACTCTTATAACAAGACTCTAGTTTAACAGCTTTTATGGAATGAAGGGCATTGCAGGAGCAGCAAAACTGCAAAAGAAAATCAACAAACCATAATCCAGAACTTCAGAGACTCTATATCAACCACCTGGAACTAGGCCAGCCTAATCTCTCCCCATCCTGAAGCTCAGGGAAATTTGCAGAAGAGGGGGCGGTAAGATTGTAAGAGCACAAGGATGGGAGGAGCAATGATATGCAAGATACTCCACACAAGTTAGGGCCAAAGCAATCATAATAGGACTTTGCATGACCTGCGCAATGACCAACACATTATTGACCCCTCAAAGTCTAGCATGGACTAAAGGCACTAGGATCCTTAGAAGCTACGGATTAACAGCCACAATAGTTTTCCTATACTTAAGGGGAGCACAAGAAATGGTTCTAGGAAATGATACTGAGTCCTTACACCTCATCAGAGAGGAGGACCCAGAGGAAAGTTTGACATACACATTAAAGGATGCCCCAGGGATGGGGGGAGGAGGCACTGGGAGGTAGGGAGGGAGAAGGGGAAAGGAAGAAGAAAAGGGGGGAGGGAACAAGGGGGTCCAGGAAGGGGTGGAGGGAGAAGGGACCAGGGTACCTGTTAAGTTTGTAAGCGGAAATAAATAAATAAGAAACAAATTAAAATAGATAAATAAAATGCATCGAATGATTTAAAAAAATAATGTGCTTGAAGTTTTGCAAGAGCCTATAAGATGAGATAGATAGATAGATAGATAGATAGATAGATACATAGATAGATAGATAGATAGATATATAGATAGATAGATAGATAGATGGTGAGAGAGAGCCTACAAGATGAGATAGAGATAGATAGATAGATGATAGATAGATGATAGATAGATAGATAGATAGATAGATAGATAGATAGATAGATAGATAGAACAATAACAAAAGAAGTTTAAAGTATTTGTATTTACAGATTATAGGATTCTATACTTGTAATACCCAAATGACTCTATCATGTAGACAACTAGAGCTAATAAAAACTTCAAAAGATAAAAGATATAAAAGCTAATAAAACAGTTTCAAAAGAATAAATTCAAATGTTTAAGAAATACCTAACATTGTTTTATATTATTGGACAGTTTCATACACAAATGCAATGAATTTAAATCATTCGACCCCATTTACTGATCCTAATTGTCCTTTTTCTCACTGAAAATCTTCTTCCCAAGAATTCTTTTACTCATTTCATGTCTTTCTGTAAGTATTGTCTACTGATTTTCATCTGGGTTGTGTGTAATAGCATGTCTTTCCACATATTGTTGTGTGGATGACATATTAGTGTATGAGCCACTGAAGAAAGTAGCTCCCATTTCTACAGCCAGAGTTAATATTCAGTACTCAATCAGATAGAAATGATGCCTCATGAAACCTTCCCCCTTCCATGATGAAATACTGACAAACCAAATCTTGTAAAAGTTTTATTAAAGTAAATATATCTGTGGTCAGTTCATGGATACACCAATACTGCAATATTCAGAAGACAATATTTGGCAATACCTGTCCCCACCTTTCAGACAAACAAAATGTCAGAAACCATTAAACACCTTTCAATAATCACTTTAGATGTCATTGGGCTCAACTCTCCAGTTGAGAGACACAGGCTTATAACTTGAATCAAATACCATGACCTATCAATTCTCTGCCTCCAAGAAACACACCTCACCTTGAAGATAAACACTTTCTCAGGATAAAAGAATAGTCAAAAGTGCTCTAAGCAAGTAGAAAAACAAAACAAGCAGGACTTGCCATTTAATATCAGACAAATTAGACTTTAAACTAAAGCAAACCATACAAGATAAAAATAGATACTTAGTGGAGGAAAATTCCAGCAAGAAAATCTTACAATCCTAAGCATATATGCACCAAACATGGATGCACCCAAATTCATCAAACACTACAGGAAAAACAACTAATCAACCCCAGGCACAGTAGTAGTAGGAGACTTCAATACCCCACTCACATCATTGGACAGGTCAACAGGCCAAAAACTAAACAGAGACACAGAAATAGCTATAGAACATTTCATCCAAATATTAAGAATACATATTCTGCTCAGCAGCTCATGGAACATTCTCAAAAATAGACCATATATAAGGACACAAATCAAACCTCCATATACACAGAAAAATTGAAATCATCCACTGCATACTATCTTTCCATCATGGAAAAAAGGTAGATATCCACACACACAAAAAGAAACAATAGAAACCACATAAACTCGTGGAAGCTAAATAACACATGTTTGAATGAGGAATGCGCTAAAAATGAAATAAAACAGGAAATTAAAAATTTCCTTGAAGCCAATGAAAATGAAGATGCAACCAACCAAAATTTATGGGTCACATTGAAAACAAGTTTCTAGCACTAAATGCTTACATCAAAAAAGGAAAGATCCTGAGTAAATGGGCTTAATGTTACACCAGAAAGCCTTAGAAAAAAGAAGCAAATCAATCCTAAAAGTAGCACATGGGAAGAAATATATAAGATCTGAGCAGAAATCAATGAATTGGAACTGAAAAAGACAATACAAAAAAAAATCAATGAGACGAAGAGCTGTTCTTTTGAAAAAATAAATAAGATTCACAAGCCCTTAGCTTCACTAACTGAAAGAAGAACAGAAAACACTCAAATCCACAAAAATCAGAAATGAAAAAGGGGAAATTAAAACAGATACTGGAGAAATCCAGAGAATTATAAGGGCATACTTTCAAAATTTATATTCTCTTAAATTGGACAAATTAGAGTAAATGGATGAATGTTTAAACACATATGAAACACTACCAAAATTGGCTAAAGATGAAATTGATGCATTAAACAGTCCAAAAGTGAGAGATAAAATGGAAAGAGTAATTACATGTCTTCCAACTAAAAGAAGCCAGGGAGCAGATAAATCCACAGCAGAATTCTACCTGGCCTTCAGAGGAGAACTAACACTATCACTCCTTAAATTATTCCATGAAATAGAGAAAGAAAGAATACTCACAAACGTTTTCTACAAAGCCAATATAACTCTGATTCTAAAACCAAACAAAAACATATCAAATAAAGAGAATTATAGAACAATCTCACTAATGAACACAGATGCACAAATTCTCAATAAAACACTATCAATCCAAATTATAAAAGAAGCTCGGGGAAATGTGGAAAAAAACAAACAAAATATTCAAAGGAACACACAACACGATCAAATGGGGTTCATACCAGAAACACTAAACAGAGACACAGAAATAGCTACAGAACATTTCATCCAAATATTAAGAATACATATTCTGCTCAACAGCTTATGGAACAAGCCATGCAAGGATGGTTTAACATTTATAAATCAATAAATATGATTCACCATATTTACAGACACAAAAGCAAAAATCATATGGTGCTCTCCCTAGATGCAGAAAAGGCCTTAGACAAAATTCAACATCCTTTCATGATAAAAGCTTTGGAGAAAATAGGAATTGAGGGGCCTTATATCAAGTTGAAAGAAGCTGCATATGAGAAGCCTAAAGCAAGCATCATTCTAAATAGGGAAAAAACTGAAGCATTCCAAATTAGATCAGGAATAAGACAAGGATATCCACTGTCACCTCTCTTGTTCAGTAATGTGTAAATAGGTAAGGAAGAAGTCCAAGTATCCTCATTTGCAGATGATATGATTCTATGTTTGAGAGATCCACATGACTCAATTAAGAAACTACCCAATTTAATAAAAAAATGAGTAAAGTGGAAGGCTACAAAATCAACATGCAAAAATCAGTAGCCATCCTGTATTCCAGAGACAAACAAGCTGAGAAAGAAATGAGAGTATCAATACCATTCACGATAGCTAAAAAAAAAAAAAAATAATACCTTGGAATAAATTCAACTAAGGAAGTAAAAGACCTGCATAATGAAAACTATAAAGCACTGTGAAAGAAATTAGAAGATACTAAAGAGTAGAAAGACCTTCTTTGCTCATGGATTGCCAGGATCGATATTGTGAAAATGACCATTTTCAAGGTAATATACAAATTCAATGCAATTCCAATCAAATTTCAATGAAATTCTTCACAGAACTGGAAAAACCAAAACAAAAAATCTCAAAATTATCCAAAATGATTTTGGGCAATTAGAAGACTGTATGAGAGATCACCATACTAGATTTCAACCTATACTATAGAGTTATAGTAATAAAAACAGCTTGGTACTGGCTCAAAAACAGATGCATCAACCAATGGATAAGAATAGAGAACCCAATACAAACTCCCACACATACAGCCACCTGATTTTTGACAAAAATGTCAAATATGAATGCTGGGGAAAAGGCAGCATCTTCAAGTAATGTGATGAAAATTGTACATCTACATGTAAAAGATAAAAACTATTGCCTCTCTCCTTATAAAAAAGTCAACTCCAAATGGATCAGAGACCTCTATTATCAAATGAGAAACTCTGAAATTATTAGAAAAATGAGTATGAAGTACACTTGAATTGATAGAGCTAGGTAAAGATTTTCTAAACAGAATAACAAATTTCCAGCAACTAAGACCAATAATCAATAAATGGGAGTTCATTAAGTTAAAAAGCTTCTGTTCTGCAAAAGAAACTGTTAATTATGCAAAAACGCAACCCACAGAACGGGAGAAAAATCTTTGCTGCTATGAATCTGACAAAGGATTAATCTCCAGAGTATACAAAGAGCTCAAAAAACTAATTGGCAAGGCAGCAAACATTTCAATTAAAAAATGGGGCCTGGAACTAAACACTGACTTCACTCAAAAAGAAATTGAAATGTCAAGTGATTACCTTAAAAGATGCTCAACTTCCCTGATTTTCGAGAAGTGCAAATTAAAGCTGCCCTGAAATAAGATCTTACTCCAGTCAGAATGGCTAAGATCAAGAACACAAACAACAAAGAATGCTGGGAAGTTGTGGAGAAAAAGGGTCATGTATTCACTGCTGGTGGAAGTGTAAACTGGTATAGCCTCTTTTGAGATTCAGTTCCTCAGAAAGATAAAAATGAACCTATCATATTACCCAGCTATACCACTCCTAGAAATTTCCTAAAAGACTCTACATCTTATTACAAACACACTTGTTCATCTGTGTTCATTGCAGCCATATTCACAATAGCGAAAAAAATGGAATCAGCCAACATGCCCATCAACAGAGCAATGGATAATGAAAGTGTGTTACATCTACTCAATGGAATATTACTCTCATTAGAAAAGATGAAATTATGGAACTTTCTAGTAAATGGATGGAACTGGAAAATTTAGTATTAAATGAGTTATCTTAGACACAGAAGTTAAGCACCACATATTCTCTCTTATATGCAGATGCAAGCACTGATATCCTTGTCAATGTATTTGGATTGTAATGAATATAAGAGCCAGAAAATTTGAGAGACCAAGAGTAGTAAGGAGGGAAGGAATGGTTGGGGTGAAACCTTTTAAAGGAGAGATTTATGATAACATGACAAGTAGGGTGAGAGAGGGGTTAATTGGGAAAAAAAAACATAGCAGGCAGTGAGAGGATGGGAGATAAGAGAGACAGAGTTATTTACCAAAAACCCTAAGATTATGGGAAGTGATCCCAAAAGAACCTCTTATGCTAGTGATATGTCAAAAAATGTCTTTTAAAGAAAGGAACAAGAATGGGCAGTCCCTATGCAGAAAAGCATAGAGTGAGGAAAATGGGGGTGGGGGAAGAAGCCCTGAGCTGATCCACTTAGAACCCAGTGACAAAATTGCACTACAAGTAACAGGAATGTGACACTTCATGATAAAATGTTGTTCAAAGAGGTCTCAAAGGCCTCAAACATTGTAGTTTTTGCAGTTGCTCTTGGTTGCTCTCCAAAAAACTCAGTAAGACCCTATTACTGAAGATGCAACACATACGGATCACAGAACATGGACAAAATTAATCAACTAGAATTGGTCTGAGAACTTCCTCCTTGCTAGATAGCTTACACAATACCAAGGAATACTATAGAAACTACTGAGGGAGAAAAATAATCACAGAGTCCATCAAAGCATGAGATCTTTATGTTGCAATAAAGATCGTCATTACAACAGGTGACATCAGTGTAATAGCATGAGTAGCAAGGAGACAACCAACAGCTTTCTGATTGAACACATTCCTGTTACTGTAAACTACAACAAGAATCTAAAAAAGGGAAGGAAATAGATCAGTAGGGAAAAACAGCTAATGAACCTAGAAGTAGGAAGACAGTGCACCAAACTGCTCTGTAAATAGATGTTATTATACCTAAAGATTGGAAGAACATGCACCACTCAGTCTAGATGTCCTCTTCTACAATAGAAGTAGAGGATCTCATCATCCCTGACAGGATGCAGTCTAAGGCAATAGAAGAGCAGTGAAGTGGACAGCAATTGCCAACCATAACAGAGTACCAGCGACTCAGCAAGGCTCACCCAAAATCAGACCAACCCAATCTCTCCATCCTAAAGTTTTGGGAACCTCACAGAAGAGAGGGAGATGAGGATATTAGAACTTAAAGATGGGAAGGTTCCTACTCAAGGCAGGACTGCTGATTCTAGGAACACACTACAGTGAGACTTGCCCTTATCAGACCTTCATAATGACTGACATACCAACATGTCCCCATAGATTATCGAGGAACTCAAGAAAGGTAAGAATATATAATGGAAACCTTGGGGACTAAAGATGGATGAGTAAAGGGAAATGCCCTTATCAGTAGGATGGCCTGAAGAGAGGCAACGTGGTATGCTACAGGCCTGAACCCCAACAAGAGTAGACCAACCAGAGGGAACCCTGGGATCCATAGAAGCAGACAGGCAGGAGGATGATAGGAAGTGTAAATTGACAAAGGGAAGGGATGGGAATGGGTGGGAGGAGGGATGGAGCAAGCAGGGATAAGTATTCAACATGTTTGTATAACTAGAAAAATAAAATAATCTAAAAATATTTCATAGACATTTGAATTTCTTCTTGAAGAATACTGTGTAGTTTACAAGTTCAATTTTATTTGGTTTGTTTACATTGTTGTCATTTAATTTTTTGAGATGTTTGTATAGTCTGGTCACTAATTTGCTAAATCTCTGTCAGAAGTATAGAGAGTACACATTCTGTAGGCTTCCTCTTCACAGAAAAACCAATTTCTTTGGCTGTACAGCTCTTAGGTTTCATGAGTTCCCATTTCTTGACTGTTTTTCTTATTAACTATGCTACCAGAATCCTGTTCAGAAAGTGTCCTCCTGTGTCTATATGTTAGAGTGTGTTATCTACTGTTTCCTGTAGCAGCCTCAATGTACTAGGTTTAATGTCAAATTATTTGATGTTTTAAAGTTGAGTTTTGTAGGAAGCAAGAGATATAAATCGGTTTTTATTCCTCTGTCTATTGATAGCCAGGTTTGTTACAATGTTGAAGATGTTGCCCCTTCTCCAGTGCATCTGTTGCACATTTCTTAAATACTTTGATTACTATACTGTCTATTTAAATAGATTATATTTAATTTCCAATTTAAAAAACCAGGTAGCAAATCATTATATATTTAAAATAATTTTGCATGTAATTTTCAGAGATCAAACTTATTTTCAACCATTCATTTAAAATTATTTTTCTATATCTTTTGGTATATATATATATGTTTTCACATTGACTATTTAATTATGGATTAATTTTCCCATAATTTATTTTTTCTTAGAAATTTCTCTATAATTATAATTTCATTACAACAGGGCTATAGAATATACTTTGCAATTTTATATAATATTAAACATTTATGGCATAATTAGTATTAAATTCTAGAGAATTTTTTTAATCAATTAAGAAGAACATATATATTTGTGTATTGTTGTGTGGAAGTTTCTATAATTGTTTAAATGGTTTACAGTGCTATTCAAATGTCAGTTTAGAAAAGTTATAGAATGCTTGACTGTTTACATTGCTATTCAAATGTCAGTTTAGAAAAGTTATAGAATGCCTGACTGGAATATGCACGGCCCAGTGTTCAATACATTGCATCACACTAAAAAAATCATATAGCATAAGTTTAATCAATTCTTTCTTTTCTTGTTTAATTTTTGTTCTAATTGTTGTACCCATTTTAGAATGTAGGATAATGATGTTACAAACTATTGTTGAATTGACTATTTCTCATATCAAGTATTTCAGTTACTATTTTATATGTAATTGAGTCTGTTACTAGGTGAATGCAGATTTCAAATTTTATATCTTGCTCAAAATAATTTTTGGTTCCTTTTACTGTTCTTTTTTTCCTTTTTGAACTTTATTGTTTATTTAATGTGTGTGTGTGTGTGTGTGTGTGTGTGTGTGTGTGTGTGTGTAAGAGAGAGAGACAGGACACCATGTGTCCCTCTGGAGGAGCAAGGGTGACTTCAGGAATCATCCTGGATTGCTTCTATCCCCTTTTTGCTTCACTCTGGGATTTGGCTCTGCCTACCAGGGTGGGAAGCGCAGGTTGTTAGTGCTTCTGCCTGGCATTTTGTCTAGGACCTGGGATCTAAACTCAGGAGCTTCTGCTTTTAAGGCAGAGTCTTAACCCCTGGGCCATCTTCCCAGGCCCCTTGTGCTGTTCTTATTATTTGCAGTTGTGATTTTTCTTTAACATTTATTTTGTCTGATATTAGCAATAACTATGTGTTTCTGGTTTTGTGTTTCTTCTTTTTTTTTTTTTTTTTTTTTTTTTTTTTGCATTATGTCTTTCCCCAACCTTTTGGCTTTTTGTTTTTTCTGAATTTTAATGAAAAATCAGCTTTTACTGAAGCAAGTTTGAGTATTATGATTATTTATTTTCTTTATGTTTTCATTTCCTTCTTCCCATTGGCTCTTGTAAGTTCATTATGATGCTTCAATTTGGATATCGTTGAACACATCTTAATTAGGGTTCACTTAATTTCTATTTTATACCTCTTCTTTCTGCTTTTACATAGCTTGAATTTTGGGCAAGTTTTAGAGCAAAGGGCCTTCACTTGGTGTACATACTTACTACAGGTCCATATGTGCCCATTGATGAACAGAAATATGCCCAAGCTTTTTAAATCTCTCTTTGGATATTTTTATTCATTTGAACAACTTTTCATTTTGTCTTTCAACTCTTATCTGTACTGCAGGAAGTTGCAATGTTAAACAATTTCCACTGATTGCTTTCAAGAAATCCATTTAGGAAATTCATTGTTCACAAAGAAATCTTTTAATCAGGTCTAGTAAAAAAAGAAAAAAAAACAAACTTGTGAGCTTTCAGATATACCAAATGTCAGCGAATGTCTGAGAATGAGGCATTGAAACAGATTCAATCTTGACCTTACCTCTTTAGTAACAGCTCGGCTGTGAGGTTCACTATGATCGCAAGCTCTTCATGTTCATAACAGTTAGAGTGGAATAAATATTGGAACATTAAACTCTTTGTTCTAAGATCAAGCTAATTTATTTAAAAATGCAACTGTGATTTCATAAAAATTGTTTGTTCTTAATTTTCAGAATTCAAGAGAAATTTAAATTATTTTCCAGCATTAATGCTGCTTTTATGAAGAAGCAGATTCTTTATCCATTATTATCCCAAATGTTATAGACATTATGGTAGATTTGATTAGAATAAAGAGGATCAAGATGACAATTTAACATAGAGATGGTGAGAATGAAAGTGGGAAGTCAGAATCAATTGAGAAATGATAAGTAAATGAGAAAGCTTACAAAAAGATAATCTAAAAGATTGAAAAGTAAATAAGGATATGATAAAGCTTAACTAGATTACATTAGAGTTAAGTGGGGTGGGGGTGTAGGAGTATTGTGAGGTCACAAAAAAAATTGCTGATCATGTGTCCTAGACCAATTAGGAAGATCCCTGAATAAGATGAAATAGTCCTTTAAATCATACTTTGAGGAATGTCAGCTTAAATCGCATGTTTAAGAATAAAGTTTCATAATTTCAATAAAATTGCCTTGCTACGATTTTGATTGGTGAACTTAGATAATGTCAGGGAGACTCTTAAATCTATAGGAACCACATGATGATTTATACTAAGTACTTCAAGTAATGTGTGGAAAAACTGATGTACAAAGAAGAAAGAACTTACATAAGTTCACTCAGTAGTAAAATGACAAAGAAAACTTGGTGGCCTTTGTGCTTCTCTACCATGATTCCCCATATTTGTTTCTGTTTTCTGAATTCAGAATATACTTTTTCTTATTTTTTGATGAACAGAAAGCTAGATATTACAGGTGTGTGTACTGGTGTAAAGTGAAACCTTTACCCACAGTATCTGGACTATGCTGGAATTACATCTTTCATGCTTCTTTGCTTCCATTTCCAGATGGCAATATAACATGGTTCTCAGTACATATCTATGTTCTGGCAGGTGGCCTCAAGCACCAGGTGGACATAAACAGAGCTTTCATGCTTTTCCAGCTCAAGTGCTTGCATAGAAATTGATTATAAAAGCATGAAGAGCTGAGCTCAAGCAGAGTTGCACAGTTTACTAAAGATATGACAGATAATAGATACCATTGAGTAGCAGAGACAGATGCACAGGGAGAGATGACTTCAGAGCCCTGGCTTTCTCGGGATTTCCTGACCTATGCAAGGTCTGAAACAAGCCAGATTTGAGGTCATATTTCACTTCTCCAAGTTCCCTGTGTTCTTCTCATCATAAGAAAATATCTTGATAAGCTCCGTGACTCTAATGGATTTCAAAAATATGCTTCCCCTCCAGGTCACATATACTCATACAGAGACATATGAGCATGTACAAGAGTAACTGAATGAAATAATTCCATATTGTGCAATTCAGGGATTAGTGGGGGAATGTTTACAGGCAAGTGGATGTTCTCTTTGGCCGAAAATTGACTTTAAATAGATGGACAAGCAGTTTTGTTTGTTATAACTGCCAAATCCAGCTCTCTCTCTCTCTCTCTCTCTCTCTCTCTCTCTCTCTCTCTCTCTCTCTCTCTCTCTCTCTCTCTCACACACACACACACACACACACACATACACACACACACACACACATGCACACACACACGTGTAGAGGTAAAGGACTACCTTTGGGTGCTATTTTTCTTCCTATCCATCTTGCTTGAGACTGAGCCTCTATGATATTGCTACATAAGGAAAGCTGGCTGGTCTACAAACTTCTGGAGATTTTAGGGTCTCTACCTCCAATTTCCTATAGCATGCAGAGATCACAGAGTACTATACTATTGACACCACCATTTTTGGAGTCCTGTGGATCTGAACTCTGCTCCACATATTTATGTGGTCATTGCTTTATGCACTGAATTGTGTCTCTAGACCCATTGTCAGTGTATTAAAAGGATGAGAGGTCGAGTCATAGTCCCAAGTATACTCCCTTTCCATCTTTCTTGTTGCACTGCTGACTTCTGCCATGTTTGGTTCAGCTGCAGAAGGAATATTAGAAGATGAAACCTTCTTACTTTGGTGAATGTAGAAGCACAAGATCAGGAGAGAATAATATGAAAGATTAAGGTAAACATCAAGGCATAATCACAGGTTCTCCTGGTGATTTGTGTAGAATTAGTCAATCTTTTCTTTTGGCTTTCTGTATAATGAATCATGCTTAAGTGCCCTATTCATTATTACAGTTTCAGATTTTCATATTTCACACAATGAAATGAATGGGACAATTAAGCTTTTGGTTTTTTCTATTGTAAAGTGTATAATAACTCATAAAAAGAGCTTGAGGGAATTATATCAAATGGGAGAATATAAAATCTTTGACAAGTGGAAGCGATGATAATTAGATGTGCCATAACACACTGATCTCTTTTGCAAAATGCTCTTACATACACCTCCCCTGTGCATCCTTAGAGCACTTTCAAAAAGAAGACAAGGACAGTAGGAAATCAGTAAACACAATTATGTAAGGCTTTTTCTTGTATATCAGTTTAAAAAATCTGTACATGTCAGCAATGAATTTTAATACATAATTGTTTCCAATTCATAACAAAATCAATTACTGTTGTAGTTAGGCACAAGTGTCAACTTGACTGTTGAAGGTTTGAGCTCTGGGCACATTTGTAGAGAATTAGTCGCTGAGTTAGACCCAGATCAAACCTTCAGGAGATTGTCTAGCTGATGGGGAAGGCTCAACCCATGGTGGGTGGGACTAGGTCCTGAACAGATGATAAAGCACTGAGAGTTGATTGAGGAAGTGGGCATCCTTCTGTTCACTTGCCCAGACATGCTGGTCTGGCAAATAAGGATTGTCCATCTCTCAGCCACTATGTGGTGATGATGTAGCTAGTTCCCTTGGTCCTGATGTTGGTGTGAGCTCTCCCGTCAAGCTGGACTGAGAACTGTAACCAGTAATCATAAGATGATAAATTCCTTGTTCCCTTAAGCCATTTGATTGTCATTTATCAGCAACCATGCAGGCAGACTGCAACAATTACTCTCTAAATATCAAGCTCCTATTTACCCAGCTATAAGTTCAGAAGAAAGTTTCCAAAACAGTCTCAATATTGAATTATATTGGTTTGATTCACAAAACATGACTCTACCTGAACTAAATGTTGTCATAGTGACAGAAAAACGAACAAAATTTGGATTTAGGCTCACATGTAAGAATAGAAAATGGGGACTGGAGAGATGGCTCAGGGATTAAAACACTGTTTCACAAGCAGAAGGTCCTGAGTTCGGATCCCAGGTCCCACATAAAAATGCCATGTAGAAAAGGCAACAGCTTGCACTTTGGGCCTTGGTGGGTGGAGACTAGGAAATCCCAGATAGAAGCAAAAAGGAGGTAGAAACAATCCAGGATGATTCCCAAAGTCACCTTTGGTTCTCCACAGGGACACCCAGGGCTAATACACACACACAAACACACACATACACACACACACACACACACACACACACACACACACACACATACACATGCCCATACATACAAAAATATAAATAAAATATTTTTAAAAAATCCTTGGAATTCATATTCTAGAAGTCATTCTTTAAAGAAAAAGGAGGTATATTTGAAAAGTACATTAAAACAAATTAACATTTATATAAACATCATTTCATTTCTAAAAAAATAATTTTAATATCTGAGCCTATCCTAAAGAAAAGACCACACAGTTTCTAGCAGAGGTCTGGGCCCATACTAATGCAGACAATCTGCAGAGAACTTGGGACTCACAGAAGCAGCAGGCAGGAGGATGGGTGGGAAAATGATGGATTGGTGAAGGGAGGGGAGTGTGGAAGAGGAAGGGGGAGAGAGGAGAGGGCAGGTACAACTACACATTATGTTTATAATTAAGAAGATTAAATATTAAGAACAATTTAATTATTGATTGAAATCCTTGCTTCCCCATATTATATTATATCTATTTTATTCGCTTGCTAAACTATTTTATGGGCATTGATCAAATTGTTTAACTTTTTAAATTTTGCTTCTTAGGTTTGAAGGACATTTTATGTAATGTAGAACAGAGCAGTCCCTCTACACGATTTCTGGCGACGGTGAAATGGCCTCCTTAACAAACAATTACCAGCTTATCAACATCTCAAGTGTATGGATAACAACTCTTAGGCTACCAAGCAAATATCATGCAATCATAAGCCAGTCTACTAAATTTCATTGATAATCCATATTCATCAGTTTTGTTTGTCTAGAAATACTGCTTAAATATACAAGGTAGAACACTGGCCTATGGAGTCATGCTATATACTCAACTTTTTACCACCCATCTCAATGAAATTACCCTACTTATGTATGTCTAGGGCATAATTGCTCTAAATATTCTAAAGAGCATGTTTCACTTTTGGTAGTAGATTCTGGTGACTACAGATGGGTGAATAATTCTGAAGAAAATAATGAAATACCTTAGAATAAATTTATCCAAGCACATGAGATAACCTGTACAATGAAAACTATAAACACTAAGGAAAGAGGTTACATAACTAGAAGATGGAAACCAGAAGATGGAAAGACGCCTCATGTTCTCAAATTGATAGAATTAACATTGTCAAAATGCACATATCAGCAAAAACAATATACAAATTCAATACATTGCTGATCAAAATTCCAATGCAGTCCTTCACAGAAACTGATAATCTCAAATTTCATGTGAATGTGCAAAAGGTACAAGATAGCCAAAACAACTCTGAGTAATAACATAGTAAAAATAACATAGTACTGGCTCCAAAACAGAGTGTACTAGTTGCTCTTTTCTGTTGCTGTGAGAGAATGCCCAAAGTCATACAACTTAAAGGAGAAAAGAATTATTCAGATTATGGTTCTGAAAGGGAGATGCAGTCCTTATGATGAAAAACGCATGGATGGTTGGCAGAAGCTGGAAATGGGCTAAGTCATGTCCTTCAAGGAGGACGGAAGCTGATAAACTGACCAATGCAAGAACTGACTTCTCCTGCAAGTAGGGTGAAGCTAATCAGCCTGAAGACCTGCCCCCTGTGACTGCCTTCCTCCAGCAAGGCTCCACCTCTTAAAGATACCTTGACCTTCCCAAACAACTGAAGATTCAAACACATGTGCCTGTGGGGGACAACTCACATTTCAAACCATGGCACAGAGATATAGATCAATGGATTAGAATTGAATATCTAAGTTCACACACTTATAGTCAACTGATTTTTGACATAGGTGCAAATAAAATTGGAAAAAGGACAACATTTACAACTAATGGTCTTGATAAAATTAGATAGTCTACATACAAAGGAATGAAACTTGACCCTTACTGTCACTCTGCACAAAAATTAACTCCAAATAGATCAAAAGACCTCAATGTTAGACCAGAGACATAAAAATTGTAAAACAAAGAATTGACAGTACACTTGAACTGACTGTCCTAAGTCAGCATTTTCTGAATAGATCCCAAGTGCACAGGAAAGAGTGCAAACACTACACAAGTTGTATTGATGAGATTAGAACTCTTCTGTTCAGCAAAAAATATCGTTAACTGAGCAAAACGTTAACCCATGGAATGGGAGAAAATCTTCATAATCACTTATCTGATACAGGATTAATATTCAGAATACATAAGGAACTCAAAAAATTAAATACCAAGGAGGTGAGCAACTCAAGTAAATAATAGGCCCAAGAACTAAAAACAAACTTTTCTCAGGATGAAATTCAAATGTTTAACAACTATCTTGAAAATATTCAGTTTGTTTTGGGCTTGGGTCCTGCTACAAAGCACTCCCCTAGGCTCTGGGACACCAGCAGGCATTGGTAGATGGGATTTCCTCCCTGGGGACAGGTGGCAGCCCCTTGGTCACACCCTTTGGCTCTGGGTTATCAGCAGGCTGTAGCAGACCTGAGTTCCTTTTGGGCTTGTGGCCTACTGCAGGGCACTTCCCTAGGTTCTGGAACACCTGCAGACTGTCAAATCTGATTTCTTCTCTCTGTGGAGACCAATGCAAGGCAGACTTAACCAATCCCCTCTTAGTCAACCAATAATAAAACCTCCAATATTTTAACAAAATCCACAGGCACCACAAACCTGAGACCAGAGCACCAACATCTTGCTGCTGAAGACACTAAAGCTCCATCCTTCAAACAGAAGAGAATCTTCATATCCAACCCTAAGCTAAGTAACCCTTTTTACTTTCCTTCTCATCACAGTTGAAAATCACCTCTACTTCAGACCTTTGTACAGCACACCCTAAACCACACACACACACCCTTTAGGAAATTTATTATGTATCCTCATAAGCCTGGAAGGAACTAATAGATGCCATAGTACTTTAATCTCTAACCCCTGACTACTAAACCTACTCTATTCATAATATAAAGTTGATCTAATACTTAACCCAAACCACGTATAACAACCCTTGACACCCAATCACAAATATCCAGACAAATTTAGACATAAACTCTGTCACCCCCAAAACCAGAGTAAAGCCCTCACACTTTAGTTATAATGCATCGCCTTAGCCATGAACTAACAGCTAGGAACTCTACACTGAGATCTTAAACACTTAGGAAAACAGGAACAATAACAGTCCTAGTGTAGCAAGTACATCTGACTCATAACAGTCATAAACACACACCAAGCAAGATCCTAGAAATCAATCAAACATAAAATGACCAAGTTAACCATAAATCCACAAGAAACAACAAAAACCACGACACTCCCCCACAAAAAATACTGACCCCATAACAATGGATTCCTACCAGAATAAACCCTCAGATTAGTTAAGAATTCAATAACCAAGATAAAGAATTTCTTTTTTTTTTTGAGGAAAAGATCTTTATTTTCATTTGTTAGCCTGTTACATTTTTAATGTTAAATTATGCAAGGAGGGTCCAACTAATGGCTTGTGGCATTTCTGCACATCTGGACTACCTGATCTCCTCAGTGGACACTCTGCACCTGAGGACAAACAGCAAGAGGACCAGACAAGGCAGTAGAGGAAAAGTTGTGATGAGTCCCTTTGCTGCATGCAGAACATGCAGTTCATACAGTTCATGCAGTACATGAAGTCTCACTTCCAGACTTTACTCCTACTCTGCTGGGAGATTTGTTTCTAGAACTGGGTATAAAGAAGGAAAGCTGCAATCTGAGGTGCTTGTGGACCAAGCTGTAGAAAGGCAACCATGGAAGAAAAGCTAGGGAAGAGATGCCAGCAGTAGCGTTTGGCCTGATCAGGAGCTTCCAGGATTCTTCTGCTGGTCTCACCCCTAATATGTGAAAGTTCCACATTTTTACTTTTCTTCCCTCTCACATTTTATTTTTTTTTCCTAATCATGCAAGCTCAATAGGTACCCCATCCTTTCTTCCCCCCCTTCCCTCTCTTGTAGTGTCCAATTACACTTTCCCTCCTTCCCCCTTTATTTTACCCCCCTTCATCCCTCCCTGTCTCCCTGTGCCTTACTCTTCCTCTCTTCCATCCCTGGGAGGATCCCTGTATGTAGGCACCAGACCTCCCTCTGAGTCCTCTACCCTAGTGATGGTTCAGGATTCAGTGCCATAGCCCAAAGCCCCTTTTTGGGCTCCCCATTACCATGGAAACTCTATTAAAACTGTTATACCCCTTATCTCTAAGGATCTTACTGCTTGAAGCCTTCTCCCCTGTGATTGATGCTAGACTTTGGGGAGGGGGTTGTTGACACGTAAAAGTCAGGCAAAGTCTAATTCTAGCTGCTGCAGCCCTAACTTGTGTGGAGTATTTTGCATATATTTGGTTCTCCCCATCTTTAAGCTCATGCAGTCTTGCCACCCCCTCTTCCTCAAGGTTCCTTGAGCTTTAGGATAGGGAGAGATTTGGCTGGTCTGGTTCCAGGTGAGTAATGTGAGGTCTTTGCTGTTCTGAATTATGGTTTGTTATTGTTTTCAGTTTTGCTTTTCCTGTGCTGCACCTGCTACATCCTGGTTGGTACCAAAGGTAATCTTCTAACCAAAGATAAAAGACTGTTTAAATAAAGATCTTACTATAAGAGGAGATTCAAAAGTAAATGAAATATGAGTAGGAGACCTCAGCGAGGAGGGGTACATGTCCCATTTGCAGAATGGTTACCATATATCTTCCAGTCCTTATACCCTTCCTGATTGGTGAGATCAAACCTCCTCAGCCACAAGTGACCAGGAAGGGAAGTGAGAGTGAACTTCACCAGATGTCTCACTAATTACTTGCAATACTTGATGATGACCTATTTTCTCTACTGAAGCATGATCTCCTCTTTCCTTATTTCTGGGGGGGGGGGCTCCTTCCTCTTCCCTCCTGTTTATAATACTTTGTGATTACAGTGGGTATTACAGAGATTTACCTTTGAATATGTCATTAAATGGATTTGGCACTAGGATCCATTTATTAGGAGTACATATGGTGCATAACTTTCTGTGTCTGAGACCCTTCACTCAATATAATTTTTTTCTAATTCCATCCATTTCCCAGCAAATTTGATTAATTCATCTTTTTTCTGATGCCTAACTAGTATTCCATTGTATAAATTTATCATATTTTCATTATCCATTTGTGAACTGTTGGGAATTTAGGTTGATTCCATGACTTTGCTATTGTAAATAGAGCTGCAATGAACATGGCTGTGCTCGTATCACTGTTGTGAATTGTTACATTTTGGGGAATTATTCCCAGTAGTGGAATAGCAGGGTCATATGGCATTTCAATGCTTAACTTTTTTAGAAATTGCCATCCTGATTGCCAAAGTGGTTATACAAGCCTGTATTACCACCAGCAACGAAAGTTCCCTTCTCTCCACATCCTTCCCAGCATTTGGTGTTGTTTGTATTGTGGATTTTCACCATCCTGATCAGTGTATCTCAGGATAGTTTTTATCTACATTTCCCTGATGGCTAGGGATGTGGAGCTTTTTAAAAGATATTTATTAAACCTTTCAATTTCATCCCTGGAAAAAATTCTTTTGAGTTCCAAGGCCCATTTTCTAATTGGGATATTATTATGCTTGGTGTTCAGTTTTTTAAATTCGTTGTGCACTCTGGATAATAGAGCAGCTCTATCAGTTTTGTGGTTAGTGAAGATTTTCTCCCATTCTGTGGGTTGCCTTTTTTGCTTGGTTTACAATTTCTTTAGTGGAACAGAAGCTCAAAAGGAATCTCAAAGCATGATCTTTACCATGATGGAAACAATGAAAGAGGAAATCTGAGAGGAGTTAAATTACTGCATTAGCCAATATGAACAGGAGCACAAACAGGCACCTAGATGAAATGAAAAAGGGAATTGATGAAAGAAAATTAGGCAAAGAGCAGTTGAAAAAATCTCATATGGAGACTAAGCTTGAAATTAAAAATAAGATAGCTATAAACCAAAGTTCAAAAGAAAGTATTACCAGCAGAAGGAAGGAAGCAGATAATAGACTATCAGAACTAGAAGACAAGATGGCAGAACAAATTGGTTCAATTAAAGAGCTTGAAAATGCCAAAAATATACTGAAGAGGATATTCAAGAGCTATGGACTCCTCAAAGAAACCAGACCTGCATATTCATGGAATACCAGTAGAACAAACCCATAGAGCCACTCTAGAAAAGATTTTTCATATTATCATTAATGAAAAATTTCCACATCTAAAGAAAGAGATCCCCATCCAAGTACAAGAAGCATATCATAAAATATTCAGATATGACCAAAATAGAAATTAAACATGGCAATTTATAGTCAAAACAATACAGATACATGACAAAGACAATGTGTTGAGAGGATCAAGAGAAAAAATGAATCATTTTTAAAGGTAAACTTATTAAAATAACAAGTGATTTTTTCAATGGAAACAGTAAAATCCAGAATAGCTTAGAAAGTTACGAATGAACTCAAATGCCATACCAGAATAATATATCCATCAAAACTATCAATCATGATTGAGTGTGAAAGTAAAGTATTCCATCATAAAGACACACTGAAGGCTTACATATGCACCAAACCAGGCCTACAAAGTTGCTAGAAAAGGTACTCAAGCTCAAAGAAAAGGACAAACATATGCAAGAGGACAGAAGGGAAAAATAATACCAACACAACTTCTTATCAAAGAAATACACACATAAAAACAACAAAACACAGAAAATGACAGGAACCAACAGGCATTTCTCAATTATTACCCTAATGTTAATGGAATCAACTCTCTAATTAAGAGACATAGACTACAAACATGGACCAAATATCACAGCCTAGTAATCTACTGCCTACAGGAAACACATCTTACCATGAAAGATAGGCACATTCTAAGAGCAAAAGGATGGTCAAATGCACTGCAAGTTAATGGAAAAAGGAAACAAGCAGGAGTAGCAGTTCTGATATCTGAGAAAAAAAGACTTAAAACCAAAAGAAATCATAAGAGACACAGAAGGACACTACATACTAATAAAAGGAACAATTCATCAGGAATTCACAATACTGAACATATGCACACCTAATATAGGCTCAGCCACACTCATTAAACATACAACATTTAAAATGACAAATCAACCTAAATACAATAACAGTAGGGGATTTCAACATCTCACTCTCACTATTGAATAGATCAACAAGCCAAAAACGGAAGAGAGATACACTGGAGCTTAATCAATGTATATCCCAAATGGACCTGATTGAACTCTACCTCACCTTACATGCCAACAATAAGGAATACACATTTTGGCAACCTATGGAACCTTCTTAACATATTGGGATATAAAGCAAACCACATATGTAGGAAAGTTGAAATAATAGTAATAATCCTATCTGATCACCATGGAATAAAGCTAGACATCCACAATAAAGCAAACATTAAAAATACATAAACGCTTAGAGATTAAATAACATGATCCTGAATTATGAATGGATTCAGACAGAAGTCAAAAGGGAAATTCAAAAATTCTTAGAAATAATTGATAATGAAAATACAACATATTAAATCTTTGGGATATGATGAAGGCAGTCCTAAGAGGAAAGTTTATAGTACTCAATGCCTTTATCAAAAAATGGAAGCATCACATGTAAACAACTTAACAGTTTAACTTAAAGATTTAAAGAGACAATAACAATCCAATCCCAAAAGCAGCAAATGAGCAGACGTTAGTAAAATCAGGGGAGAAATATTCAAACTTGAGATCAGGGAAACAAAAGAAACAATCAGACTAAGAGCTGGAACTTCAAAAAAATCAAGATTGACAAACCCTTAGCCAAATCAACCAAAGCCAAAAGAGAGAAAACTCAAATTAATAAATTTAGAAATGAAAAGAGTCATTAGAACTGACACCAAGGAAAGTCAAAGAATCATAAGGTCATACTTCAAAAATTTATACTCTACAAAGTTTGACACTCAGAAAGAAATGGATTTTCTTAATATGCATAAACTAACAAATTTAAATCATGATAAATTGAATTATTTAAACACTCCTATAGCAAGTGATAAAATTAAAGAAGCAATCACAAAACTTCCTGACAAAAAAGTCCAGGACCAGATGGATTCATTGAAGAATTCTACCAAATATTTGAACAGCAATCAAAACTGCTACTCCTTAAACTATTCCACAAAATAACAAAGGAAGGAATGCTCCTGAATTCTTTCTATGAAACTGATATTACGCTAATCCCAAAACCAAATAAAAATACAATAAAAGAGAAAACTATAGGTCAATCACATTGATAAACACAGATGCAAAGATCCTCGACAAAATTTTATCAAACCAAATTCAAAAACATATCAAATGATTAATTGAAAGCACAACATGTGTAAACCAATAAATGTAAATATGAACAAATCCAAGGAACAAGATCACATCATTCTCTCAATAGATGAAGAAAAAGCCTTTGACAAGATCCAACATCCCTTTTTGATCAAAGTTCTGGAGACAATTGGAATAGAAGAAAAATACATCAATATAATTAAGGTTATATACAAGAAGCCCATAGCAAGGATCATTCTAAATTGTGAAATTCTTGAAGCATTTCTTCTTTGATCAGTAATTATGCAAGGTTGTACACTCTCACCACTTTTATTCAATATTGTACTGAAAATTTTAGCTAGAGCTATTAGACAAGAGAAGGAAATAAAAGAGATACAAATAGGAAGAGAAGTCGAGTTATCCTTGTTTTCAGAGGACATGATGCTTTATCTGAGAGATGCCAAAAATTCCACTAGAAAACTCCTGGAATTAATACATAAGTTCAGCAGAGTGTCAGAGTGCAAAGCTGATGTTCAAAAATTGGTGACTTTCTTGTACACCAAGACTGAAAAAATTGAGAAAGTCCTAAGAGAAACAATTCCATTTGCCATATCCCCTGAAAAAATGAAATGCCTTGGTATAAATCTGCCCAAGCAAGTGAGATACCTGTACAATGAAAACTTTAAAACCCTAAAGAAAGCTTTTACAGAATGTACTAGAAGGTGGAAAGACCTCTCAAGCTCCCGTATTTGTAGAATTAACATTATAAAAATGGTCTATTTTACCAAGAGCAATATATGGATTCAATGCTATACCAATAAAAATTCCAAGGCAGTTCTTCACAGAAATTCACAAGCGATCTCAAAATTCATAGGGTAGCACAAAAGGCCCAGGAGGGTTAAAGTTATCCTGAGTAATAAAAACTATGTTGGCGGGATCACCGTCCCAGACTTCAATCTATACTACAAATCCATAGTAATAAAGAAAGCATGGTGCTGACTCCAAAACAGACACATAGATCAATGGATAAGGTTCAAAGACACAGAAATAAGCCCCTACACATATAGTCATCTGATTTTTGGCATAGTGTCCCAGAAAACTCAATGGCAAAAGAACAGTCTCTTCAACAAATGGTACTGGCAAAACTGGATACCCACATGCGGAAGATTGAAACTTGACCATTATTTTGTCACCATGCACAAAAATCAACTCCAAATGGACCAAAGACCTTAACATTAGACAAGAGATTATAAAAGCCTAAGAGAAAGATTTAATAAATCCTTTGAACTGCATGGTCTAAGCCAACACTTTCTAAACAGGATCCCAATAGTTTAAGAAATAGAACCAACTCTCAACAAATGGGATCTCATGAAATTAAAAAGCTTCTATTCAGTTAAAGATATTGTCAACCAAGTAAAAACACAACCCACAGAATAGGAGAAAATCTTCTTACCACTTATCTCATAGAGAACTAATATCCAGAGTGTATAAAGTACTCAAAAATTAAACACCAAGGAGATAACCAGCCCAATTAGAAAGTGGGGCATAGAACTTAAAAAAATTCCCAGGAAAAAATTGAAATGTCCAATAAATATCTTAAAAATTGTTACTCCTCCATAATCATCAGGGAAATGAAAATCAAAAGTACACTGAGATACATACCATCTCATACCAGTCAGAATGGTAAAAATCCCAAAGACATGTAATGATACATGCTGAAGAGGATGTGGTGAGAAGGAAACCCTCATACACTGCAAGTGGGAATGCAGACTTGTACAACCATTATGGTGATCAGTATGGTGGTTCCTAAAAAAGTTAAAAATTGAGAGGCCAAATGACCCTGCTATGCCACTTCTGCCAATATTCCCTAAAAATATTTCATTGTACTAGAGTGACACATGTACATTCATGTTCATTGTAGCACTATTCACAATAGAAAAGTCATGGAATCAATCTGGATGTCCAACAGCTGACAAATGGATAATGAAAATGTGGCACATATGAAGGATGGAATACTATAGCTATCAAAGAAACAAATTAATGACGTTTGCTGCTAAATGAATGGATCTGGAAGAAATCATACTGAGCAAAGTATCTCAAGCACAGAAAATCTGACATCACATGTTCTCCCTTATAAGTGGAAAATAATTCCAAGCCCTCATAATGACATGCTCAAGGGAAAATCTTTTTATTACCATTTACAACCATGAAGGATTTGAAATAAGAAGGTATGGCAAAGGAGATCCAAAAAGAATGAAGACAAAGGAACAAAGTTCAATAGAGAAACAATGTAACTTTCAAAAAAGACCTATAATTAGTGAGATATCTGATCCAATCAACAGTCAATCTTCTTCCTAATCACTGGTGTTTGGATTGGTTTGAAGCACTGGTCCTGTGTTCCCCATCATTGGCAAGGTAGAGTTAGTGATTAGCTGATAGCCAGATGATTTCTTAGAGGTTGATCCCACCCACTACTGTGCTCTACTCCTGATACTCCCTCCTCTTCAAGCCTTCACTTATATAAAAGCCTGTCTTTAACAGTTTATGTACTGTTTCATGAGAGAGGTTCTCAACACCCAGCCTTGTGCAGTGTAGGAACAGCAAAACGGACAACAAGAAACAACCTGAATACGGAGAACCAGCAAGCCTACCATGATCACCTGATGTCAGGCCTGCCAAAGCTCTCCCCATCCAGAGGCTCAGAGAACTTTGTGGAATGGGGGCAATAAGACTACAAGAGCTTAAAGATAGAAAGTTCTGTTGCTGAACAGGTCACTCCAGTCAAGATAGGGCAGCCACAGTCAGGAACTCATGGCAATGGGACTTGATCTCATCAGACCTGCACGGTGGTGAAGATGTCAGCATGCCTCCATGGACTGGCATGAATCACAGGAATAGTTTCAGGCAGTAGGATCCTTAGGGCAAGAGGTCAGACAGAGGTAGGGAAGTACTCAAATCAATGGACAATCCAAGGAAAGACCTCTCTATCTGCCACAGAGACCTGAACCTCCATGAGAACAAATGATACAGAGGGAACTCCAGGACTCATAGAACCAAATGACAGGAGAATAGGAGGGAATATACTGGGTCATGTAGGGATGGGAGGGAGAGTGGGTTGGGATCAGAGTGGGAGGGAGGAGAGGGAAGAAAGGAGGGGGAATGAGGGAGGCAAGGAGCATGTATATAAAAATGTTAATTTGGCAAATTTAAAAATGTTCCACTTCCCTACTCATTAGGGAAAATACAAATTAAAACTGCACTGAGATATCACCTCACTCCCGTCATATTGACTAAAATACAAAACACAAGCAATAACAAATGTTAGTAAGAAATTGGGAAGAAAGAACCTGCATATATTGCTGGTTCCTGCACTGCACAAACTTTTACCACTGTTCTGAAAATCAGTATGGAGGTTCCTAAAAAAGTTAAAGTCAGAATACCATATAACCCAGCTATACCAATCATGGGAATATTGCCTAAGAAAACTACATCTTTCTACAGAGACATGTGTCCTGCACTCTATTCACAACAGCAAAACAATGGAATCAGCCTAGAGGTACAGCCTAGAAGATAATGAAAATGTGATCTCTCTCTCTCTCTCTCTCTCTCTCTCTATATATATATATATATATATATATATATATATATATATATATATGCCCAATTGAATACTATTCAACTGTCTAGAAAAAATGAATTAATGAAATTTTGTGATAAATAGATGGAACTGGAAAAAACTATACTAAGTGAGGTATCTCAAATGCAGGGAGAGATGCCGCATGTTCTCCCTTATAAGTTGATCCTAACATTAAATCTTCATAATGATATAATCAAATAGAAACTTTTATAACACCCATAAACTGTAAAGGAACATAAGTTAGGGGTTAGATGAAGATCCCAAATAGTGGAGACAAAGAACATAGGCAACTAAAACAGCAGAATGAGAGGAACTATACACTAAACAATAACACGTCCTAGTATTAAATATAAATACTTGATAGCAAACCACCATCTAAACACCTTTTAGGAAAGAAAAGATTTCAGCACCCAGCAAAAATTCATTCTGTTGCAATGGAAGATTCTGCAAAGGCAGAAAAACTCAACTGACCAAAGTGCATACCTAATCAGGCAATCTAAATCTCTCCCTATCTCAATGTTCAGGGAACCTTGCAGAAGAGTGGGTGGAGGATTGTAAGAGTTTAAAGGAAGAGAGTGTACTGTAGGCCAGGATGTTCCAATTATACAGGGCCACTGCACCCAGGAGCACACTGCAATGACATCTACAATCAACAGATCTACATAATGGCTAACATATCAACATTGCCTCAAAAGCCACCAAAGATACCGCAGGAGAAACTAGACTCAGCAGGAATTTTAGGGGTGGGTGCCAGAAAAGTGAAGGGAAGCTTCTTCACCTGTGTGTTAACCTACTAAAGGACTACTTATACTACCATGGAGTCTTGCCCCCTTACTGGTATTGGCACACTCTGAAGAGAGCCCTGTGGTCCACACGTGAAAAGAGACATGAGAGCTGGAGGGACAGGTGTGAAGGGAGAGGGCAGGAAAGGAGGGTGTGAGAGGAAAAGGAGAGAGGGCATGGACAGAAACTCATTTTGTTTGTACATAAAATTTTTTAACAAAATGAGAAAAAAGAAAATAGGATACTTCATTAGGGGGAAGTCACAGTTTTATAAAGTGGAGAAAAGGAGAGACTACATCTGGAATTTGTGATTCAGAGCACATAACGTGGTACCCCAAATATCTTCGCTATTCCTACAATGAAAGGGATCACAAATTGTTTACTCATGTGTTTTAATTTCTTTCATAGCAAAAGAAATTTCAACTAAGTGTTTGACCAACTAGAATATAATTTTTTAGTTTCTCTTGCAGTTTTTCATAACCACATCACTCATTGAAAAACAGTGAGCGACAAGTATGAAGCTTTAAGATGATTTCCAGTCATCTACTTTATGATAAAAGTAGAACTTTCTCATTTATGTATTCATCCATTTTATTGCATGTATAAATGTAGGTTTGTACACGTAGGGATATGTATGTAGGTATGTGTAGAAGAGGATACTCCATGAACCTGTGGGGGCCTAAGGGTGACATGGAGAATCATCTTAACTTGCTCTATCACTTTATTACTCTGGGGTCTTCCAGACTCCTTCCTGCAGGTCTGAAATTGCAGTCTACCATCATTTCTGCATGTCATTTTTATGTGTGAACTGAGGACAGGCTACTTTCTCTTGCAAGACAAAAGTTTAAACTCTGAGCCATCTCTCCATCCCCACTTTCTCCTTTCTTAATGAAATTTAATACATGCTTTGTATCTACAGTGTAGATGTAATAATAATATGTTAAAATTTTCAAGATAAATTAAATTTGTAGAATTTATTTGAGCTAAGAATGATTCATGACTTGGGCAATAACAAGTTTGAAGAACTCTAAGTAGTGTGTACCACTGGGTTTTACAGGTTAAATGCAGATGCATAATAAAGAAATCACTTGACAAGGTACAGCTAAAGCAATTTGCTTCTTTGGGTTTAGACTCCTTAATTGGATGTTCAGTAGTAATTTTTGATAGGTTAATTTTAGGTTTTATTTTGCTATTCATATTGAGATTCAGTTTGCTTAGGTAGGAACCCAAGTTGCTAGAGTATTCTTAGCATAATGGCTTCCCAACTAAACTCTTAAAAACAATGTCTGGTCCTATTAAGGTTACCAAAACATTCAAAAAATGTTGATGCTTTAAGTCAAAAGTATGAGTACCAAGACATCTTACAAAGAAAAGCCAGATTATTAGCTATAACTTTTATATGAAAAATATATTTCTGTGTAGTTTAAGCCACATTATTAACAGCAGCTGAATCTTAACTACTTAATATGTCTTCATCTGGATACAGTCAGAGGAATAAAATAGGTAATGAATGCCAAAGGGAAATGTTATACATTTCAGACTACTTAATTATGAGAAGCATCCATAGAGTTCACATAACTATGTCATCAATTTTAGAAAAAAAAAACATTGGTTTTTGTATTTATATTGATACACTCTAATATTACCATATATGTACCATCAGTGAAAATTTTCTCTTAAAATGTAGAAGTGTAGTCTGCCAACTCTGATATTTTTATATTCAGTTGAGCTGAATATATATTGGACTCCTTCCTATGATAGCTAAGTTTAGACTAAGAAAATCTCTAAACTGAGTTCAACATTAGTGTCCATTACATCTCTGCAACAGAAAGAATATACATGTAATTGAAGAAAACTTAATTTAATGTACATTTATGTCTGAGCTATAACTGGTTCAGACTGACAGAATTCTATTTTTTAGAACTTAATACTTGACATCATTACTCAAAAGCATAAAAAAAATCAGTTTTTGAGACCTGAACCTTCACTAGGATGGAGGACTCAGAAGAAGGTTTGGCAGTCACACAAAAAGATGCTCCAGGGGATGGGAGGAAGGAAGGAAACACTGGGAGAGAGGGAAGGAAGGAGGAGAGTGAAAGGAAGGAGGGACAGGAGGAGAGTGCAAGGGGGGACCACTGGGTAGGGGAGAAGGGAGAGAGAACGGAAGTACCTATTGAATTGCACGATTATGAAAAAAAATAAAATGTGGGAGAAAAAAATCAGTTTTTACTTGTCTTTCTACTCACAAAGTTCAATTAAATAGCATTATAATTTACTAAAATATTAATATATGGAGTTATATAAAGCCCAAAATGTAGAAGAGTCATGTCATGTGTTGATATTATTTAAAGTTGAAAGTGATGAACTCATTATATCAATTATTCTTGTTTTGAATATGCTTGAATTTTTCAATAGTAGAATTGCATAGAACAATTATTGCATAGAACAACATGTGATGTCAGGTCATTTTTAATCTAGTATTACATGCTTTGTTCATTCAAAGAGAGCATGTGGAATTTCTAGTCTAAACACTTTCATTATTTTCCTAGTTCTGTCCACTCGCATCATAATTTCTTCAAGATTTCAGTTGTGATCATATTTTATTAGCATTTAAAAGAAATGAATACAATTGCTCTTCTTACAGTTTGAATACTGAAAATTGTTTTAAAATGTAGCATCATTTTTCCCAACATGATCCTGAATAAAACTTTAAGGACTTTTGGAAAAACAAAAATTACCTCTAACTGCTATTCCAGAATCTGTATGATCATTCTATTGTGTAGCCAGTGTCTTATTCCCTCCTGCAATCTAAACCTGCCATCTCAGGACTGTACACTCTTTTTATAGCCAGAGCCATCCCTTCTCTTCCTGTGCACTCTATCTCAACCATCCAAAGACTCAGGGAGACCTGTTCACTCACTACACATGTAAAGTCATCACATCTCCATGCCCACTCCCTAACTCTACCTTCCCAGGACTCTTGGAGAGTATCCGTTTGCTCTTCAGGTGAAGTACTCACCAATTCTGCTCTCAGGTCAATTCCTTCAAACATGAAGACCTTTACCCAAACATCTCATTGCCTAAAGGGAAGACTTGTTTCCCCCTCCCTCTAGCACTCTAACCCTTCCACTTTGGGTGATGGCTGCTCACTACAATACTACAACCCTCACCTACTCTGTCCCTCAGCACCCTATCCCAGACATTTAAGTACTCATACATAAGTTACCACAAATATAGATCTCATTTCTCTCTTAGTTGGGCATTTTAGCAGGCATACTGGGCCCACCTAGTATCTGCTTTTTCCAATTTAGTACCTTCTTCTCTTTCCTCCCCCACTGTTATGCTAATCCCACCATATTAGTACATGCTTTCCTGAATATCAGGTATTATCCACTTGCCATTTAGTACCCCAGGCCCTGTAAGTCAGTAGTCACCAAGAGTCAAGTCAGAGTTCACCACTCTACTGGCCCTGGCACCCTAATCCCACTGTATCAGGACCTATATGGACCAACATGCTTCAGGTCAGAGTCACAACCTGACAACCTCAGCATGCCACACCCCTCTTTTTTATTCCACAGAGTGTACAACTGTGAGGTGAGAGGTCACATATTTCCCATGCTTCTGTCCTATCAATGAATCAGCACAGAGTGGCTACAAGATTAAATCTAAAGTATGTACTGGCTGAAATAAACCAGAAAATTTGGTGCAACAGAAAATAGAGATCTACACGCTTACTTGATAAAGGAGACTTACAACCTCAAACAAAATAATCCCCACATCAAATGATCTACCTCAAGATGTCCAAGGACAATGGCAAAAATACAAGGAACACAAAATAAAAGATATTTCTCCTCCCCAAACACCAGTCACATAGTAATTTCTCATCAGTGATAACTACTTATATGAAACTAAATGGCAAGATACATTTGAAGAACTCAATTAATTAAATATGATATGGATAAACTTCTAAATTAAAGATGATAGTACAAAACAACTTAAGAAAATACAAACAGCTGAATAATATACGGAAAATCCAACAAAAAATTAATCCTCAGATGAAATATTTAGTAAGTCTTATAAAAGATTATTGGAAAACCTCACCAATAGGATATATAAGTTAAAAAACAAAATGTCAGAGCTTGAAACAAGGAAGGTGAAAATGACCATTCATTCGAACAGAATCATAAATTTTAAAAACACATGAGTAGAACATACAGGATCTTCAGGACACTGTGAAATTACCAAATCTACAAATTATGAATACAGTAAAAGAAGAAATTTAAGTCAATAGCATGCAAAATATTTTTAACAAAATCCTAGAGAAGAAAATTTGTCAAATCTGAGAAAATGATGTCCATTATGATACAAGAGGAATGCAGATTATCAACTTAGATGAGAAAAAATTTTCTATATCATTTTGTAGGTAAAACTGCTAAATATGCAGAACAAAAAAAGAGTATGGAAAGTTGCAAGAGAGCAGAACCAAGTCATACATAAAGAATGATGCATCCAACAAAATAATAACTGAATTTTTCAATGGAATTTCTAAAAGTCAGAAGTACTTGGAGCAATGTAGTTCACTTTCTGAAAGTTAGTAAGCGCTAGCAAGGCTACTATACCTAAGAAACAAACTGTCATTATTTAAGAACAAAAAAAAAGAGCCTTTCATGAAAAAAAAGTCTAAAGTAATTTATAACTAACCAAGTGAGTTCTACAGAAGGTACCAGAAGGAATATTACAAACTCAAAAGTAGAATAAACATATGAAAAGCTACAGGAAAAGACAAATGATCTTAAGAATCTTCTTATGCAAAGGAGAACTTACCCAAGATACTCCACACAAATTAGGGCCGCAGTAGCCATAATCAGACTTTGCACGACCTGCGCAATGACTGTCATGTCAACAACACCCCAAAGGCTAGCATGGATCACAGGCACTAGGATCCTTAGTGGCAAGGGACTAACAGTCATAATAGTGTTTCCATACTAAAGGAGAGCCCAAGAAAGGGCTCTGGGCAATGCCACTGAGTCCTTACACCCCACCAGAGTGGAAGACACAGAGGGAACTTTGACATTCACACTAAAGGATGCTCCAGGGAATGGGAGGGGGTAAGGGGACACTGGATAAAGGAAGGAAGGGGGGTAAAAGGAGGGGGCAAAAGAGGGGAAAGGGGTGAAAGGAAGGGGAAAAGGGGGGAGAGTAAAAGGGACTGGGGAGGGGTGGAGGGAGAGGAATGGAGTACCTACTAAGCTTGTATGATTGGGAAAAATAAATATAATAAAAAAGAAAAGCTTGCCCTTTCCCCACTCCGCCACCCGGGAAGCACACGCGTTCCAGCCTGGACGCACCAGGATCTACGTAAGCTCCGCCCCGCCCACCCCCAGAACCCCAGGCCAAATAATTCAGTTCAGTGAAAAACACACAGAAATTGAAAGATCTTAAGAGTTAAAACGACAATGCCCAAGTCAAAGTGCAAATCCATGAGAAACAAAACTCAAGTAAACAAATCTCCCACTGAAGGAAGTAATCCCATAATGTTAGACTCCAACCAGAGCAAAGCCACAGAAAATGGCCAAGAAAGCCTGACCCAGGATAATGACATTCAAAATATGATCATTACCATGTTCAATACTATGAAAGAGGAAATCCGGGAGGAATTAAATAACCAAATCAACCGTTTTGAAGACGAACACAATAGACACTTGGAGGAGGTGAGAAAAACAGTGCAAGAAAAAAAAAAACAGGCATAGAGCAGTTAAAACAGACTCAAGCAGAGTTTAAAACTGAGCTACAAGACAAGTTATCTTCAACCCAGAATTCCACAGAGAGTCTTATCTGCAGAACTAACGAAGCAGAAAACAGAATTTCAGACTTTGAAGATAAATTGTGAGTATTAACCAGCTCAATGGAAGAGGTTGTTAAAGCCAAAAAGATACTTGAGAGAAATATTCAAGAGATATGGGACACCCTGAAGAAGCCTAACATGTGTATTCATGGAATACCAGAGCAAGAATCTCAAAATACCACCCCTGAGGAAATTTTTCAAATGACCATCAAGGAAAACTTTCCTCAACCAAAAAAAGAGAGGCCCATCAATATACAATAGGCATTCCGCACCCCAAACAGATATGACCAAAACAGAAGCTCACCACGGCAAATAATAGTTAAAACACTCCACATTCAAGATAAAGAACTGGTGCTGAGAGCTTCAAGGGAGAAAAAACAAGTCACTTTTAAAGTAAACCTATTAAAATAACAAATGACTTCTCAGTCGAAACAGTAAAAGCAAGAAGAGCTTGGAGAGACATACTTCAAGTATTGAATGAGCAAAAATGTCAACCCAGGCTGGTTTACCCTGCAAAACTATCCATAATGATCGAGGGAGAAAGAAAAATCTTCCAGCACATAGACAACTTGAAGGGATACATGTCCACCAAACCAGGCCTTCAAAAAATGCTAGAAATGATACTCAAGCGTGAAGAAAAAAACAGGTATATCCGGGAGAACAGAGGGGAAGTATAACACCATTAAAAGCGAAGTAATATACTTAAAAAATTATTAAACATAATAAATGTCTGGAATTCAAAATAGTTTCTCCATTATAACACTAAATGTTAATGGAATTAACTCACCAATCAAGAGACACAGATTACAAACCTGGATTAAAAATCACAATCCATCAATCTGCTGCCTGCAGGAAACCCATCTCACCACAAAAGATAGGCATGCCCTAAAAATAAAAGGATGGTCAACAATTCTACAAGCTAATGGAAGCAGAAAACAGGCAGGGGTAGCCATTATGCTATCATACAAAGTGGACTTCAAACTAAAGAAAATCATAAGAGACACGGATGGATACTACATTTTAGTCACAGGTAAAATTCACCAGGAAGACTTTACAACACTGAACATATATGCACCCAACACGGCCCCTCCCACATTCTTAAGCAAACCCCACAACGTCTAAAGCGAGAAATCAATCCCAAAATGATAATTCTTGGGGACTTCAACACCGCCCTCTCAACATGGGATAGATCTACAGGTAACAAACTTAACAGAGATACTTTGGAGCTTAACCAAACCCTTACTAAAATGGACCTTACAGATCTCTATCATACTTTTCATCCACGCACCAAAGAATACACATTTTTTTCAGCAGCACACGGAACTGGCTCCAAAATAGATCACATATTGGGCCACAAAACGAATCTACACATATACAGGAATGTTGAAATTCTAGCCTGCACCTTATCAGACCACCACGGCTTAAAGCTTGACATCCACAAAACAACAAGCAACAAAAAATACACTAACTCCTGGAAAATTAACAATATGATGCTGAATGAGGATTGGATTCAGGAAGAAATTAAAAAGGAAATTCAAGATTTCCTGAAAGTGAACGATAATGAAAATACAACTTACCAAAATCTCTGGGACACAATGAAACTGTATTAAGAGGTAAGTTCATAGCTCTTAATGCCTACATCAAAAAAATGGTAACATCAGAAACGAACAACTTAACAATGCAGCTTAAAGCTTTAGAGACACTAGAGCAATCTGATCCCAAAAGCAGTAGAAGAGAGGAGATTAGCAAAATAAGGGGAGAAATATCTGAAATCAAGATTAGGAAAACGAAAGAGAAAATCAACCAGTCAAAAAGCTGGTTTTTTGAAAAAATCAATAAGATTGATACACCCCTAGCTAAATTAACTAAAAGCAAGAGAGAGAAACCCCAAATTAACAAAATTAGAAATGAAAATGGAGTTATCACTAGTGATACCCAAGAAATCCAGAGAATTTTTTTATTTTAATACATTTTTATTATTATTTCAGCTCATACAATCTTAATAGGTACACCAGTTCCCTCCCTCCCTCCTCCTCCCCCCGAACCCCCTGCTCCCCCTCCCCTCACCGTTCCCTCCTCATCCTCCAGTGCCTTCCGCCCCAATTCCCAGAGAGTCCTTTCTTGTGCATGCCTGACTCTCCTCTGGGCCCTCCTCTCCGATGACGTACAAGGACCCAGTGGCCTTTCCCTGAATGCTTTCCCATGTTCCCCTTAAGCACAGGAACATTGATGTGGCTGTCAATCCCTTGCCTCCAAGGATCTTGGTGCCTTTAGCAGATGCTAGACTTTGTGAGGTCAATAGTGTGTTGGACATTGCGCAGGGCATGCAAAGTCCAATTATGATTGCTTCGGCTCTAACTTGTGTGGAGTATCTTGCAAATCATTGCTCCTCCCATCGTTTTGCTCTTACACTCTTACCGCCCACTCTTCCGCAAATGTCCCTGAGCTTCAGGATGGGGAGAGGTTAGTCTGACCTAGCTCTAGGTGGTTGATATAGAGTCTCTGAAGTTCTGGATTGTGGTTTGTTGATTTTCTTTTGCAGTTTTGCTGCTCCTGCAATGCCCTTCACTCCACCCTGCTGGGCACTGTATGTCACCCCCTGGCCAGAGAGAAAAAGCTGTTAAACTGGAGTCTTATTATAAGAGCACATTTAAGGGTAGATGTAATAAAAGTAGGAAACCTCAGTGAGGAAAGTCTCAATCACCCATTTGCAAAATGGTTACTTTTTATCTGCCAGACTATATGCCCTCCCCTTCTGTTGAGATCATACCCCCTTAGTTTTAAATGATCAGGAACGAATGTCTGCGAACTTAACCTGGTGTCATATTACTTACTTGCAGAATTATAATGTCATATTTCAAAAACTTATACCCTGTGAAATTTGACAACACAAAAGACATGGATGAATTCCTAAGTAAACACAACTTACCTAAATGGAATCAGGAAGTTTTGAATTATTTAAATAGTCCTATAACATATGAGGAAATTGAGAAAGTAATCTCAAATCTTCCCAACAAAAAATGTCCTAGACCAGATGGATTCAGCACAAAGTTCTACCATACATTTAAGGAGCTAATAACACCAATACTCCTTAAACTGTTCCACCAAATAACAAAGGAAGGAACACTACCAAATTCCTTCTATGAAGCTAATATCAACTTAATCCCAAAACCTAATAAATATTCACTTAAAGAAGAAAACTATAGGCCAATCTCTCTGATGAACATAGATGCAAAGATTCTCAATTATGTCTTAGCAAATCGGATTCAAAAACATATCAAAAAGATCATTCACGGGGACTAAGTAGGCTTCATCCCTGGCACACAAGGTTGGTTCAACATATGCAAATGAATAAATGTAATTCATCATATAAACCAGTCCAATGTTCAAGACCACATGGTACTCTTGATAGATGCAGAAAAACCTTTTGACAAGATCCAACAGCTCTTTATGATAAAAACCCTAGAGAAGGTTGGAATGGAAGGAACCTTCATCAATATAATAAAAGCAGTATACAACAAGCCTACAGCAAGGATTATACTCAATGGGGAAAAACTGAAAGCATTCCCACTTCGATCAGGAAATAGACAAGGCTGTCTACTCTCACCACTTCTATTCAATATTGTACTTGAAGTCTTAGCCGAAGCCATAAGACAAGAAAGGTACATAAAAGGGATTAGAATTGGCAAGGAAGAAGTCAAGCTATCCCTATTTGCAAATGATATGATCCTATACCTGAGTGATCCAAAAACTCCACCAGGAAGCTCCTGGAACTAATACAGAAGTTCAGCAGGGTGGCAGGATACAAAATAAATGGGCAAAAATCAGTGGCCTTCCTATATGCCCAGAATGAAAGAAGTGAAAAAGCCCTGAGAGACTCAATCCCATTTACTATAGCTCCTAAAAAAAAATGAAACATCTTGGTATAAACCTAACCAGGGTGGTAAAAGTCTTTTACAATGAAAACTTTAAAACCCTAAAGAAAGAAATAGCAGAAGACACCAGAAGGTGGAAAGACCTCCCATTTTCCTGGATTGGCAGAATCAACATCGTAAAAATGACCATCCTACCAAAGGCAATATACAAATTCAATGCTATACCAATTAAAATCCCAAAGCAATTCTTCAAAGAAGTTGACCAAACAATCTCAAAGTTCATATGGAGGCACAAAAGATCCAGGATAGCAAAGACAATCCTGAGTAACAAAAACACTGCAGGAGGTATCACCATACCAAACCTTAGTATATACTACAAATCCATAGTTATAAAAACAGCCTGGTACTGGCTCCAAAATAGACATACAGATCAATGGATAAGGGTAGAAGACCCAGATAGAAGCCCACAAAATTACAGCCATTTGATCTTGGACAAAGGGGCCCAAAAAATCCAATGGAAATAGAATAGTATCTTCAACAAATGGTCCTGGCAAAACTGGATATCCACATGCAGAAGAATAAAACTGGACCTGTACTTGTCACCATGTACAAGACTTAATTGCAAATGGATCAAGGACCTTGATATAAGGCCAGAGACTATAAAAACCATAGTTGAAAAGGAACTCCCTCGAGCTGATTGGGCTAGGCCAACAGTTCCTAAACAGACATCCAATGGCACAGTCACTGCTACCAACTCTCAACATTTGGAATCTTGTGAAATTAAAGAGCTTCTGTTCAGATAAAGAGATTGTAACACGAGCTCAAAGGCAACCCACAGAATGGGAGAAAATCTTCACTAACCACATATCTGATAGAACTCTCCTATCCAGATTGTACAAAGAACTTAGAAAACTAAACACCAAGGAAACTAATGGCCCAATTAAAAAATAGGCCCTGGAACTTAAAAGAAACTTTACCAAGGATGAAATTAAAATGTCTAACAAATATCTTAAAAAATGCTCCACTTCTTTAGCCATCAGGGAAATGCAAATCAAAACTTCCCTGAGATATCATCTCACCCCAGTCAGGATGGCAAAAATCCACAATACAAAAAACAACAAATGTTGGAGATGATGTGAAATGAGGGGAACTCTCCTACATTGCTGGTGGGAATGCAGGCTCATACAGCCACTCTGGCGAGCCATCTGGAGATTCTTAAAGAAATTAAAGATTGAAATGCCATATGACCCTGCTATTCCACTTTTGGGAATAACCCCCCATGGAGCAGAGGTTTACCTCGATAACACAAGCACGACCACGTTCATAGCAGCACTGTTTACAATAGCAAAGTCATGGAATCAACCCAAATGTCCAACAGTTGACGAGTGGATAAGGAAAAGGTGGTACATCTATACAATGGAGTACTACTCAGCCATCAAAAATGATGAATTACTGGAATTTGCCAGGAAATGTATGTCATTAGAAACAATTGTATTAAGTGAAGTATCCCAAACCCAGAAAATTAAGCACCCTATGTACTCCCTAATAGGTGGCTCCTAGTACCAAACCCACTCAGCCCACCTTGAGACACTCAAAGATAAATCTCTGTAATACCCACAGTAATTGCAAGGATTATGAACAGGAGGGATGTGGTTGGAGGGCCACACCAGAAACAAGGAGAGAGGGGACCATGTTACAGCAGAGAAAATAGGCCTCCATCAAGGACTGCAAGGGGCGACATACAAGGCCCATCATGATGGAGTGAAGGGTATTGCAGGAGCAGCAAAACTGCAAAAGAAAATCAACAAACCACAATCCAGAACTTCAGAGACTCTATATCAACCACCTAGAACTAGGCCAGACTAATTTCTCCCCTTCCTGAATCTCAGGGAAATTTGTGGAAGAGGGGGTGCTAAGATTGTAAGAGCAAAACGATGGGAGGAGCAATGATTTGCAAGATACTCCATACAAGTTAAGGCCGAAGTAATCATAATTGGACATTGCATGCCCGGCGCAATGTCCAACACACTATTGACTTCACAAAGTCTAGCATCTGCTAAAGGCACCATGATCCTTGGAGGCAAGGGATTGGCAGCCACAGTAGTGTTCCTATGCTTAAGGGGAACACAGGAAAGAGTTCAGTGAAATGCCACTTGTACGTCATTGGAGAGGAGGGCCCAGAAGAGAGTCAGGGATGCACATTAAAGGACTCTCTGGGGATTGGGGGGATGGCACTGGGGGATGGGGAGAGAGAGCTGAGGGGAGGGGGAGCAGGGTGTTCGGGGGGGGGGGAGGGAGGGAGGGAACTGGTGTACCTATTAAGTTTGTATGAGCATAAATAATAATAAAAAAGTAAAAAAATAAAATAAATAAATTTTATATATATAAAAAAGAAAAACTTAAAAAAAGAAAATATCAAACTTTTCAAAATCAACTAGATGAAAGCAATTGCATGTATTGGTCAGTAGTAACTTTGAATATTAATACTTGGTTCTCCAATTAAAAGGTACAATCTAGAAGGCTAGATAAGGAAATAAGATCCTTCCTTTTGTCATATATAAGTAATGCACCTTATCTTTAAGAATAGACTCTACCTCAGAGTGAAAGGATCGAAAAATGGGACCAGGAAATAAATGGATGTCATTGGTCATCATTCTAGTATCTGACAAAATAAGTTTCAAAGCAAAAAATAATCTGAAATGATAAAGAAGTCCACTCCATTCTGATCAAGGGAACAATTCAACAAGAGGACATTATACTTCTGAACATATACACAGTAAACTAAGGTGCATCAATTTCATAAAACAAACTATGGGACAGGAAATTATAGCTTTCCTGAAACACATTAATAGTAGGTTGTTTCAATACCTACTATCATCTTTGGGCAGGTCACTTAAACAAAATAGACAAACATTGGAATTAAATGGACCTAACAGATATCTACTGAATATTATAGTTAAAGGCTACAAGACACATTCTATTCTCAATATCCCATAGAACAAGTTCTAAAATAGTCCACACACTGTGACACAAAGCAAATCCACATTAACACAGGAAAATTAAAACCACCACTTGTATTCTACACGGCAATGCAGAATAAAATTTGACCAGTAGATGCAAGGATGATTTATCCTATACATATTAAGAAAAGTAATAAATCATTTAAATGATCATCAAAGACAGGTATCACATGATTACCTCAATAGATGGGATGAAAGGAAGTTGACTAAATCCAGTATCACTTCCTGATAAAACCCTAGAAAGAATCTGGAGGGGGAGAGAGTAAAAGGAAGGAATAAAGGGGGAGAGAGTAAAAGGAGGAATGGGGAAGGATGGAGAGAGGGGAATGGAGTACCTATTAAGCTTGTATGATTGTGAATATATCTGAACAATAAAGGCTGTGTATGGCAAATCGATCACCAAAGTCCTGTCAAATCGAGAAATTGAAAGCATTTCCACTAAGATTAGGAAAGAAAATGTAGTTAACTTTCTCTATTCTTATTTAATATCATGCTCAAATGCTTACCAAGATCTATAAGACAAGAAATGAAACTAAATGGGATAATAAAAAGGAAAAGAAGTAAAGATATTCCTCTCTGCAGATGATATGATTCTACACATGAGACTCTTGAGCCATTGCAGTACATTGAACTCCACAGAGACAACACCGGGGCAAGTGAGAGCCAGATGGGCACTGGGTGACTCTGTGTCTCATGGAGGAAAAAAAACTAAACATGAGCAAAGGAGATCTTAAGAAGCCAAGAGGCAAAATGTCATCATGCACATTCTTTGTGCAAATTTACCAGGAGTAACATAAGAAGAAGCACCTGGATGCTTCAGTCAAGTTCTTAGAGTTCTCTAAGAAGTATTCAGTGATGTAGAAGACTATGTCTGCTAAAGAAAATCTATTGAGGTAATCATGTGATACCTGTCTTTGATGACCATTTAAATGATTTGAAGATACGGCAAAGGCAGACAAAGCTCATTAGGAAGGAAATGAAAACCTATATCCCTCCCAAAGAGGAAACAAGAGAAATTAAAAAATCCCAATGCTCCCCTCCCAAGAGGCCTCCTTCAGCCTTTTACTTGTTCTGTTATACCATCCCAAAATCAAAGATCATCTCGGATTATCCATTGGTGACATTAAAAAGAAATTGGGAGAGATGTGGAACAACACTGCTGCAGATGACAAGCAGCTCTACGAGAAGAAGGCTGACAAGCTGAAGGGGAAGAGAAAAAAGGATATTGTTGCCTATAGGGCTGAAGGAAAACCTGAGAGTCATGAATGCTGAGCGCAAGAAAAAGAAGGAAGAGGAGGAAGATGAAGAGGACGAGGAAGAAGATAAGATGAAGATGATGATGAATAAAGTTGGTTCTAGTGCAGTTTTTTTCTTGTGTATAAAGCATTTAATACCCCCATACACAATTCAATCCTTTTAAAGAAAAAAAATTAAATGTAAGGCTGTGTAAGATTTGTCTTTAAGCTATACAATGTCTCTTTTTTTGGTACAATTAATACACTATTGAATGTGTCTTTAGAGGGCCCTGTCCTAGTGGTATTTTTCAATGGCCACTAATCTTGCCTGGTACAGTATGGGGGTTGTAAATAGGCATGGAAATTTGAATCAGGTTCTTGTGTACAGCACAAATTAGTTATATATGGGCATGGTAGTTTTCTTATCTACAGTGGTCTCTGATGCATTTATATGAAATAATTGTTGTTCTGTTAACTAAATAACACTCTATAGTTGCAAAAAAATGTTTTGCTGATATTCTGAATGATTCTAAGTAAATACAATTTTTTTAAAAAAAAAAGACTTTTAAATACTCCACCAGAAAAATATAGACTTGATAAATATTTTTAGAAAAGTGACAGAATATAAAATTAACAAACAAAATCAGTAGACTTTCTATACAGTAATGACAAACATTCTGAGAGAAATACCAGGAAATCTATAACATTCACAATAGCCTCATAAAAAGTAAAATACCTTAAATAAACTTAACGAAGGAAACAAAATATATCTATAGTGAAAACTTCATTACCCTGAATATGAAATTGAAGAAATCACTGGAATATGAAAAGATTTGTCATACTCATAGATTGTTAGGATTGATATTGTGAAAACTACCATCCTAGCATAAACATAATGAATATATACTGGAGAGATGGCTCAGGGGTTAAAACTCTGCCTCTCAAGCAGAAGATCCTGAATTCGGATCCCAGGTTCCATGTTAAACAACACACAGAAATGGCGCAGCCTGCTCTTCTGGCTCTGATTAGTAGGGTCTGGAAAATCCCAGAGTAAAACAGAAAGGAGGTAGAAACAATCATATATGGTTCCAGAGGTCACCCTTGGTTCTCACAAGGACACACAGTGCCCTTGAAATACACACACACACACACACACAAACACAGACACACACACACACATGCACAAAATAAAAAAATATAATGAACAATCATAAAATTCATGTGGAAGCATAAAAGAACACAGATATCTGAAGAAATCATGACCAAAAAGAATGTGGTAAGCATTACTATGGCCTGTTTCAAGATATACTGCAGAGTCATAGTAATAAAAGAGCTTGAAGACTGGTGAAATAGCTCAGCCAGTAAGACATTGGCTTGAAAAGCTGGTGAACTGAGTCTAATCCCATATATGCCAAATTATGGAATATATATTTGTGGAATATATATTATGAAATATATATTTATGGAATATATATTTAAAAATAAATATTCGAATGCTGTGTCATTTATAAGTGGATAAATGCTGATTTCCAGAGCCATAGGAGGTCAAAAAAAATCCCAGTGACAGGTGTGGGATGTCTCCAAGGGAGCTACTGGTTAGAAAGGCCCCCAAAGGACCTCAAACAGCACAGACTATTCTTGGTTGACACTGAAGTTACTCTTCATGGTGTTAACATAATTACAGCACCAAAACAACTAAAGGAAACAAGACATGTATTTTTGTTTACAATTCTGGTCATGATTCATAGCCCAGTTTGTCAGGAAAATTCACACCAACATCAAGAGCTGAAGCATCTGGCTTCACCATGTCCACAGGAAGAGCTAAGATAATTTTTTGCTTGCCAACATGCCTGTATGCCAAAACTCGCCAATATACTGAATCAACTCAAATCTTATCCACTTGTTCACTATGTGGGTCTTCATGAATCAATTAGATAATCTCCTACATGCTTGTTCAGGGCTTGCCTCAACTATCACTTCTTCACAGTTGTATCCAAAGACACAGTCTTCAATTGTCAACACCTGTATAGGATGGACACAGTTGCACGGTTAATAGAAAAATCAATCTGGAACTGAACTGGAAACTTCCTCCCTGTTGGCTTGCAAACGTGGTACTAGTGCTGGAGTGAGTTATGCAGAATTTTAAGGGAGAATACTCATAGAGGGTTTTATCCAACTATACACCTTAAGTGTGGAAATATCAAAATGTCAGGCAAGCTGTATTTATTGATGCAATAGTGGAATGATCCCTATGGATATTATCAATCTTTCTCTGATTAGATTTAGCACACGTTCCACATAAGAATATTAATGCCTGGTACTGTAGACCCAGCCTAAAACTCGTGGATATGATGCTAACAGACCCTTGGAGGGAAGATACTACTCTTGTTTTCCTAAACAGACATTTTGTTGTTGTTTATACTGATTGTCAACTGCTATTGTCATCTTTGGTCAGAGAAATTTCACACAGTGAATTTCACGCAGTGAATAGAGGTGAATTTAGAGGCTCATGGTTACTGAAGGCACAAGAATAAGTAAGTGTTGAGAATTCCCTTATCAGAACATCTATATGGGTTCCTCTAATTCTCAAAGAGAAGTGGGGGAATTATTGTATAAGATCGAGATGAAAGGGTGAAGGACTGGGAAATACTATTTTCTGGGGATAATGTGGTTATTATAATCATGAACTCATAGCATATTCAGCCCACATATGATATGTGTAAGATTGGCCTTGTCAAAAATCAGTCATGGTTGGGGAAAGGTTCAGGGCCTTTCCATTCCCTGAGGCACCACTGTCAACTAATAGAATCCGAGGAGGTGGTGTCATTGACTGCAGTTGTATAAGTACTACTGAGCTTAGCAGCCTTCAGAGGATAGGTCCACAGTCAAAATTTTATGGATGCTTGATGAATTTGGTTGTGTTGCACAGAGAACCCAGGAGCTCAGGTTCCAGAGAGGAAGCCCCATCAACAGAAAAATGGATAATGAAAATGTGGTATATATACACAATGAAATATTTCTCGGTCATCAGATGTGATTATGGAATTTGCTAGTAACTGGAAAATGTAATACTGAACAAGGTGTCTCAGACACGGAAAGTTATGCACCACATGTTCTCTCTTATATGCAGATGCTAGCACTGATATCCCTGTCAATGTATTTGGATTGGAATTACTGTAAGAGCCAGAAAATTTAAAAAAGATCAATGAAGGAGGGAAGGAATGGTTAGGGTGAAACCTTTTAAAGAGGAGATTTAGGATATCATGATGAGCAGGATGAGGGAGGGAATAATTAGGAAAAATACATAGTGGGGAATGAGGGGATGGGAGATAGAGTCAGAGGGACTTATAGAAAAACCCTGATTGTGGGAAATAACCCTAAAGGAACCTCCTATACTAGATATAGGTCCAAAAAAAAAAACACCCTATGTCTTTTTTTTTCCCTTCCTTTTTTAATTGATTTATTTTTCTGCTCATACAAATGTAATAGGTACCTCTGTCCCCTCCTTCCCTCCACCCCTCCCTGAACCTCCCTGCTCCCTCACCTCTTTTCCCTTCCTTTCCCCCCTCCATCCCTTTCTCCCAGTGCCCCCTCCCCCATCTCTGAAGCATCCTTTAATAATACCCTATGATTTTTAAAGAGAGGAACAGGAAAGGGAAGTACCTATGCAGAGGAGCATAGAGTGAGGAAAACTTAAAAAAGCCCTGAGCTGATCCACTTAGAACCCAGTGACAAAATTATACTACAAGTAACAGGAATATGACAATTCCTGATAAAATGTTAGCCAGAGAGGTCTCAGAGACCCCCAAACATTACGGGTTTTTGTCATTGCTCTTGGTTGCTCTCCAAAAAATTGTCAGTAGGACCCTATTACTGAAAATGCAACTTATATGGATCACAGAACGCAGGCAAAATACATCAAATATAAGTGGTCTAAGAACTTTCTCCTTACACAGTACCAAGAAATATTATAGAAGCTATTGGGGGAAATAAATAATCACAGTCCCCAACAATGCATGAGATCTGTAAGTTTCAATAAAAATCATCATGGCAACAGTGACCACCAGTGTATTAGTAGCATGAGTATCAAGGAGACAACCAACAGCTTTCTGATTGAACTCCAGACTCACTTGTCAGAATGGAACACACTCCTGTTACTGTAAACTAGAACAAGAACCTAAAAAAAGGAAGGAAATAGATCAATAGGGAAAGCAGTTAACAAACTTAATAGGTAGGAAGACAGTTCACCAAACTGCTCTGTAAATAGCTGTTATACCCATAGATTGGAAGAACACTTAACATTCAGCCTAGAAGTCTTCTTCAACAGTGGTAGAGGACCTCAGCACCCTGACAGGATGAAGCCTAGAGCAGTAGAGAGGAGTGCAATCAACAGCAATGGTCAGCCAGAATGCAGAGTACCAGTGACTCAGCAAGACTCACACAGAAGCTGACCAACCCAATCTATCCCCATCTTAAGGCTTTGGGAACTTCACAGAAGAGGGGGCAGGGAGATTGTAAGAACCTAAAGTTGGGAAGGTTCAAGACATTCCATTCAAACAGGCCTGCTGCATATAGTAACTTACTACAGCGAGACTTGTCCTTCCCAGAGCTGCATAATGACTGACATATCAACATGCCTCCATAGATGACGAAGAAACTCAAGAAAGATAAGGACATACAGTAGAAACCTTGGGGACTAAGCTGGATGAGTGAAGAGAAATGCCCCAATTGGTGTGGTAGCCTGAAGAGAGGTAAACGTGGTATGCAACAGAGGCCTGAACCCCCACATGAGCAGATAAGCCAAAGGAAATCTTGGGGTCCGTAGAAGCATACAGGCAGGAGGATAGGAGGTAGTAGGACGGATTAATAATGAAGGGAGAGTAGGTGATGGGAGGGAGGAGGATGGAGAGAAGCAGAGATGATTACTTAATATGCTTTTAAAAGTAGAAAAATAAAATTTAAAAAAGATAACATGGATGAACCTGGTTGAACTCAATGGGTTACAAAACAGAAGTCAGTTCTGGGCTAGTTTCACTGGGGAACAGACATGCCTTCTGAGGACATTTGAAACATGAGTCAAGTAATGTATTTATTAGTCAGTTATTTTTTAGATCTACCAAAGCTTCAGAAATTTCTGTTTTTAAAAATCCTTTGCCAGGTGAAGATAAGTCTTTCCATAACAGCCAAAATATGTAATTCACAACAATTTTGTACTTTTTTTTCAAGAGATAACTTGGGTTCAAGGGACAATGAAGGAATTGCTAATGTATATAAAAGACAGCTTAATCAGAAAAGAAAGCCAAGGATAGAGTAAGGTCCTTTGGATGGAGAAGATCATCTTTCTCTTTCAGAATTGAATTTACTTTTTCAGTAGATAACAAGGAAAATTGAGTCTCAAAAGAAGTTTGTCCATATGTGTCAGAAGAGGGATTCAAATCGGCAAGGAAGAAGTCAAGCTATCCCTATTTGCAGATGACATGATCTTATACCTGAGTGATCCCAAAAACTCCATCAGGAAGCTCATGGAACTAATACAGAAGTTCAGCAGGGTGGCAGGATACAAAATAAATGTACGAAAATCAGTGGCCTTCCTATATGCCCAGAATGAAAGTGAAAAAGCCTTGAGAGAAACAATCCCATTTACTATAGCCCCTAAAAAAATGAAATACCTTGGTATAAACCTAACCAAGGAGGTAAAAGACCTTTAAAAAGAAAACTTTATTTTTTTAACATTTTTATTATTATTTCCCACAATGAAAACTTTAAATGCTAAAGAAAGAAACTGCAGAAGACACCAGAAGGTGGAAAGACCTCCCATGTTCCGGGATTGGCAGAATCAACATCATAAAAATTACTATCCTACCAAAGGCAATATACAAAGTCAATGCTATACCAATTAAAATACCAAGGCAATTCTTTGAAGAAGTTGACCAAACAATCTCAAAATTCATATGGAGGCACAAAAGACCCAGGATAGCAAAGACAATACTGAGTAACAAAAACACTGCTGGAGGTATCACCATACCAAACCTTGTCTACACTACAAATCCATAGTTATAAAAACAGCCTGGTATTGACTCCAAAATAGACACACAGATCAATGGATAAGGGTTGAAGACCCAGATATAAGCCCACAAAATTACAGCCATTTGGTCTTTGACAAAGGGGCCCAAAAAATTCAATGGAAAAAGAACAGTATCTTCAACAAACGGTGCTGGCAAAACTGGATCTCCACAGGCAGAAGATTAAAGCTGGACCCATACTTGTCACCATGTACAAGACTTAATTGCAAATGGATCAAGGACCCTGATATAAGGCCAGAGACTATAAAAACCATAGTTGAAAGATAGGGAACTCCCTCAAGCTGATTGGGCTAGGCCAACAGTTCCTAAACAGACATCCAACGGTACAGTCACTGCTACCAACTCTCAACAGTTGGGATCTTGTGAAATTAAAGAGCTTCTGTTCAGATATAGAGATTGTAACATGAGCTCAAAGGCAACCCACAGAATGGGAGAAAATCTTCACTAATCACATATCTGATAGAACTCTACTATTCAGAGTGCACAAAGAACTTAGAAAACTAAACACCAAGGAAACTAATGGCCCAATTAAAAAATGGGCCCTGGAACATAAAGGAAACTTTACCAGGGATGAAATTAAAATGTGCAACAAATATCTGAAAAAATGCTCCACTTCCTTAGTCATCAGGGAAATGCAAATCAAAACTTCCCTGAGATATCATCTCACCCCAGTCAGGATGGCAAAAATCCACAATACAAAAAACAACAAATGCTGGAGAGGATGTGGAGAGAGGGGAAATCTCCTACATTGCTGGTGGGAATGCAGGCTCATGCAACCACTCTGGCGAGCCATCTGGAGATTCTTAAAGAAACTAAAGATTGAAATGCCATATGACCCTACTATTCCACTTTTGGGAATAACCCCCCATGCAGCAGAGGTTCACCTCAATAGCACAAGTGCGACCATGTTCATAGCAGCACTGTTTACAATAGCAAAGTCATGGAATCAACCCAAATGTCCAACAGTTGACGAGTGGATAAGGAAACTGTGGTACATCTATACAATGGAGTACTACTCAGCCATCAAAAATGATGAATTACTGGAATTTGCCGGGAAATGGATGTCATTAGAAACAATTATATTAAGTGAAGTATCCCAGACCCAGAAAATTAAGCGCTGTATGTACTCCCTAATAGGTGGCTCCTAGTACCAAACCCACCCAGCCCACCTAGAGGCACTCAAAGATAAATCTCTGTAATACCCACAGTAATTGCAAGGATTATGAACAGGAGGGATGGGGTAGGAGGGCCACACCAGAAATGAGAGAGGAGACCATGTTACAGCAGAGAAAATACGCCTCCATCAAGGACTGCAAGTAAGTAATGAGACATGTGGTTAAGTTCACAGACATTCCTTCCTGATCATTTACAACTGAGGGGGTATGATCTCACCAGAAGGGGAGGGCATATAGTCTGGCTGATAAAAAGTAACCATTTTGCAAATGGGTGATTGATCCCTCCCTCACTGCGGTTTCCTTCTTTTATTACATCTACCTTTGAATATACTCTTATAACAAGACTCTAGTTTAACAGCTTTTTATCTCTGGCCAGGGTGTGACATACAATACCCATCAGGATGGAGTGAAGAGCATTGCAGGAGCAGAAAAACTGAAAAGAAAATCAAAAAACCATAATCCAGAACTTCAGAGACTCTATATCAACCACCTAGAACTGGGCCAGCCTAATCTCTCCCCATCCAGAAGCTCAGGGAAATTTGCGGAAGAGGGGGCGGTAAGATTGTAAGAGCTCAAGGATGGGAGGAGCGATAATATGCAAGATACTCCACACAAGTTAGGGCTGAAGAAATCATAATTGGACTTTGCATGCCCTGGGCAATGTCCAACACACTATTGACCCCACAAAGTCTAGCATTTGCTAAAGGCACCAAGATCCTTGGAGACAAGGGATTGACAACCACAGTAGTGTTCCTATGCTTAAGGGGAACACAGGAAAGGGTTCAGGGAAATGCCACTGGGTCCTTGTATGTCATCGGAGAGGAGGGCCCAGAGGAGAGTCTAGCATGCACGTTAAAGGATTCTCTGGGGTTTGGGGGGGAGGCACTGGGGGATGGGGAGGGAAGTGTGACGGGAGAGGGAGCAGGGGGGTCGCGGGGGAAAGGAGGAGGGAGGGAGGGAACCGGTGTACCTATTAAAATTAAGTTTGTATGAGCGGAAATCATAATAAAAATGTTAAAAAAAAAAGAAAAAGAAAAAAAGAAGTTTGTCCATATGTGTGAGAATACTAACAATGATCTTCAAGTCCATTAGTTTGCTAAAAGAACTGATTCATGGACTTCTGGAGTCAGAAAATTTTACATAAGTACAAAAACAAACTTTATTATGAAAATATATATTATAAATCAGAGCTGTGAATTACTCCAAATGAAACATTTTCACAGTGTTTTGGGAATTAAATCTAAATGTGACATGAACATTAATTTGTACATAGTTCCACTGATGAAATCTTACAGAACAAGGTAGCTTGATCTGTTGTTTCTATGGTAAATGGCTCCTCTTCACAGGCTTAACATTTAACAGCACTTATTGTTGAATTAAGTGGCAATGAAAACAATTTGAATGTAATAAAACAATAGCAATAAAGCATTATTAATAAAAATCACTCTTTTCAAGTTTTATTAGAATAATTTGTTTATGCTTGAGAAAGAAATTTAATCAATTTATAAATGAAATCTGAATTATTTATCTTTAATTCTATATTTCATTATGGAAATGCTTACACTTGGTGCCCAGATGAAGTTTCATCTAATGCACAGTGTCAAAGGAAAGTCTGAAGAAATGACTTTCCAAAACAAGGGAAGTATCAGAGAGGATGTAACTGTTCCAGTAGCAGAGAAAACCAGTTGCTCCTCTGGGTTAGCTTTCTTTGTGAAACTTTGTTTCATAATTGGAAGAGAGAAAGGCAAAAGACCAAAAAAAGGCAAAAGATATCCACCGGGAAATGGATATCTATTTTTTTGATATTTTTTTTAAGCTTTAGCCTTCTCTTAATGTTACGGAGAGTAGTTGGTCACATTTTATGAGTAAACTGAAAGGCACTGCTGCCAGAGCAATTTTCTTTAAAGTGTTTTCTATTTCAGCTCATTTGTTTGTGCCTCTAATGGCTCCATTAAAATTCAACATTTTGTGTTACTGTCTACTCTTTGGGTCTAGAATTCAGATATTCTGAGTAAATCAATATTCAGGCAGTATTAGTCATTAGCACCTTATTGTGAATGGTGTAATCAAATTACTACTTAAGGGGAGCAAGTAGAAGAGCACACATGGTAAGGAAATGAAAAATAAACTAAACCGGATTACTGAATACAAATCTGTAAGGACAGGACTGAGTAGAGGAAGTGACTTTGCTAATAGCTAAAACATTAATTACACAGTTTTCTTCTCACTAAATGATGTAAAAGGGCTGTCTAATAAAAGATCTATATGTTCAATAACTCCACAAACTAAATAATCTAGAAATATTTCCTCTCCTCTTATAAAAGGTATCTTTAAGCTAAAATCAGTAATAAAGTTTAATAATCCCTCACAATGACCCTAAAAAGTATAATCTATGCTGTCTTAAATCCCAAGAAGCACAGATAGACTAAATATAACTCCTACTAAAAGTACCCATAGTTGTTTCATGCGTCCACAAAATGATTACTTGCAGTTTCATTACAAAACTAAATAACAGTCAAACATAAATTACTGTAGAGAAAACAGACAGAACACAATTTCTGTCACTTTTTTAAACAACAAATAACGGTCATTTAATACATCATAACATGCACATTACAATGAATGAAGAGAGATGTGTAGGTATACTATTGCTAGCAGCACAAAGTCTTTTCTTAATCCAGTATTATATTAATAAAATGTACAATAGAAAACACTTGTTTAAAGAAATATTTAGAAATTTTGCAGTAATCTTGTATTAGAATTCATTTTTATTTCTCCAGATTTTCCCAAAGCATATAGTATCATAGTTATATGCTTAAAACTGTCGTTTCCTCTAAATGTGATTAAGGACTTGCTCGAGTTTCGCATTTCTCTTGTATATAAATGAGAATGTGCTTTCATTATACAGCTCACAGACTTGAAACACAACATTTTTAAAGCATAATATTTTTGTTAAAAACTTGTTTCAGAGTAAAATTCTAATACGTAGAACTGATTACTCCAGTTTTTCCTGCTTAATAATACCAAATAAGAAGTAGGCAAGTCATTGTAATCGTTTCACAAGGTTGTTAGAATGATCTACACATTTCTTAAAATGTGAAATAATTTACTTTGACAGTTTCTGAGAGGTAAGCTGTGTAGCGGTTTTAGAATAGTATAGCTAAAACAGAGCTGGACTGGGAGAAAAAAAATCAACATAGGCAAAAGTCCATATGACTGAATACCTTCAAGACCTACCCTTGCTTGTGAAAATGTCTTGACAGACACCACTTAACTTGAAGAAATCCAGTAGTGATGATTTTAAGAGATATTCTTATTTTGCTTATCTTATCACTCTGATCTAAGATTAGGGATTAATTAGTGCACTATGTCTTCCACAGGCTCAGTAAATGCAGTAACCTTTCACATTTACAATATCATTATACAAAAATGAAGAAAAAAATTGTAGGTAAATTCATGCATCTCCAAATGTGTTCTTCAGAGATTGTTCAGAACCATGTTTGTCACCTTTTTGATTTCCTCTGATCCTAGAGGTAACCCGAATCATATTTTGTTAACTCTAGAAAATTACCTACCCTGGGTATATTCAGTGTGGCCATTTAAACAATCACAGAAGTTAATCATGTGTCATGAATCTATGTATTATTCTTAGTTTAAACATATCAAAATCTTGATTTCAGAATTTCATTCAATAAATAGATGTGACAGATGATATTTCACATTGACACTGAATGAGAAAAACAGCTATTAGATTATTCAAACTATGGAGTGCAATCACACCTGGGAGATGAAAAAAATCATCCTATATTTATAACATCTTGTATACATAGAGTAATATATTATCCTTCCTACATGAAATACAACCAAATGTTCTGTTGGAATGTAAACTGCTATTAGAACAAATAGACTTTTGCATTCCCTCTGAAAGCAGTCTTAGCATCTGTAGTAAGAAAACTCACTACTCAAGGTGAGCCCAAGTTACTAATCACTTTGTGCAGAAAAGTTGATGACTCTAGCAGAGATCACATGTGTATACAATGACATCAAAATTCTATCATATAAGTCTTAAAAACACATTAGTATGTATACATGTCAACATCACTGATGATGAAATATAATGCTCCAAATATATTCTGTCATAACAATGTTCATTCCCCGTATAAGTAATGTGGAGTAGAATTGAAAAGTTGTGAATTCTTCCTGTGAGGACTTCCATGTTATTTGGGAGTACTGCAAACATGTTCTGATATACTTGCATTTAGGGAATGTTCACTCTTTTTGCTGTTGCTTCTTTAGCATAGTTCAGTTGCCATAACAGAATTAGCATGGTTATTCACAAATGATTTTGTATGGAGTTGGATGCCATCATGCAAATCTTGTCTGGAAAGACGTCGTCTGAATTCATTAGTGGTAAAATAATATATGACTGGGTCAAGGCAGGAGTTGAGACTAGCAAGACACAAGGCCACAGAATGGAATATTACAATCACTCTTCTGGCAAGGCAGCTCTTAATTTCATTGGACTTGACTAGGAAATCTAAAGGAAAACTAAAGTGGTAAGGTGCAAAGCAAATCAAAAACACCCCTGCACAGGTCAGAATCATCTTCAATGCTTTTTTTTTCTCTCCAAGATCTTGAGAAATAGGATATTTATCTTGTAATGACAAAACTGTCTTCCATGTACAGTATAGTACAATCAGAAGAGGGGTAACAAACCCAACCAACTCTCCAACAGTCATCATGGCAACAGACTGGGCCAGATTTACATTTCTGGTAGGAAGATCCACAAAACATTTGGTTCGATTGTCTGGGGTATCATCACTGGTTCTGAGGAGAGGAAACAGTAAACAAGCAAGGCAAATGATTGACCAGCCAACAATGCTGATGTACAAGTCATATTTTCGTTTGCAGTCATTGAAACGCAAGGGATACATGAGAAACCAAAATCGCCGCACACTGATGCAGACCAAGAAGTAGATGCTTGCATACATGTTAACGTATTTCAGGTAGAAACAGAACATGCAGAGGCCAGGTCCAAACGGCCAGTCATGGTTCAAGTAATAGAAGATCCTTAATGGAAGAGAAAGAACTTGTAATAGGTCAGCAATGGCTAAGTTTATCATAAATATCACAGCCCGTTTGGTTTCTTTCATATAACCATAAAATACCCACAAGGCTAATATATTTCCTATGAGACCTGGCACCAGAATGACAGTGTATGTCACTGAATAAATAAAGTACCGAAAATTTGTATTGTCTCCATCTGTCCCATTACACGTCTCATTAGCAAGCATGATTATTTCTAGAGAAACTGTCTTGGCCTAATGGTGATTCAACCTAAACATCCACAACTAATTGCTGCTCTTTCCACAAGATGGATGTTCATTGGGATAGAGAGACTGAATACAATAAAATAATCTGTCTTCCACATTTGTTAGCCTCCATGTATGGTTCAAAGAGATTTCAAAAAATTAGCTGTACTTTGGCTTGAACTTTCCTGCAGTAAACTACATGGAAAAATATAAGCACAGATGAAATGTTATAACTTTCTTCTCTTGCTTAATCTACTGTAAGATCTTCTGTTTTATCATGACAGTTGATTCTCTCCAATATTCATCAGGAATGTGCCTTATAGCAGCTCATCAAATACCAATAAGGTAGCCATCTCTTCAAAGGTGTTCTGTAGGCCAATATTTCCTTTTCCTAGCTCACAGAGAATAATGGTTTGTTTTAGTGCACAGTGGGTCCACCATTCTTCCAGAAATATTTACATAGATGGATTTTGTTTTCTTGAACTTTTCAGACATGTATTGAAAGTGAAAAAGTGAGAAACAAAGGCAGACCTGCAAAGTGAAAGAAAATTAACCAATTACATATGGCACAGTTTTTAAAGTTTTCAAAAGAAACTTATCAATAAAAGATGCATTACTTGAATTGAAAATTTGATGAATGAAGATAACTGGCTACAGGTCTACTAAATACATTCTCATCACAGGAAAGTATAACTATAAGAAATTTGGCAATAATTTAGCTCTTTGTTCTTCAAAAATCTATGAACCAATATCCCATACAAGCTTGTTATAAATTTACATTTTCATCCCCTTTGCACAGAACTTGCAGAATCAAATTCTGTATATTACCAGTTGAATCCTTTGGAACTCTGGTTTAGATCAGACTTTCACAAACATTGCAGATCTTCAGACTAATCTAGGGAAGGCTGTTTCTTAAAAAAAAAATTAAAACAGCTTTCCAGGTGTTTCCTCTAGAGATTCTGATTTAGTATGCTTTGGGTAAGGCTAAAAATTTCCCATATGATTCTGATATAGCCAGCACACCATTTGTCCTTGAAGAATCATTTGGGGGCCACTGATTTGATTCAAATCCTTTCCAGATGTCTGAAAATAAGTGGGCAAACAGCCTCTCTTTAAATACTTCCATTTACATGGGCCATTTAGTCACCTCTTAATTGTCTAAGACAACAGAGAATAACACCAGAACAGAGAACTAAAATCCCTAAAAAGTTGACTCAGCTGGGTCCATGACCCTTGCTCTGAGGTAAACAGATTTTAGCTTAGGGATTTGGATAGTTGCCTCAAGGCTGCTGAAATCTAGAAGGACTTGACTGAGTTTACAGATATGTGGGAAGAATAAAAATGAAATGAGAATTTTGAAACATCCTGCTTTTGATTATCGAATCCATGTGGCTTGAAGTATGCATGATTCAGTACCTCAAGAAATTATTGTTATTTTGCCTGAAAAACAAAATATAACATTTTCTTCAAAGCTATGGAACTCAGTTTATTTAAAATACTTGATGAGAAACATGAAGTATACATTCAGATTGAAGAAGTTAACTCTGCAACTTTTCAACAAAGAAGATGTAGAAACATGGTGCTGTAGTGGTTAGGCAAATGTACAGAAGATAATATTGTTGCTGAAAGAGAGCTGTAACTATCAAGGTCATCTAGTTTCTAAATTAAGCTAGATAATATCTTGAAATATATTCGGACTGATTTTTATTAAGTTAATATGAGTACATGTAAAGATGCTCAATATCACTAATCATGAGGGAAATTCAAATCATTACAGAATATTACCTTACATCAGTAAGAATTGTTATTATCAAAAAGACCAAAGAAAGGAAGTGCTGATGAGGACAGAGAAAAGGTGATCCCTCTACACCGTTGGGAATATAAATTGATTGGTCTAATCTATATGCAAATAAAGCATTATAATTCCTCAAAAATTGAAATAAAAATATCAACCATCAATCCCAGTCTGTGTAGATATCCGAAGGAAATGAAATCAGAATGCTGAAGAAACGTTGTTATTCTCATGTTCATTTCAACATTATTCCCAAAAGATAAAATATGTATGTAATCAGGCTATGTAACTATCAATACATGAACACGCAATAAAAATTTTGCAAATATAAATAACAATGCTGTCAGCCTTTCAGATGAAGAAAATTCTATCATTTGCAACAAAATTAATCAATCTGGAGGACATTATGCAGGACATTAAGTAAGAAAAGCATAACAAACATATGTTCTCAAATGTATATAGAATCTGTAAAAACCAGTAAGTCCCACAGAAGCAGAAGACGTAACAGCAATTGCCAGGTGCCAGGGAAGCAGTGAGAAATGGGGATACGTCTATTGAAGGGTATATATTTTAATTTATAAAGTGAATAAATTTTAGTGTCTTTAGTTCTAGTATTATATTCTTTACTTAAAATTTGATCAGAGCAAAAAATTAAAATTTTCTCATCATGCTATTCCCAGCATCACACTCATTCACACATCTTCAAAATTACATTTTTGGGAAGCTTTCCCTGATCTTTCAATTTAATATGTTATTCTCTCCTAGGATTCCCCCAACTCACTTGTATGTTTTGTATCCATATTAATCATCAACAACATGCCGTATGCTTTCTACTTATTTATTTTTGTTTCACATGTTTCCCTAACAGAATGTGAAGTCCATGTGGAAAACATATTTGTATATTTTATTTATTTGCATATATTCAAGAGTTAAAGCCTATAAGACACAGAGTAAATTCTCAATACTTGTAAAATGAAGTAATTTTAGTATGTAACATTGAGTTATATTAATCGAGCGCAACATTTATATATTCTAAACTATGCCATCATCTTTCTAACTCAATAAGAATCTCATCCAGACATCCTCATTGTTATAATTTTCACACATTTCTTCAGGTCTCCCATACCCAAATTTTAAAAGCATGGACTATTTCTAACTTATTGTCTACATTTTAATATTTTGTAAGGGGTATGACCCTATTATAGTTAAAATATATGCTTAGAAATCATAAAAATTGTGGGGCTGGAGAGGTGGCTCAGGGGTTAAGCCTCCGCCTTGCACGCGGAAGGTCCTGAGTTCGGATCCCAGATCCCACGTATAGACGCCAGGCTGAAGCGGGGGCGGCCTGCGCTTCTGGTCCTGGTAGGGACCCGGAGCCTGTGAATCTCGGGGCAGAAGGAGGTGGAGGCGTCCATGGTGGTTCGCGAATTCGTCCGTGGTTCTACACATACACAGACACACACACACGCACGCGCGCGCACACATACACACACACATGCACACAGTTGAATAAATAATAATAAAAAAAAGAAATCATAAAAATTTTAAATTTTTTTTATTATTATTATTATTTATTCAACTGTGCGCATGTGCATGTGTATGTGCGCGCGCGCGCGCGCACGCGCGCGCGCGCGTGTGTGTGTGTGTGTGTGTGTGTGTGTGTGTGTGTGTGTTTGTGTGTGTGTAGAACCACGGACGAACTCGCGAACCACCATGGACGCCTCCACCTCCTTCTGCCCCGGGATTCACAGGCTCCGCCCTACCAGGACCAGAAGCGCAGGCCGCCCCTGCTTCCGCCTGGCGTCTATACGTGGGATCTGGGATCCGAACTCAGGACCCTCCGCCTGCAAGGCGGAGGCTTAACCCCCGAGCCACCTCTCCAGCCCAAGAAATCATAAAAATTTTAATTCTGTCTTCTAAAGCTAGTAGCTGTGCAACATATCCTTACACCTGTTCTGGACCCTGATTTTCCTCTTTTGAAATGAAAATGTATTTAATGCTCTTAGAATATAGCAAGGTATGAAATTAGTGTTCAATAAAAATTAGTTAATATAAGTGATTGTTTTAGCAAGAGAATTATTTTATAAGCAATCTGTGGTGCCTAATATTACTTGTCAACTTGGCAGAATCGGGAATTGCCTGGGGGACAAGTTTCCAGGTATATATAAGTGACAGATTACTTAGATTAAAGTTAACCTCTAAAAATGTCACACACACACACACACACACACACACACATGAGTAACGTGGAAGTATTCCCTGGACTTGTATTCTGATCTGTGTAAGAAAGAAAATGTTTCTCCTGAGTTGAAAACATTTCTCACTCCACTGAGATGCCCAGACAGCTGATAGTACAGGTGTACTGAATAGATCTCTGAGGTTCACACATGCAAAGGGGGCATAAGAACAAGAGGAGATGACTGGAATGCAGAACTGGAGAAGGTAGAAGATGAAGTAGTGGAAGAGGACGTCAATGCATTCTGCTTGTGTATGAGCATTTCAAAGAATAAGGAGAAAAGCAGGCAAACATAAGCTGAGCAGAAGTATCTATTATTTTCTTCTCCATGACTAGAAATGGAGTGTGATCAAATGGATAAAATTCCTACTGCTGTATTAACTTCTTCACTTTGATGGACTTGTAGCTCAAGTTGTAAGCTGAAATATACTGTTCTTTTCTTAAATTTTTATCATGGCATTTATCACAGCAACAAGACAAGAAGCAAAGACATATTCCATTTTTAAATTTATACTTTCTCCTCTAGTTATATAAATTTTGTTTTTTCATTCTAATCTATATAATGTTTCATTAACTTTTTTATTTTTCTATTTTTACAAGCATATTGAGTATTCATCCTTACTTCTCTCCTTCCCCCTCCCTCCCATCCCTTCCCTTCCTTCAGTCCCTCCTACCTCCCGTCCTCCTGCCTATATGCTTCTATGGACCCCCTCTGGCTTGTCTACTCTTGTGGAGGTTTAGGCCTCTGTGGAATACCAAGTTGCCTCTCTTTGGGCCATCCCACTGATAGAGGTATTTCCCTTCGCTCACCCAGCTTTGTCCACAAGGTTTCCATTATATGTTCTTTTCTTTCTTGAGTTCCTATGTCATCTGTGAGGACATGGTGTGTCAGTCATTATGCAGGTCTGGAAAGGACAAGTCTCATTGCAGTGAGTTCCTAGATGCAGCAGTCCTGTTTGAGTAGAATGTCTTGCCCGACTTTAGGTTTTTATAATTTCACCACCTGCTCTTCTTTGAAGTTCCCAAAGCCTTAGGATGGGGAGAGATTAGATTGGCCTGATTCTGGGTGAGTCTTGCTGAGTCGCTAGTACTCTTCATTATGGCTGACCATTGCTGTCCACTTCACTGCTCCTCTTCTGCCCTAGGCTACATCCTATCAGTATGTTGAGTATGTTGAGATCCTCTACCTTTGTTGTAGAAGAAGACTTGTAGGCTGAAAGTTAAGTGTTCTTTCTCTTATTAGCTTTTCCATAAGATTAGCTCTTTAAAAATCCTTCATGATTAGACTGGTAAAATGGATTACTGGGTAAATGCTCCTGCACACAAACTTGGTGACATTAATTTAGTTCCTCATTCTATATTGCTAAAGGAAGCATATCTCTCTCTCTCTCTCTCTCTCTCTCTCTGCCTCTCTCTTTCTCCTCTCTCTCCTCTCTTTCTCTCTCTCTCCTCTCTTCTTTCTCTCCTCTTTATTCTTTCTCTTAAACTAATGAAAAAGAAGAAAATAATCAAAATTATTTTATGGCAAATTTATAACATCTTTCAAAAACTTTGTTGCCTAGTATGTTAATAGGATGCTTATCACTACAATCTGACAGACCTTCTACTCTCTACAGATTATTTTTTTTAGAGACAGCATTCGACAGCAATACTCCATAACCTGTAATATTTTGTAAAGACTTTTCTCAAGTTTCCTGTCCACAAAACATTCTGTGGTCAATAGAACATTGTTATACTAGCCTCCTTGTACCTCTATTATAGTACCTAACTTCATAATACTTTTGCTATGACTTTATATACATATTAGCTATGCTTTTTATTCTCTTGTTATATTCCATCAACTAATCTAGATATTACCTGACATTACAACCTGGATCTTGCGCACTTCTGAATCTCCTGAGTACTAAGAACCTGGTTTGGTATACTCATCAAGAATTTACTCAGAACATATTTGCTCAGCATCAGCAATTTGCCAAGTACCATGCCCGGTAGTGGAGATATAGACAATGAAAAAAAAAGGCACATAAGAAATGACTTTTGCATTGTTGAACCTCATAGTCCATTAAAAATCACCAAACAGTTTGGAAAAATGCAATCATAGGCAACACATTTCGTGCTACATAAGCACATAAGAATGCAACCTCTTCAACTATTAGAATGCACTTGCTGAAGAGAACTGAAAGTAAAGACCTGAAGTCCATATACCCCTATTGGTTATTGCCTCATTGGCCACAGTTTTTATTGAGTATATAAAATATTGAATTAAATTGCGATATCATCTTTTATTTATAAAAGCTACTTTGATCTAATGATGCATTTTCTTTATTAGATAACATTATTTTCTATTAGGAAAAGTTTCTTCAGATAAGTGAAAATGTTTCACAGGAAAATTCCAAGTCAGTTGTATATCAAACAGAAATGATGGCAGCATTTTTTCTATGTATATCATTATTCTTTGAGATTAGCCCTTCACTCACACTTTAACAGGCAACAAGAACTTACCTGTTTTTTTGTGCACAGTGTATGTGTGTGTGTGTGTGTGTGTGTGTGTGTGTGTGTGTGTGTGTGTGTGTATCAGAGAACACTTGAGTGTATGTGCTATGGTGGTCCAAGAGTAACTTTGGGATTCACCCTAGATATTTCTGCCTCCTTATGGCTTTGTTCTTGGGCTTTCCAGACTCTTCCTTCCAGGCCTTTGAGTCTTTTTGCTTTTGAGGCAAATATTTTAACCCTGAGTTATCTCCTCAGCCATAGAATATACCTGCTTCGAATGAGAGTTTTATTTGAAGTAACATGACAGATAATTTAAACAAATTTTGTCCTTACTTAAGGAGGCTGTCTTTTCTCAGTTATGCTTATTATTTTGGAAGAGGAAGCAATAAAAGAAAAAAGGAAACAGTGGTCCAAATTCAGCATTCTCAGTTTTCAATGATTTAAAGGTGAGACATTGTTTCAAAGGAAGTTTTTGTGGGAAGTTATGTTTATTTGTGAAAGTATGTATATGTTCATCAAAATCTAAAGATTCACTGAATTTCAATGATGTTTCAAAAATATGTTCCAGCAATATTATATCTTTGTTTACTTATCTGAGTAAAACCAACTTTAAATGAATATCTAACCAAGCTTTATATATCTTTCTGATGAGATATTAAGACTCTCAAACCACTCATAAGCTGTGTATCTATATTTTAATGATGTGAATGATGAAAATGTATGGTAACAAAAATACCTAATTTCAAATTGTTCTCTTTGAGAACACTAATGTCAAAAAAAAATCTATGTGGGTAGTGGAATTTTGCCAAGAAAACATCTAATCTCAGGTTCTAAGCAGCCAATTTATCAAAAGGATGTTTTATTTTAGAGCTTTTTTGGGTGGGAACTAACCATCCAAAAGAAAGCAGACCTAGTCCCATAGCTGACTGCAAACTATGTGGAGCTCACGAGGCATGTTTACATATATATTAGAGAATAGTAACTTGTGACATGTGAGTAATAACAAATGCTGGAGAAAAGACAGACAAACTACTTTACTGATGCTGATCAGTATGTATGACAAGCATCAAGAACTTTTGAGTTTTGAAAAGATACAATGTCAACTAGTTTACACTTCTCCCCAAAAACGCCTCCAGCAACTACAGATGCTAAAGTACTGAGGCAATGTGCAAACATTTTTGGAAAATGCTTGCCTGGCTTATTCGCCCTTGTATCTTACTTCAACACCTTCTATTAGTCCCCTACAGTACAGATTAATGAACAGAGGAAAGATTCATGTGAGACACCTTGTTCATTGTGAATATCACTATTCTTTTCACTTTGCTGAATCTCAACATTTCTGCTGGTGTTCTAACCCATTTCCTCTTTGGCAGACAGTGAATTTTGTACCTCTGCTCTTAAAATACATCTAATTACTTGGAGACAGCAAGAAAGCTATCATTCAGTCTCATTTCTCTAGTAAATGAAATCTAGTCATAGTGCCTTTTCTTCAGATATTCCAGTTTGAAATTATTTTATGCCCTGGGAATCTGTACATACTAATTTGTATTGGAGGCAGATGGTACCTAAAGGTTTTTAAAGTCAGTACCAATTACTAATAACTTGCTTCCTTTTCCCTTTTGTGTCTTCCATCATAAGAAAACTATTAGGAGAGCCGGGAAGACACCTCACTATGTAAGGTGCCTTCAAGGTAATAATAAAAAAAGGTTATTATCTCCATGAAGATTTTCATTCTTCTCTTCCTAATTGTGATCCTAGCCATCTGTGCACCTCTGCAGCATTTTATTTGTATAAGAAATATTCTTCTTTTTGGAAGTCCCCCCTAAATAAAGGAGATAGAGTATCACGCTTCAGTAGAGAAAATAGGCCACCATCAAGTATTGCATGTAAGTAGCAAGACATATGTTGCAGCTCACTCTTACTTCCCTTCCTGGTCACTTGCAACTGAACAGGTTTGATCTCATCAATCAGGGAAGGTATAGGGCCTGACAGATAGACAGTAGCCATCCCGCAAATGGGACACTGATACCCACCTCCACTGCTGTGTCTTACTTCTGTTCTTTGATCTCCTCTTATATTAAGATCTTCATTTAAACAGTCTTTTATCTTTGGTTAGCAGGTGACTTTTGATAACAATCAGGATGCAGCCAAGGGCAGTGCAGGAAAAGCAAAACTGAAAAAAATAAACCATAATTCAGAACACCATAGACCCTTCATTATTCATCTGGAACCAGACCAGCTGAATCTCTCCTCATCTTAAAGCTCAGGGAACTTTGAGGAAGAGAAGGACTCAAGATTGTATGTGCCTAAAGATCGGGAGGACCAATGATAAGCAAGATACTCCACACAAGTTAGGGCTGCAGCAGCCAGGATTGGATTTTGCCTGACCTGCAAGGGATTAACAGTCAGAATAGAGTTCCCATGCTCATGGTAAGCCCAAGAAGGGGGTCCTGGCTCTGCCACTGAGTTCTTAACCCTCCCTAAGGTGGAGGACTAAGAAGGAGGTTTGGATTTCACACAAAAGGATGCTGCAGGGGATGGGAGGGAGGAAGGGGGAAACACTAGGAGAGGGGAGAGAGAGAAGGGGGAAGAGTGCAAGAGGATGACTGGAAAGGGGAGAAGGGAGGGAGAGGACAGGGGTACCTATTGAGCTTGTATGATTAGTAAAAAAAATAAAATATGGAGAAAGAAAAAGACAGAGAAATAGGTTTCTTTTTCATGTTTCTTGTCAGTGCATAGACACGATGTTTTAATTAGTCTGATACTTTTCACCTCCAAATTGCTCAGGTACTTTGCATGTGGTTGAACTTGGTTCAAATAAATTTATCAAGAACTTAGACCAGTGATAAACGATGAGTAAAGTTTCTATTATATCTCCCATATGTGATGTTTGTAAACAATTTGAGCAAATCACCATTTTATTGATTGCAGTCTAATTTGGAATTCATAATTGACCAGAAACATTTTTTATCAGTACATGGTTAAAACACTAGGATAAACATTAAATTACTTTTGGTAGGCACTATAAAACAACTTCCATTCATGTGTAACCAAAAATTTGACCATCAGCATTTCAGGTCTAGGTGTGGATCCCATCACTCTCTTTTAGAAGACAAGCCACTGTTTTACAGAGTTCCATCTGACACGTTAATTTTTGAATATTTTAACTTTGCAGAAGTGATGAAGTGATTATAAGTTATGTTACAGTGGGAAAACTGTATGCATTTCCTGTTCTCAGTGCTGACTCGGCTGTGGGGATTTTCCTCAGCTTTTCTGAATGTTCACCTTGTGTCTCAGACCAGACATGAGCATGTGGACATGAAGGGGGATTTTTTTAGAGGAAAGTTATGAGCTTCCAAGCTCACATAAAATAAACCAAGGTCCAAGATAATCAGATCCTTCTGGCCTTTTTCACTTTTTTGCAATCTGTCTCTTTGAGTGTGTGCCCTATCCACTGCTTCACAGGATTAATAGCCTGTGAAAGTGGAGGAGTAAACCAACCTTACAGAGTCTCGTAGAAAGAGCAAGGATGGGGTGGAAAATAAAACCAACCCTCAGGGCCTCATCCAAGGACTGGCCATGATTTGCATGTAGAAGGCTACCTATGGGGTGTGATTGTTAAGGAACCAAAAAGCCTGTAATTAAAAACAAGAAAATTGTTTCCTATTTGTTGGGTAGAACTTAACCTCCTTTGTTTAAAGGGTAAGACTTTTGCTATATGGAAAATATTTAGACTGGGAATGCTGGACCCCCACTTTGAAGAGTTTGGCCCAAAGCATGTCAGGCATATGTTATCAAAGACAAACTAGATATAAATAACACAGTGGACCACAGAAATGAAAAGATTTGAAAACAGGAGGGAGTGTGGCAGGAGATATGAAGAACTGTAAAGGGGAAAGGAGGAGAGATGGGACTTGAGACTAAGTGGTGAAATTAAAAATATTATGAATTCATTATATTTCTATATGCAACATTAAAAAGTACAAGAATAGGAAGAAAGAGTTGGACCCAAGAACTAATTCATGCCAACTTTCCCAAAGAATATCAGTTCCTCAGAAAGTCAAAATTTGTGGAGCAACTATAATGGAGCCAAACTTTTTTGCTTTTCTGGTCATTGACTATACGGGATCTTCCTGACATTTGTGCTTAGTGCCTTTTCCCCTTCCACCATTGTTTGCGTTTTGTTTGCATTTTGTAGTCATTTTCGCCACATGATTTTATCCAAAATCTATAGTATTTTGCTCTAAAGAGAAAAGATAATGATTAGCAGGCAGCCTAAGAAGGGACCTCAAGGTATGCCACAGAATCCTGAACCCTCACTAGTGTAGACAACTTAGAGGGAAATTCAGAACCCATATAAGCTGATGTTCTAGAGTGTGGGAGGGAGCAGGTGGGAAACACCAAGAGATGGAAGGGAGGGAGAAAAGGAAAGAGGGAGAGAAGGAAGTGAGGGAGGGAGAGCTGGAGGAGGGATAGAGGAAGGAAGGGAGGTGGGGAAGGGAGGTGGGGAAGGAAGAGAGGGGCAAAGGTTCCTACCCATTGAGCTTATATAACTAAGTAACAAAACCAATTAAAAAAAGAAATACAAAAAAAGAAGCTAAGATCTTGAGCAAATTCAGAAAGAAACTTTTTAGTAAATGATTTAGAGTTTGAGATTTGAAATCTTAAATACAACTGAAATAATGAATTATTGACATCTCATTAATTACTTTTAAAATCTTGCATGGAAAAATTTATTTTCAAAGAACAAGGCAATTCATCTAAAATACGGACATCTTATTCCAGTATTTTAAATGATACCTTTAGATTAGGCATAGGGGAAGTGAGAGGAAGTCCTGAGATACTGGACATGGTTATGTTAGATGATTGGATATCAGCTTTCCATAGTGAAACAGCTTTTTTAATTTTTTGGACCAGACTTAAATTTCTGGTTCTTACTCACATCCCCTTTCTAATACTCAAAAAGAAAAAGATTCTTGTTGCTTACTTCCCAGTGTTGGACTATGTTTTCAAAGATTTCAAAGTGGATCCTCAAAAATAAACAGTATTCTGGAAGAACTTGCTTCAGAAATTGTATCTCTAACTCCTTAAGCTCTGACAGCATACAAACAACCAGGATCATGGCCCTACATTCCTTTTAGAAGCAGCATTCTCCTGTTTAGTATAAGTAATCCAATTTTTTTTAAATCAGATCTTGGTTCTCAGAAATATAATACTGGTTCCCACCACTAGAGTGTCAGCAAAGATAAGGATAAGGAGTTGTGTAGAATGGTACATGTCTATGTTTTCCAAATTGTTGAGGCTGAGACAGGAGGACTGTGAATTTTAGGATAGCATTGGTTATATAGAGAAATACGGTCTAAAAAAAAGCAATCAAAATGTGCACCCTTGCTAACTGATTTTTCAGTAGTATCAGCAATTCCATATTAGGTACTTGCCACTGGGTAGCAGTAGAGAGGGTGGTCAATCATTACAGTGTTTTTCCTGACAACATTCTTTTTTTCCTTATAAGCCACTAAAGTTAAAAACCAGAGCTATGACTAGGTTTGTCATATTCCTTTGGAGTCTGTCCATTCCTTTGGAGTCATCTACATAGGAGGATTTAGAAATGAGGTGGGACAAATCCCAGATTATCCTTAAAACAAAGACTCTTGTTGCAAATATGTTGTACCCAATCTCTAACTATCCTGGTAAAGACATATTCACTTGGATGCCTCACGTCTCAAGAAAGTATGACCTATATATAAAGCATCAATCATCAAATAATTCTGTAGATATTCAAAATGTGGACAAATGTATGAGCCAATGAATCAGACATATGATTTCATTTAAAGGAAGTGATGAAAATGGTGTCTGATAAGCCAATTTCAAATCACCTCCTCTCTTTCCCCACAATTAATCTTTCAGCTATGTGGTTCACAAAGACACGGGAGTTTTTCTCTCTTCTAGGACAGGGCTGATGTTTCTTATAGGATGGCAAGACATCATCTCAAGTCTAGTCTCAGATCAGTTCAGGTCCTGGCAACTTGATACAAATGTAATATTTAATGGGAATTATGCATACCTATGTGAATAATGCTATTACTAATTTTTTTCATTAAGTGCCATTTTTGCTATATCTTTATATTTTTGGCAACTCCTTAGTTCAATGGAATGAAAATAACAGAATTTTACATTGGGCTTTAATGAAGGAGACCTGTCAAGTCAATGTTGTGTGCTACTATTATTTGATTTTAAAAATAAATATATTAAGCTTGAGAGATGGTTTGGGGGTTATGCCTTTGCTTTATAAGCAAAAGGACATGGTTGAGATCCCACATCCCATATAAAAATTCCAGGCATAAATGACAGTGGCCTGTTATTCAGACCCTGGAAGAAAGAGCCTGGGAAACTCCAGGGTAAACAATGAGGAGGTAGAGCAATCCAGGATGGGTCCCAAAGTCACTCTTGGTTTCCACAGTTACACACAGGGCACTCTTCTAACATGCATACTCACCCACATTCACACATGCAAAATAAATTTAAAAAATACTTTAAAATAAATATACATATTCTTTTCTTGAATTGTGGCTTGATTTTTTAAAAAATCTTTAAAAAAACTTAGAAAATGCCCTCTTCCCAATCTTTCTCAGATGCTACAAAAAAAGTATAAGCTTCTATTCCAGACTGGTTCAATTAATTAATGGACAACCACCCTCCAAAAAAAATAGAAAAGAAGGAATTCCTATTCTTAAATGTAAACATTTTATACCTTTCCAGTGAAACATAAGTAGCATCCAGCAAGATTTCTGAAAAGTGAACAGATAGTCATAATTTTTCTTTGTTCACAACATTTTGACATGAGCAACAGCTCTACTTCTTTTAATTATGCTAAATAAATGACTTTCTTATTTTAATCTGACATATTTCTGCAACTGTCTTTATCAGGTTCAAGTCAAAATATCTCATGCAATTGGATAAAATCTCTCTAATGTCCAAACTTTAAAAGATTAAAAAAAATGTAATATTCAAGTATTTCCAACTTTCTTAGACTTCTACCATGAAAATTTATCCTAGCACATACCATGTACCTTGCTCTCTCTGTCATTGAGGTTAGTTCACATGCTGATTTACTTGTTTTAATTTCTTTGTAATGTGTACATCATTATCTACTCAGAACAAAAAACAGCAGTAAGCCTGTGGAATTAGTTTGACTTTGGGCGTGTTTAAATATAACTAATGTTGGATTGCTATTTATTAATTTCTAATTCACTTTCTTTAACATAGGCTCTGAAAGCCTAAAGAAAGAGGATATTTCTAAGCTAAAATGTGTGGAAATAAGTAAAAGATAAAATAATCAGTGAATATCATTATTTAAATTTGGTTAATTTTTGGTTCCTAGTCCATTAGAATCAAAGGTATCTGATTAGTCATACCTTGTGATTCCTTCAAGTAGAACTTATTGATTTTTCACTCCTATGTCTAAGCCATGGAAAATAACTTAAAGTAATATTTCATCACTATACTTACCATTTTAATTATATATTAAATGAATGGAATCTGATTGTTTCTATGATTATTTCATTGACAGTGTAATTAAAAATATGAGAAGTCTGGCTGTTTTTAATCTTATGATAACCATTATTTGTTCTGTAATTGACTACCTAATCTATTGATCTATCTATGCATGTTTCTATTTATCATTTGGACAAGCATTCTCAGGTGTGACTAGAAAGATTAGTCAGAGAGGTAAAAACCATAAAAGACAAATTTACTTTCTAAAAATGACACAAATTTCTTCTCTATCCTTCCTAGCACTGGATTCATCACTGATAGCTAAATGGTTTAGTTGTAAGAACTCTCTCATTTTTGTCTTTTCATAATCTCTGGCTTCATCTGAATTTCCCTTTTTTTCCTTTAGTTCTAGCCATGCATGAATATCTGTAAACCATATCACTGACATACCATGTATTACATCAATATATCTGTCTCTGAAACATAACCTTTGTGTGAGAAAATGAGTAACATTCTGCATCTACAAAAATTACTCAAGAAGCAGAATACTACATGCTCCTGTGTGTGTGTGTGTGTGTATACACATCTTGCTCTACATCAATACTTTTAAAACATGCTATTCCCCACAGTGATAATATTTTCTTCATTAAATCATCAGTAAATAAGAATCTGAATGAAATCTTCCTTTCTTAAATTATCACCATTGCAAATTATTCTGATTATACTCTTAATGCTCATGAAAATTTGGAATTCCCTTTAGCATTATACCCAAAGCATATATACCATTCTTTGCAATCATCCATGATAAAATTTTAAAGGCAGCTGAATTGTTTAAAGGATGAAAAAGCTACTCAAAGTTAAGTTTGAACAATGATTTTACATATCAAATTAAAGACAAGTAACATTTTTGGATCAGAACAGTTGGAAAGAAAATTGCAAACAAATAGTTATAAGAATATGTGGTAAAACACAGTATCAGTGGGATAAGCACACAATTCTACAAAGAGACCATTTCATTTAAAAACAAAAAGTGCAATATATTTATTTACATTTTTATTACAAAACCATCTTGTCCCACTCATACTATTAGATTGAAAGGGAAAAGTTTCAAGCTGTCATTCTTTCTCAGATATTGAATGTTCCTATAACTCTGTGGAACCCACTTTTATTCCTCAGGGTCCTCATTTCTGAAATAAGTAATTCTCAAAGAAAATTCCAACACTGATATTTTACTTCTGGCTTTTAAATAATTTCAATATTTCATGCCATATGTATATGTGTATGTCGTCTGTGTGTGTATATATATATATGTTCATATTCATGTAAGTATAATTATTACACACTAGATAGCATATTAAAGCAAGAATTAGCATTGTCTGTGTTAGGTAAGGACATTCTAGTTGTGTGACTTCAGTGAGTTTCTTAAACATTTCTGTATAAATTTCCTAAGTTGTAAGAAGATCATAAATAAGTGCCTCTATGAGCATCTAATCAACTATATTTTATGATTCTATAATGTAGTATTATATATCAAAAAGAGCACATTTTAGTATTTTAGGTATCTTAAAATACATAATTGTTGAAGGGAAATAATAAAGAATCGACAGAGGTGACTGTACATGTTTATATTTAAGAGTTCTGTGATTTGCTGGTTTGTTTTGTTTAGCTCATATTTGGTTGCTTGTGATACTTTTTAAGAATTCTTTCTCTGTATTTCAAGCCAGAAATTATACTTTAATTAGGGTTTTTCGTGGCTACCAAATAAATGGAAAAGATTTGTATTTCCAACTGTTCATTTGAATTTCATATATAAAATAAAATGGGAATATCCTCCAGCATGTTCATCTGATACTAACTTCAACAAATGTATTTTACTTCATTTGAGCCACTAGGTTATTATGTTTGGCAATAATGAATGCATAACACTGGCTTAATATGCTGCTCCACTTCTCATGTTTTAGCACCACATGAGTGTTACCAAAATAATGTGCGGTGGACAGATGCATGATTTTACTTCCGCAAGTCTCAGTGAGATATCCTCAGTACTCATCCTGATCACATCAGAGGAAACAACTCAAGCCATTGAGAACAAAAGATCTTTTAACTTACATGAGAAAATACAAGCAAGAAGAAAGAGTCTACCAGTTTTAATGTGGCACCCAAATGCCCATAGGCGTGTATATTAAGCACTTACCACTTAAATGCAAGCATATTTTTGTACAGAAGATATGTACACTACAGGAAATTCATTGATTACCAAAGCCTGAACTTCATAGTTTAGTATATAATGCAACCCAACCATGTCATGAAAGTAGTATGGTTCACCCATGTTTCGGGAATCTGTGTAGTCATCTCAGTCATGATATTTTCAACTTGAACTTAAGAACTAGATATATTTCCTAACCATGATTAGATATCTAGTCTAGCACTTGAGTAACATACTTCTAGGAACAGATCTCTAGAATAAGAAGCTAAAACAAATCCCAAATATCACAGAGTTCTCACTCTGAAATTTGTATCTTCCTAATCTTTCCCAGACCTGAAACTTACCAGCGATTACTTTTTTAATATTCCTATTATTTACCTATGCTTTGATAATTTACATATTAGCAAATGGCATATCCTTCCTCAACACACACATAATATTTTATTTACTGTAGGTATGCAAAGAAGACATAGTGAGGTTCCCTATCTTAAATATGTAAAGGTGAAATTTTTATATGCATCTAATTCCAAATAGAAATAAAGGCTAGGTACACTAATTTCTAGGTTCTTTTATTAAACTATGAAATACATAGCTCATAAAAAATCAAACCAGAACTAGGATCACATTTTGAGGCATTATTCTTAGACACAAAATTTAAGGACTGCCAAAAAGATCAATAATTAACATAAATGATGATAAAATGCAATAATTTCATAAAATAAAAATAAAAACAAATATTCATGTTAAGCATAATATCAAAGTAGCAAATAAAGATAGGAAAGTTATTACTTTTGCCTAAATCACAATATGACACATTAGGACACAACTAAAATTACCATATTTTATCAAATCTTTCCATATAGCATATTTTTTCATGTGATGTTAGAACACTTGACTGCTAGAATCTTGACTGCTAAAATCTGATCACTAATAGGCAATTCATTATTTAGACAAGGAAACATGGAATAGGTGGTCATTAGGGCTCTCAATATCTGTCTAAATACCACAGGATAAAATAGAAGGATGCCAAAACAAAAGACAATGTTATATATAATACCTACTGCTTTATCCAGTGCGGATGAAACTTCTTTAATCACATCAATAGGATCCCCCTGCAGAAGCGATGATAATAAGTTTGGATTGGTTCACTGAATCCTGAAAGAACATAAAAAAGTAGTGATCAAGTGCAGAATAGAGATGATGCACACAGAAGTCTAAGAATTGTGTGTATTTTAGGTAGTCTTTAGTGGTTACAGAGCCGAGTGAGCAGCAATCTTTTTAGCATCTGAGGTCTCTTTTTGATCTGGCAGTCTTTGGGTAATGAAAGAATGTAGGAATGTCAGTGTCAGGCTTCACAAGTCACTCCCTGCTCACATGGAGTAGTTAACGATGATGAACTATCCTAGAAAAAATCCCACAGCTTCTAGTGAAACTCGCAACACAGTTAAAGGGCAGTGGCTTTCTTTTTCTCAGTCAGCAGTCTTTACTAAGAAGTTGTCATGACAGCCAATGCCTCACAAATTAGTAAATGCACGTGGAAGGAGAATCAGATAGCTATTGGATGTGAACAGAGCTATTAGAAAATGACAAATTGGTGCACAATGTTGCTACATAATAGGTCGGGATTGAGAATCGCAGAACTTTGAGTAAATTAGGAATAATGCATTCCAATTCCATCATTTTACAGATAAAAGTTCAAGCCCACAGTTGAGAGAGAGTGTGTATCTCTCCTTTACTATGTCAGGAAATACTGGAAACCTTTACACTATAACCTTTACGAAGTGGGCTTGATATCCAGTCCAAGACTAGCCTTTATTAACTGATACTGATTTGGCTCTGTTGTGGAATGCTTCATATTAATGAAAACCTCCCTTGAGACCAAATGTTTTTGCTTCTAAATCAAATCTATTGCAATTTGATAAATGATTTTTAAATTAATAATAGAACTGAAAATAGTATCCAGGAAGTATCAGGTATTTTTCCTGCAGGCTTATTTAATTAACTTGTGGATATCATTGAAGATTTATTAAAAAGAATGCATTTCCATAGGAAGGGAGAAGAGGATACTTTATGGAAAGCCTAAATTTCTCATATAATAAGCAAGAAGTCCCAGGTAGACTATACAAATTCAGCCTTTGGATAGCATGTTGCTTATATTGATAAGCCTCATGGTGATATGGAATTTCTTATTTACTATAAGAAGGGATTATGCTTTATTAACCTTTTATTAAAACTATCAGTAGTCTTAGTCTCTATTGATCCTTTAGCATTAGAAATAAAGTAACTATAGCATTATCTTAATGGACTAATCCTGTGTTACATACCAAGTGAATGATAGAGTCATAATTAAAACCTGCTTTTTAAATAAACTTTGCACATACACACACACACACACACACACACACACACAACACGTGTGCGTGTGTGTGTGTGAGGGCACTATGTGGCCCCCTTCGGGAATCTTCCTGAATCGTTTCTACCTTTTTGCTCTGCTCTGAAATTTCCCAGGCTTGCCCACTAGAGCTGAAAGTGCAGGCCACCACCATTTTCGACTGATGTTTTTACATGGGACCTAAGATCTGAACTCAGTACTTTCTGCTTGAAAGACAGAGTCTTAACCCCCAAGTCATCTCTCCAGCCTTATTAAAACATGTTTTAATTTAAAACCCTTGTGTTATTTTTTCCATATCATAGTTTCTTTATATTTTAGATCCACTGAGTGTAGATTTTTCTTTCATTCATAAACAATATGTTTGAAGGTAAGCTTTATTAATAGCTACCAATTCTGCAAATCATATAACCATAAACCACAGAAATCAGTGTCCTTCTTGGTTTCTGTCTTAAATTTCCTGGAAACTGATATGTGCAGAAGAAAGTGATATATATATATATGTGTATGTGTGTGTGTATGTGTATATATATATATATATATATATATATATATATTAGTCTCTTCATATCCACATGCCTCCATTGATAAACACAAATGTGGTAGACAGTAGATATGTAGATACTAGTTAATCCATTGTTATCCAAAATGAACATTGAGATTCCTTTTTTTCAATTGATCTTGTTCTTTGGCAATTCAATACATGTAAATAATATATTCTGATTAATTTCTTCCATACTGTGTCTCCCAAACCTCCCAACTCCCCTTGCTCCCTCCAAGTTGCTTCCCCACATTCATGAATTTTTGTTTTGTTTTGTATCCTGATGGAATGCTCCAGTTTGAATTACTCTTTGCTATGAATGAAGCCACTATGTTAGATGTTAAAGGAGCTACAAAAAGAAGCAACCATCACTTCTGCACTGTAATATGTATGACCTAGCAGCAATTCCCCAAATTCTACGATCTCTAGAAGGGTGCTATTAGTTTGCATACACTCCCTCAAATAATTTTTGAGGTATATGAACTACTGTATGGAATTCCCCAAAGCAGTGCTTTCATTGATTCTATGGTTTATAACCTCACACTTCTCTTTTTCCTTTAGTTAGATTCAGATCTTCCATTTTGCTGTTCATAAGCATTGCAAGGTGCAAGTGACTAGGCATAGTGTTTCCATGTGCTGAAGGAAATCTGTCAAGTGAAAGGTAGCTGCAACTCAGTTTTCCCATTGTGAGCTCAAGGAAATAACATGGTATTTTGCAAACTGTGCAGAGGAGCTCTGAACAAAGATATGCAAAAGACCTGTTCAACCTCAGCACAGTGATCTATGCTATTAAAACAGAAGTGATCTCGGTCTCATTATTTTCACATACAAAGAAATTGAGAAGTGAGGATGCTTAGTTTTTGGTTCATATTTATAACCGTAGTGTGCAAGAAAAACTATTTAAAATTTCAACTTATGCTTGGTACCTGCTAAAAATCATGATTTATAGCAATGGCCACAAATAGATCTTCCAAGACCTTTTATATTATCTCATGGATAGAAAGCATAAAAATGGAGATAAATACATTGAGAGCAGAGCATGATCAGAAACAATCTACATTATGAGGCATCATACTGATTTATACCCATATTTTGTTTTGCTGTACTATGCTGTGTGGTGGTACGTTGTGCCCATCTCAGAGTTCAAAGCTGCTATGATAGTATGGCTGCCATGATACTCCCTGGACTGAAGTTTGTCTCTCAAAAATAATAGCAAGCTATACTATGAACCTGAAATTGCCATTCTGTAACTCAAAGTCCTTCATACCAATGAAAAAGTTTGCTTACAAATATTAAAACCTCTTTATCTTCTTTTCTCATGGTTGACATATAGCTCTCATTCATTTTATGAAGGATCTCTCCCATAGATTTTCCTCCACTTATAATTCCTTGTAGTTTATGGTGTTCAATATGAGGCAATCAAGAACACAAAAATAAAACTATTCCCTCAAATCTGTTTAAGGAACACTTTATGCAAATTTTTTCTGATTCTTCTCCTTGTGCCGATATTAACTTGATTATAGAACCACATATTTTGCTCGATTGTGTAACTGAGTCTTTTGTCTGCAATTCAAGACCTTTATTCTCAAACTAAACATGTCATATATCAGATAAGGGGGTACAAAAGAAAATCTTTACAAAAGTTTATAATGTCACTTATTATTCTGTTTTCACATAATGTCAGTTTAATTAAAGGTTGGATAGTTAATGTTAAAAGTATCAAATATCCAATTTGAATAATGATATTTTACTTGTGGGACAATGCCTTATCCTCCACATGCAAAAGACCTCCATTATTGTAAAGGTTATATGTTATGTGCCTCTTGTTGGTACCCTCCTCCATTTTGCCTGCATGAAAAAGCAGCCTGTGAAGACTGGTTGAAGAGACTTGAAATATTTCATATTTGCTTCTTCTTGTAATTCAGATTTTATACATTTTCTTTTCAGTTACTAAATGTTATTTACCCCCATTTCCTAATTCATTCAGCATAATTCTAATAAAAGACCATCTTGTTTTGAAATTGTTGGTACATTTTTACTCCTTCAGTTACTGATGTTCTTGAATCTCAAATGGAAAGGAGCAAACAAGACAGTGGTTCTCTATAAGAATTTGCTTTGAAACTCAATTAATATGTACAGTTTTTGAATATCAATTATACCTCCATAAGGAGATTTTCAAGAAACAGAAAGTAAAACAAGACTGATGTGTAACTTGGGTCAAATCATTTCACTTTTTGCATCAATTTCTTTATCTTTAAAATGGGGGAGGAAATAGACTGACTGGATTACCTTGACCAATATTTTCTGCATTATAAGTGCATAATTAATAAAGATCATAGTTAGTTTTGATCATATTAAAACTCAAGATGTAGTTTAGGTCTAGAAATAGATAGCCTACTAAATCTTACATTATGGGTAGCTGTTTAAATATTTAATAACTTTATCTGAAATTATTTCCAGGAACATACTCTAATAGAGGGTTCTGTCCTAAAGGGAAAATGAATAACTCAAGAATGGGCTGAACCTAGTGGACCTTTGCATTGCTTTGAAACACATGTCTAGAGCCATGAATAGCTCTGAGAACTCTTACATGCTCTTTCAAAATCTTTAATCACTTTGAAAAAACTTGGTTTGTCCTTTGCTAAAGGAGGGAGACTGAACTCCTGGAGCTGTGGAAAGAGAAAAAGATCAAAGTCTCTTAATTCTTCAGAAAGAGTATGAAGTTAGTATGGATAGGAAAGCAAGCAAATGAAGCCTCATCCACTTGTCAAAATAAAGCTTTCACATGTACATCTAACTTAATACCTACTAGCAGACTATGTGAAATTTAAACTCTACTTTGGAAGCAAAGATATGAAAATAAATTATTTTTAAATTAATGCATTGAGAATTTCAAAAAAAAATCACAAGGAACTGACGACTACATTACTTCATATTCTTGGTTCAATATGTCATGGTGAGTGGTATTGCCAGGTGGTATCTTCTCTACAAAACAGTGCTGCACCTCTGAACTCACACAGATACGTCTCCTTCCAAAAGACATACACAATAGTTGGCCTATTAACATTTCACCAAGGATGAGGGAAGATCTCAAGTGAAGCTACAGCTCTCTGGGAGACATTGAAAGTTAATGCCAGAGATGAGAAGGAAAGAGCTTCCTCCTCAATGCACCATTGTTATGTCATCCATGTTCCAACAAATACTCAGGCATTAATGTATCAGATGTCTTGATATGAACTATGCCTACTTTTGTTAATAAAATGAGTTATTTCTTCTAAGAGTGGTTCTTTCTCAAAATGATGAATGGTAGTCAAAATGACTGAATTTTTCTCATTTTAAATAGAAATTAAGAGGCTTTGAAAAATCAGTTGACCTATTTTTAACCCCATTTCCCTTGGGAGAAAGTGAAGTCTATAATGCTTTCAGAATAAAAAGACGTTATATATAACAAGAAAAGCAGGAAGATAAAATAATTTCATCCAAAATTATACTGAATAATACAGAAATAGGATAGGTTGCTATCTTTCAACATTGGAATGTAGACAGAAAATTTAACAAGTATATGTTCAGAAGATTAAATAAATAAAACTTTTGATATTAGAATTAATATGTGTTGGAAGATACAAATTAATATAAAATGGAGGTTAAAAATCCCCTTGGGAGGATTTTATTCTGATAAATTAACTGACTACATTTAATTGTAAAATCACATCTTATAAATAAAAGCAGTCTATTTTCCACATATTGTTAATTTTTCAGCACACTCTTAGGTCTATAATATTAAAAAGACTAAAAAATGCCTAATATCACTTAAAAATAAAATTCTCCATATAGTAAGTCATTATTATAACTGTCATCATTTAATTCAGTTGTAAGGATTATTTTATCACATATTATTTGCTTAGAAGAAATATCTGGAAACAAGTGGGCAGTTAACAATAAATAGTTGATTCTGATCTGTCAAATGAAACTTAAAAGAATTCTAAGTATATATAACTATAATGATATTAAATGATATATGATGATATTAATTCATCTGTTGCTGAGAATGTACAGGAAATGTTATGGCATTTAGAATTTCGAAAAAACAAATGTACTGTTAAAAAGCAGCAAATGATTGATTAATTTTTAAGTTGATGTCAGACACTCACATATATATTATGACCTCAGTTATGCTGTCCAAGATGTGAATAAGCTAGAATCAGCAATCTAAGTTCCTACTGTATATATCATTCACTATTATACATAGCCCGCATAACTGACAAGGACAATAAGTAAGTCTTCAATTTCCTAGCTAGGTACATACACTGGAATCATCACTCTTTTCTCAAATATGGAATATCATGTATCTCAGAACTTCCTCAATAATTTCTTGTCGTTTGTATTGATCAAATACTTTCCCCAACTCTAGATATAGCACACTCAAATAGATGGCCAGATCCATATCACTATTGTATATATGCACTTGGCATAAGTTTGCATTTTGTGAATTTTTTATGCAGACACAGTAGCAATAATTCTTTCCTTTTCTTCCTATTCCTATTATTAGGAAAATAGTGGCAAAAACCAGAGAATCAAGAATCAAGGTCTGTTACACTACTGGAACACTTGGAAGAAGGCTGAAGTGCACTGTGATATTGAGAGGTTCTTGAGTGATGTCAAAACAACATCTTTTAACATTTCCAATGAATAATGCATGAGTCTTAATCTACAAGCCTTCTTAGGCAGCAGAAAGAAGTGAAATGAGAGCTGGAATATGGACAAAGAGATCCATATTCTAACATTTTCTTTGTCAGTGACTCACAGGGGTACTTGGTCTAGTCACTTCAATCCATGAGCCTCAGCTTTTCCAATCATAATGTATAAACTATCTAACTTGCTTTCCAGTACACAAAATAGTATATACCATCTGTATTACAGTTCTCAGGACTACATTGGGTCAGGAAAAAGTTAAATTCAACTTCTGACTTTAAGCATTTGATTGACGTGAGAAAGATAGTAGAAGAAAAGAGTTTCTCTTATTCATTTCAGTTACTTAGCACAAAGGGAGATAAGCTAAGGGTGTTCTGATGAAAATCAATAAGCATTTTGGATCTGTTAGTGTCCTAGTTAATGGACTTATTTTTGCCTTTACAATATTTGGCACTATATTGCAACAGAATGGACTACAAAATACATTTTTCACAGAAATATCATTGCAAGCATATATTAGAAAAGGTAAAAGCATGTGTTCTTGTGTACAAATCAAAACTTTTGCAATTAAAGTGCATACCCTAATCCATAGAGACTCAAAGACTTTTTGTAAGATATTTTTAAGTGATCTAAAATATTTGTCAGTGTGTCTGGTGTAATGTTTCCCTAGGCTGAAGAACATTGAATCTACCTATCAGATTAATTCCCTTGCCTCAGTACCGGAGGTATATGGTAGCTTAAAGGAAAGCTAAGGATCATCCTTAATGAATGATCCAAGTTTTTAAAAATAGTTCTCATTTGATAAAATTATAAGTCCTTTCCTGAAATGATTCAACCAAAATAAAATCAAAATTGTGAGCATTCACTTTTGACAGCAAAGGAGAAAGAAACTTATTTGCAATTTAATTCTTGGTTATGTTGTTCCACACTCCCCCTCATTCCTTTATTTAGCTCAGGAAGAAATCCAGTTTTCCTTCTTTTAACCTATATACAGAGCCTAGCAGTTACATGGCAGTATAGTTTCATATTTGGTTTAAAGTTAAAATATACCTTTCTTAACACTTCCTGTTTTGGGTCTTAATAACAAAAAAATCATACAAACCACAGAAAGAATTATCATTCAACATTTAAAAACCAGTTTAAATCAATTTTAATGATCTGAAATGTAAACTTAACTATAGAATATTTTATCCATTTGACATTTTCAATGTACTCATTACTTTGATAAATACAGACTGTCAGAAACAGAGCAACTGTGTGTGTTGTCTTTCTTGCTTCCTCTTTCATCATAAACATGCATTTTCTTTCAGGCTGCTTTATTTGAAAGCAGAATCTCTAAATCTACTATTAATTAAAAAATTCAGTTTTAAAATGAAAATACATGGAGAATAGAATTTATTCTGTTGGTGAAGCTATCAAGATTTCATAGCTCTTTTTAAAAATCACTTTGTAAACCAAACAAAACCAATCATCTCAATCTTTCAGCAGATTAAACAAATCACCATGAAAATGCTACAGCGAAAAGAAAAAAATTATCCTGTGAATTCTCAGAAGTGGCTTTACTTAACACAAGTAGACTTATTCACAAATTTTCAGTCTGTCTTATCCAATATCAATTGAGTTATGCACATTAAAAAATCATTCCACATCAGACATATTTTCTCAAGTTGAAAGTTATCTTCCCTCTTGCACCTGAGGCCATATAATTGTTTTTATTTGTGCAAATGCCAAGGAAACAACACATCTAGGTGACACAGGCTCACTATATTCATAACTGCCCTTAGATCTGAAAGGTTAACCAGACCTGATGTGAAAAGTCCAGTTAGTAAAGATGAAAGACACATGTGAGGAACAATTATGCATTAAAAATTTGGAACCTACCGTTTTGGCTTCTTTCTGTTTTCTCCAGAGGTCTCCAAAGAATTCATGCCCGTCAGCCACTCCAAAAAGGATGCTACTGATCTGTGTATTCATTTGACTTCTTGTGCTGAGAACAAACAATCCAATCCTTGCTGTTACCAAAGAAAGAAATGAAGATAATGGTAGAATGAAAGAAAATGAAAGGAAAGGGGGAGGAAAAGAAAGAGAAAGGAAAATATATCTCAAAAATAACAGTCAAAAGAAAAATGATAAAGGCAAAAGGTTAAAAAAAAAGACAAAACTCTCAAGATTACTTAACTACTACCATGTTGGAAAATATGGTAGTGAGTTGTCAAAGTGAAATATACAAGCTATTCTAAGCACACTGCACATTTCCGTTTTTCAGGAGGGGGCACAGCAGCTCTCTCTCTCTCTCTCTCTCTCTCTCTCCCTCTCCCTCTCCCTCTCCCTCTCTCTAACTCTCTAATTCTCTCTCTCCACTCTGATTAATGATACTAGGCTACGCAAAGGGGCTTCACAAAGAGCTGACAAAGCTTCACCGTTAGCAGGAAAAAAACCCTCTTTTCTATTTATAGGGCCGTACTGCATTGTATTTCAATTTTGTGGTTGCATTTAGGCTGAGTCTGTGACAACTTAGACTGTTTATAGTGCCCTTTGTGGAAACTACATACCCTCTGGTTCCTTGCACAGGTACTGAATCACTGAAGTCTCTCCTGTGTTCCTTTCTCACAGCACCTTAGTTGTATTTCATTACCAGAGCAGACATTTCTCTTTGTAAGGACAGGGTAGTTCCTGATTGGAGAGAACAGAGAAAGAATCATCTCTGCCTAGGGCATTCTTAAGTAGACTCACTTGTGAAATTTAGATGAATACGCAACTCTTTGAGAGTAATTTATAACTACATTGTACCTTACACTTCCTTTCACCCGCTCTGTTGCTCTCATGGTTTCTGTGATCATGAAGATCAGCTTCCACTTCCTCCTCATGGTTAGGAAACTTTCGGTAAAAATGGCTAGTTTCCTGTAACATAGGCCTATATCTTCATGCTCTTGAAGATAATCTTCCAGAGAATCGTGGGACAATGGTGTTCCAAAGCCCAGTTTTAGGCATATAACACTGTCCACATCCACAAGAAAATTAACAGGAAGAAATTCATAAGATTTCATTAGTAGCTCCATATCAAAGCAGGGGAACTTTTCACATAGGGTATTGGACAAAGAAATATGCTAGTGCAAGTTCAGCCTATCCAGATGATGTGACATAGAGGGCCCTCTGGCACAAAATACTCCTTTGTTCTGCCAGAGAGACCAATACTATGGAAGTAAACATTTCTGAAAATTTTGATTTTGATATCATAACACTCCTAGGAAGTCTTACTCACAATCCTTTGTGGGAATATTTGTCAGAACTAGAAATGGTAGGAGTGTGATACAAAGTAAACCTACAGAAACCCCAGGTAAAGGAACTAAGGAGAACAAAACTAGCAACAGTGAGAGTGGTTTCAACTGATGAAAGATATAGGAAAAAAGAGCATAAATTATTTTAAATATGTATTAATCAACTATATGGCCAACAGAGTGTAATATATTAACCCCATTTTGCCTTATTTATTCTGGACTCTGGGCCCTGGAAGATCAAAAGAGTGCTTGTTCATTTAAAGGAATGTTTCTACTGTAGTTTAATGTGATGCTCCTCTCTCAAAATCTTACCTCTATCCTATAAACAATTATTGACTGTCATTGGAGAAGGCAGAATGAGTAATGAAAGGTAGGAGATGAGTGATGGTAAAAGAAATGATACTGGATCCCAGAAGCTTTTTACAATCCAGTTAAATAGATAAGATAATATATAATTTTCTTAGATATAAGTTAACACACATGCAATAAGGGCTTATGCTGCTATAAGATTTTAAAGAGGAAGTGAGGGACAGGGAGGGGTAATATGAGGGATGGAATTTCAGTATGAAAGCCAATCTCTTTTTAGGAGGAGGGATTTAGTCAGGGTTATTAAGCATGGCAGAATCTGAGCAGGGCATGGTGCATGCCTGTACCTTCAGGTCTTGGGAGGCTAAAGCAGAAGAAATTCCACAAATTTGAGACAAGCCAAGGTCATGCTGTGAGTTCTAGACTTTGGACTGCAGAGTGAGACCCTGTCTCAAAAAAAAATTAAAAAAATAATGACAAGATACTAATAAGGTCAAAAATGCAAATTTATAATTCTGGCTGCTTTGTGCTGGAAATTCTTAACATCTTCATTTTGTTCCTGGATGATAAATCAGATAAATTTAAGTGTAAATGTGCCTGTTTTCTTATGCATAACATCATCTTTTGATTGTCAGTCTTCAGCTACATATAGATAGAACTCCCAGAAAATGTTCAGATATTGAAATAAAAAAGCCATTGATGAAATTTCCTGGGTCATAAAATGTTTATCTTTTCTACTTAAGTTAAAGAATTTTGTCATAATTAGAGCTACAAGAGTGCTCCTAGAGGAATCTGAAAATTCATTCCCAACTGGCCAAATAATAGTAAAAGAAGAACAATGATTTAATCTGAGGTTTTATCATGAAATTAAATAAGGTGACACAGTACAAGTCTTTCAGCAAGCACTTGATAAACCTGACATTTGAATTCAAGTTTCTTGACACTTAGAGCAATGTCTTCACCAAAGCAAACTATACCTAGGCAGCGTGTTCTGATATCTCTGCAGAGAAGCACTTTGCTGCAGTTACATTATCTGTAGCCACTTTCTGTCTTATTTAGTTCCAGAAAAAAGATCAAGATGATTCAAAAGCTGATCTATATGTCTGTCTTTATAAAAGGGGGAGACACACTAAATAGAACTTAGTTCCATTTAAAAAGAAAAAGATCAAGGTCACTCAAATTAAGTAAAATGATAGGGATTGCTTTTTTATCTTTTCTCTACAGTGTAATTCTAAAATATGAAATGTATAAATGTTGAAATTAAGTAAAGCATTGATTTTTTGTTATTAGTTAATTTTCTTTTAAATAAGTCTTTCATTATCACTTCATGTTTCCCCCCATAATTCTAAAATTACTAAATTTCAATTTTACCTCTTTGTCATGTTGCACATGTAATTTCACATGTGCAATAGCAAGTCTGATTAATGTAATTTTCTAAACATATTTGCATCACCAGATCTGTAACTATAAATTCCATGAATTCTCTGATTCCATAAATTTCCCACATTTTAACCTTTTTATCCTGATTTAATTTGTCCAGCATTTTGTAATCTGAAAAGTTATTTATCACTTACCATATTAATAAATAAAGCAAAAAATTAATACATTATCATTAATTAAATATGAGAATGCTGCAAATAATGAATTAAAATACATTTTAGAATATGAGTTATCCAAATTTTGAGCATTTATTGATACCAGTTAACTAACTGGTTATATTCATTCTTTGTTTAAAGATATGACTTTTTTTTATTTGAATGGGAAAGTATTTTATGACACGTGTCAAGCATCGTACCAGATGTTTACAGTCATTATTATTTACACATCAAAACAATCTGTTTCCAGTGTTATTTTGTTCCAATTTTATAGTTTTTTTTAAAAAGCTCAGTAATGTTCAACAACTTTCCCTAAGCTAAACAAATTTAATAGTAAAGAAATATTAGGACATTGGATACTAACTTGGAGAACTGAAGTTAAGACTATGTCAAGTTAAAAAATATCACTCTTAATTTTGAGGCAATAGATGAAACTATTAATAAAGTAGAAATGTGAAGCTGAATTCTATCAATAAGTAGAAAAGAATAGACAATAAGAGCCTATAAACTTCAATGATGAATTTTTGGTGACATTTGGAAAGTTTTACATTATGGAACTTCAAAGGAGTTTCAAGCAATAACAGAGCTGACCACTTGTTTAACACACTCCTTCTTTGAGATTTCTGATGCTTGTGTGCAAATCGATTATTTAAAATGGTAGGAAAATAGATCTTAACTCATAGCCCTTTCCTGAATCTAGAAAATAGAGAGAAAGGTGTACAGATAATTGTTTCTCTCATAGACAAATGGAGTGATGGCCAAATATGTAATGCCAGTTTACTTAAGACCACTCTCATTATCAAAAGCAGTACAGTAATACTTAATTTGTCAACTGAATTTTCATTATTAATGCATAAAAGAAAGATAAATGGTCTGGAAAATGTGCAAAACAAGAAATCATATTGTTATCATGCATTAAAAAAAGTTTGGAGCCTGAGAAAAAGTTAATATGTTGTTGTAAAAGGAAGTGATTATACCAAAATAGTCAAAATTTTCATACAAGTAAGCATTAGGTTTCCAATCAAAAACAGTTCTGAAGGAAATATTGAAATAGTTATTTGGATTTTGTGCCCAGACCAAAATCATAGCCAGGACTTGTTATAGTGCTATTAATTCAAATTTTTCCGATTAGCAATAACTTTAGTAAGATACATACTATAATAATCTTGCAATAATGAAGAAACAATTCGAGCCCAAAATCACATTATACAGCCTGTATTCGATGTATGTACATATGGATAATAGGATTTAAAGAAGTACCCTTATCTACAGACAAAATATCACTATCCCACATAACACAACATTCATAAATGTCATACACTTCCACAAAACAAACTTATATGTGCTGCCAGTCTGAGAAGCCAACTTTTTACCTTTCTGTTTCTCCTGTGACTTTTCTTCTCCTCTGTCCTTTCTGTACAAGAAACTCAAAAGGTTAAATGTATAACCTCAGGTTCCTGACTTAGTGAAAGTTTATTAGCTAAATCTATTCTCAACAGACACACTGAACATTTCAGGACAATTAACAGGAAAAAAATACTGAAAAGTTGGAAGGATTGCTTGGGAAGTATTCGCTACAAAATTTTGCCTTGGACTGAACCAGTTGTCCATATTAAAAACTCATGATATACTGATAGCAAAAGAATTTTTAAATGTCTTGGATATGAGTTTTCAACTAGCAAATTGTTAATGAGCTTCAGAAAAACCTTGGATAACTGAAAGAGTTTATGGTTTATTTTTTCCTTGTGCACTGACATAGTTTCTTTGGAAAAGTTCCATAATTTTAGTTAGATTTCAGGAGATCAGAAAGAAAAATGTAAATGACTATTTGACTAATAAGTAATGCCACCTTGGACTGTCTACTAACAGGAAGAGTAACATGAGAGGAAAGGGGTAGTACTGAAGGTTATCAGATAGTGATACACCAAATGGTCACCAGCCTGACTTCAGCCTGACTTCTTCATTTTGCAGGTGATGAAATTGAAGCCCAGAGAGCTACGAGACTTGTCTCATATGACATGGTTAATCAGGGTGAGCTCAGGAAATTATTCTGAGAGATATTCTCTCTTCTCATATTTTCCTTGGTGTATCCTTTACTATCAGTGAAAAATTAGATACTCAGTGTATTTGGTAGGCTTATGCTGATATTTTTTAAATCTAGATTAAGGCAAAAGTGAAGAAGCAGTAACAATGGAGAAACTGCATTGCCCAGCAAGGCAATGGCCATTATCATTGATATAATTTTAAACAATCATTCTTTGGCTTAAAGAATCTCTGAAAGTATACAAAATTTGTTTGCAAACTGTGAGAATTGTCATATGTATTTTACTAGATAAAAGTTCCATATCTAACATAAACTTCAAATTTCATAACCTCTAACATGCTAGATAGAAATCACTGACCTCATTTTTCAGTTATAAAAATACAAACAAAGGCCAGAGAGGTAATTTAGTCAGTAAGGTATCAAATCAAAATCTTCATCACCTTTTTTGCTAGCCATCACCTATTAAGTAAATCACTTTAGTTTGATGCCTGGAAGCCCACATGGTTGAAGAAGATAGCTAACTTCTAAAAGTTGTCCTCTATTCTCCACTCATGTGCCATGACATGCATGTACCTAACAGCCAATTATCTATCTCCATTCAATTTCTTCAGTTAATTTCTTTTACTTCATCTGTTTTAAAACAAGGAAGAAGCATTCTACAGTTTCACACCACTTAACTCCGTCAAATGCTACATATCATGATTGAGAAAGAGGTTGCTTGCAGGAATGCAAGGAAAGCATGGATTGTAGCCTTGACTTTTGCATTTTTTGTATGTGAGAACATGAACACTTTCCTTCTCTTATCTGACCCTTAGTTGTGTTTTTCTCTTTTTTATATTCATTTTTCTATCTGAAAGAAAGGGAAAGATAAGGAAAGAGACTGAGAAAATGGAAGAGAGAAGAAGAGAAGAGAAAAGAGAGAGAGAGAGAGGCTCAAACCTAGGCCTCGTTAAATAAAAAAATCAATCCTAGTTTCAGTTGTGAGACACCTTCTTAAGAGTTGATAGTCAGGGAAGCTCCAGAGGTACCAAAACAAAACAGGATCTTTGCCTGATAGTCTATGTTTTCATCAGTTTTGAAACCAGAAATTACGAAATTTTGATGAAATTGTTTATTATTAATAATTTCTTAGTGGATTCTTTAACATTTTCTTTACATGGCATTATAGTTCTTGTGAATATAGTTTTATATTTTGCTTTTTAATCTGCATATTTTTTTTACTTTCCTTGTCTTATGATTTTTTTTTACTTGATAAGTCATTTTCTCTGAAGTAGATAGAGCAAAACGTCCCACCTGAGGGCTTAACAGCAGTCACCAAGATCCCTGTAATTAACACAGCCAACCCTGTCCACCCACTGAGTCTCTGTCCCAAATGGCAATCAGACTCCTCGACGCTGGACATCGTCGGGACGCTGAGGACGCCCTTCAAGCTGTGCAGCTGCAGAACCTGCCTCGCCCTGGCCAGCCTTCCAAAGCCACTTTCTACTTCTACTGGTCGGCTCGTGGCCTATGAAGAAGGCTTGGAAACAAAGCTACCTCATCACAGAACAACGCTGTGCTGGACCTGAGCATCGACTTCTTCCATGCGGTGCACCCAAGAACAGATGTGGTGTCACTGTGCTGCCATACTGAGCTGTTCTTTCCCCCAAGATGAGTTTTTTCACTCGGGATTCTTGGGTTTCGTGTAGCCACATCATGAGCACTTCCCAAGGGTGCTCCTGCACTGATGTACTGCTGGGTGTCGCCTGCCAGGCCTCCTCTGCACACAGGCATGGGTCTCCGAGTAAGCCTAGGAGTCCTTGCAGGGCTTGCCCGTCTTTCCACAGTTCTTCCAAACCACGACCAGCCTTTCCAATGTGAAAGCTGCAGTTGTGGTGTAGCCATGGCTTGTCCTGAGAAGGACCTAGCAACACATGGTGGAGTCCTGCCTGCATTCTGACCCTCTTCTAACATTCTTTCAACTCCTCTACAGGAAACTTGGGCAGGGCAGCACATGGTTGGCACCATGCTGGAGACTTGGTGTGGGCGACCCTGCTGTGTGTTTTGAGATCTAAGAAGCAGGGAAGCCTCTCTCAACTCTTCTCGTGGGCTCCAGCTGTGTGTCCCCCTTCTGGGCTGAGCAGCAGGCCCTCTGTGCTGGGCCATGGATTTGCCTGATGTGTGTGTGTGTGGTGGGGGGCCGGATGGGAGTCTTGGGGACTCTGCCTGGGAGTGAGGGGGAGGGGCGACTGCATGGCAAACAAAGGGTCTTTATTCTGGAGGCCACTGGGCAAGCGGAGCCCTGACAAAGCTGCCTGTGTCCAGGATGTGCCCACAGCCCCTGGCAGGATGGTCCTTTCGTCCTAGTCTTCCCTCAGTGGGCGCAGGCCGGTCCTGTCGCCTCCAGCCCCGCCTCCTTTTCTATCTCCCACCTCTAAACACTGGCCTGACATTGGGTAGGTGGTGGGAGCATACTAGGCCCCTTCCAGACTCTGCCAGAATATTCTCCGTGGGGCTTTCCTGTTTGCCTGGGGGCATGTACTGGGATGATCGCTTGTGTGGGGTGCCAGACGTGGGGCAGATGGCATTGTGCTGCTCGCCTTTGGTCTACCTAGCACCAGGCTGGATGGAGCAGGGTCGAGATGACCTTCACGGACCTGTGCGCACAGAGTCACTGGGGCCTTCTGCATACCTTTGGGCTCCACGGCACTTCCTGCAGCTCTCTGGTACCCCTCCCTAGCTCTCTGTACTGTGGATTCCAGCTGTGGTCCAGGGCACATGGCACCTCCTGCAGCTCTCTGGTACCCCTCCCTAGCTCTCTGTACTGTGGATTCCAGCTGTGGTCCAGGGCACATGGCACCTCCTGCAGCTGCTTCTGCAGTCAGCTCTGGCTGCACTCAGCTCCTCGTGACTGGCATGCAGGCTATGTGCTCTAAGCTATGAGCAGGTCTGCTTAAACTCCTTGCTCGGAAAACTCCAGTGTCCCCTGAAACTTGCCCTTAGCACAGCTTGGACCCGATGTTAAGGGGGTCATTTCCATTTGCTCTTCAGTCGCAGTTACAGTGGGAATCCCATATGCATGTATTTCTGTTTGTGGGACTTACGGGGCCTGTGGGGGGCTTAACCATGGGGCCCAGCTTGCTCGAGCCGCGGTGTGGTGAGGAGTGGTCACTGGTGCTGCCCAGGGCCAGCTGCTCTACACACAGTGGCTTGAAATAGGCCACATTTGTGCTTCTCTTGTTCTGTGACCTGTAGGAATGAAGTGGGGTGCCCTGTCTTCTTAGGGACCCTCCAAGGGTCCTGGGGCGGAACCCTCAGCAGACCCACAGGCTGATGACCTGTCAGTCCTCACAGCCCACATCTCAGATCAGGTGTCCAGACCACTGGACATGCCTCTGCCTGTTGTAACATCCCAGATAACCTGGTGTTAAGGTCATGCAGTCTCAATCCCTGACAGGTTTAAGGTCCTGTCCACTCACAGACGCATTTAGGGCCAGTAATGGGGGTGGGGGTATGTCTTGCTCTTGAGCAAGCAAAGACATGCTAGAGGTAGCAGAGAACCCCAGGGTTTAGGGTTAGGGTGGTTCCTGAGCCCAGAGTGCTGAGGGAGAGCTGGGTGATTACACCTTGTAAAGACAGGGTAGCAGGATGCCGTTAGTGATAAAGAACTCGCCTCCCATGTGTGGAACTCTTGAGTGTCAGCTCTTAGAGAGTGGGAGATGATACAGAACACTCGAGGGGGGATTCCCTGTGAGGATGACACTGGTGGAGATGCATACAGGCTGTCAATCATGGAAAGTAAGCAGATGTGCGGGCAGGATGTGGTTAGGGACATTTGGTCACAGTGCCCACCTTCATGTTGGCCAGTTAGGTGAGTGTGTGCACAGGCACCCGTCAGGCCTGGCATCCTTGTCTTATGATTTAAATAGAACTTGTAGGATAATGGGACATCCCTTGGCTTGATTCTAAGCTCTGATTTTCACAGAGTTTGTCTTAAGCATGTTGAGCAAATAAGTTGTATTGATATTGGATTTTGTGAAATGATTTTTCTCTATCTGTTGAGATTATCCTATGATACTTGTTTTTAATTAATATAATATATATCATTATTCGATATTTACATTTTAAAACAGCATTACATTAATTGCATAGTTACTGCATGTTGATAAAATACATTTTATATCATAATGGATTCAGTTTCTGTCAGTAATTATAGCACATATTTGTCATTTAGATTAATGATGTCATTTTCTCGTATTTCATGCAGAAAAATAATTGACTTTTAGAATAAGTTGGGAAATGTTTTTTTTCTTTTTTAGTTTTTGAAATAATGTGAGGCAGATTGGTATTAATTATTCTGTAACATTTGGTATAATTATGAGTAAAGCCATGTGCTTCCAAGCTTTCCTTTGAGAAAAGTTTTGACGATAATGGTGATGATTATAATTAATTAAATCTTTAACTTTTTATACATGCCTATTTAAATTTTCTCTTTCTTTCATGCCAGTCAGTAATGTATTTGGGGGATTTTTCCATTTTATGTAAGTTATCTACTTTGTTCATGGTAGTTTTTTGAAATTTTGCTTATTTGAATAATTAATAGTGATGATCCATTTCCATTTGTGATAGTAGTAACTTAAGTCTGTGGAACAGACCTCAAATTTAATAAAACTGTGGTTGGTTGCTCCCATTACAGTGATACCATTTACAGCATCAGTGGGCAGAGTTTCACTTTTTACTGAATGATTTATGTATGACTTGGAGCAGGTTTTCATGTCTACTATGTTCTGATTTCATGTGAATAGTATAGGAATAGATACTTCTCAGTTCCTGGAATAACCACAATCTTATACCTTATTCCATAATCATGTCTGTTAAACTTCTGGATCATCTGATGTTCTGCTGTCTTTCAATTGACCTTTGCCATAACCTTCACTTTCCAACAAGGCCTTTACTCATGTAGACTTCATTCTTAAAAAAACTTCAGTCCCGTTACAGTAGTATTTATGACCTCCTTCTTTCAGTAAGTATGCCATTGTACTAGGATGGAGGTGTCAATATGCTTTAAGAAAAAAAATCTTTTTCTATAAATGTATAGTGAGTACAAAAAATCATATAGTTAGGCACAGGTATCAACTTGACAGTTGAGGGTCTAAACTCTGGGTAAATTTTAGAGAATTAGTGATTGGGTTAAGACCAGAGCATACCTGCAGGAGATTGTCTGGCTGATGGAGAAGGCCCAGATGGGTGAGATTAGGCTCTGGAATAAAATGCAGAGAGATGTTTTAGAGAGTCAGCATCCTTGTTTATACTTGGCCATGAATGATGATCTGGCAAGTAAGGATTGTCCCTCTCTCAGCCATTATATAGAGATGATGTGGCCAGTTCTCTCTGCCCTGATGTTGTTACATGCTCTCCCATCAAGCTGGACTAAGAACTGTAACCGGACTATCATAAGAGAATAAAATCCCTTGTTTCCTTAAGCCATTTGATGGTGATTTATCAGCAACCATGCAGGTGAACTGCAACAAAAAGGATAGTAACACTTGGTTTTCTTGCCTGCCTTCTCCCACTATTGAACCTGTGTCCTATGACTAATCTAGGACATGATTGATCTTATTCTCTTTCAGTATCAAGACTGTCTTAACCAAAATTGAGTGAAAAGATATACTTTCAGCCCTCATAGGTATGACTGCTGGGTATGCAGTTTATGATACATGGAAATACATGATGCTATTAGAAAGTATATGCCCCTCTTCTTTCAAGGTGAAACTGTAGCTGGGAAGCTAAAAGAGAAGAAAGATCCCTATTGCAGTTGTTCTTTTTCATTGCTATAAGACAATGCTCATATACAACTTAAGGATAGAAAGAGGAAATTTATTTGGCTTACTGTACCAGAGGGTATATACTACATAGCAGAAGCCATAACTGAAGGTACAAACAAGAAGGCTGATTCAGATTACCATAGCCATTAAGAAGGCAGAAAGAGCAAAAGCCAACTGAGAGGAAGTAGGAATAAGTCACCAACTCTTAAGGCCCACTCCCTGTGATGCCCTTTCCTTCAGAAAAGCTCCATCTTCTAAAATTGCTATAACATCCCCAAACATTAGTATCAAATAAGGATTCAAATGCATGATCCTATGTGGGGTAACTCATATTCATATCATGAAGTACCCCTTTATTGAGCACTGAAAACAAAGGAGAGAGTAGAACTTGAAAATTTTTAGTAGTACAATACCAAGGATTCAGACTCTTATTACTATATTCACAAAATCCTTTTTGTATCAATGTGTCACCATTACCTGTGCACTGTGTAAATCAACATTCAGTGACATTTAAAGGCTATTTTCTATTATTTGGAACACTTTCAGAATTCAAGAAATAAGAAAAAAGCCATTAAGGAAAGGGGAAATACCTTAAGTGAGGGAAGGGCAAGCAACTCAAGTTGTATGGCTACAGAGAGAGCATTTATGGGGGAAAGATTTAAGGAAGGAAGAAAAGGAGGGTATAGTAAGAAGAGAGTTAAGAGAAGGATAAATAACACCAAGGATGTAAGAGAAAGCAACGGAAATCTCCGTATTTATTGTAATACACCTTTATGGACAATGATCAGACAAACCCACAGGACCATAGGAAGAACCAAGGAACATTGGACAACCCACAGATTCAGGATAAGGGGCATAAAAATATCTAGTAGTATGTACGCACCAGGCTGTAAGAGAAGATTCACAATCACAAGGTGATAACACAGGGAAATTGATCAAAAACAATCTATACAAACCACAAACAAAAACACTCGAATATGCAAGGAAGACTAGAAAAGAGGGAAGAGAGCAAGCAAAAAAGAAAATTGGGAATAAAACAGAAGGGAAAATAAATGGAAGGTTTTCTACACATGCAATGACTACTTCAAAGAGCAAATATCTTTAATAAAATATAAAAAAGAAATGTGGCTACTATAGATGGAGATGCGGAAAGTATGCACAGCATGAAATTAATTTCAAAAGGTGGGAAAATAAATTTATATTTCAATAACGATTTTTATGTACGATATAAAAATCATCAGCCACAAAAATATAATCGTCTTCAGTTCAACAAGAAATCTAAATCTTGTAATGAATTTGACAATAAGTTCCAATATGAAAGCAAATTCCCTTTTACGGTTGAAGTTATTATTTGAGAAGTAACTACTAAGTAGAGAAGAATTACAGTAGACACTGATAAGCATGAATGTGCCTCAGTTAAAGGACCAACAAAAGGAATTTGACTAGGGAAAAGGTAAACAAGGGCATTTAGTGTCAAAATGTTGTGGGGTTGATCTCCTGACTGTTGCAGGATCACTGTCTAGGAGTCTGTATGTATCCAGGTTCTTCTGTTTGGAATCAAAGACTGAAACCAAAGCAGACATAGAAGATTAAGGTAGAGTTTATTAGAGGAGAGAGAGAATGGAACTCATGGACTTCAGACGTGGAATACCATGAAGGGCTAGGGTATCCTGGAGAACTCATGGACTCCAGATATGGAATCCATGAGGGGCATGGGGCTGGAAAATAACTCATGGACTCCAGATGTGGAGTGCCAGAAAAGGCAGGAGCCAAAAATGGCTGCAAGGATCAGGTATATTTATACATTTTTTAGACAAGCTCAGGAAAAATGACTTTTCCTCATTGGTTAGCTCATATTGGGACCCAACTCAGTAGATCTTGTGCTCACCTCCTCTCTGGGTTTATCTGCAATGGATAACTAATCTCCAGATCCTTTCATAAGCAAAAGGTTGGGGGGAAGTTAGCAAAGGGTGTGTTCCTTCAAGGTAATCCCAGCAGTAGAGGATGGCTTTTCAAGACCTTAGGAGACTGGCAGCTCTAAACTGCCTAAAAAGTGGTGATGAAAGAAAGAATTCACTGGAGTACAAACAGGATTTTGAGAGGTTCTTGAGCCCAGGTTCTCTTGAAATTTGAATTATTTTTGCTAATTGACTTTCATATTTTCAGCACTATGCCTACTTTGTGTCAATTTACAAGAAAATACATGCATTTAATGACATAAGGTGTAAGATATCAAGCACTGTAAGTAGCGGAAAATTAACCCTTCCAAAGATACTCCTCTTCCACGGTCATTTCTACCTTGGAGTAGACACCCAAGAGGTATGTGTTTCCATACTCAGATTAATGTTCCCAGGATGGAACACAACTTTTTGCAAATTTGGCCCTAAAGCTGTGAAATTCCAAGCACGTTTTGTAACTTTTCTGTTTTCCTGCAGCTGTGCACCACTGTTTCTATTGTTATGGAAAGTACTCTTCATAGATATTTGTATTCTGCCCAAGGTTAAATTGCCTCTACATAGAGATACACCTAAATCATTTTATGTTTCAAGTTCCTTTAGAGTTGGAGAGCCTCTTCTTTAAATAACATTTGAAGTTAAATCACATGAGTATTTTGTAATGGAGTTTTTTTTTTTTTTTTTTTTTTTTTTTTTAACTAAGCAGTCCGGCTCAGACTGCTGTTTTCTTGCTTTAAAAAAAAAATCAGTTGCAGTATTTGAATGAGAGTGAAACAGAAAAAAAGAAAAACTGCAAAAGAGTACTTGAGTGAGTTCTTGTCCCAGCTCTACCCCTAATTCAGGATGTAACCTATTTATCCCTATCTGCTTCCTCCTCTTAAAAAAGTGTCAGATCGAATGATCTCTGAAGTCATTTCCAAAACTACACAAATCTCCTCTCTTAATGATCTTAATCTCGCTTGGTGATCTTAATTTTCCGCTTCTTACAGTGCTTGATATCTTACACCTTAGGTCATTAAATGCATGTATCTTCTTGTAAATTGACACGAAGTAGGGAGCATAGTGCTGAAAATATGAAAGTCAATTAGCAAATCTCCTACTTGTGGATTTGTTTCCTGTTGCATTATTATCAGACAGTTTGATTTGGAATGGCTTCCTACCTGGGGAAGATTTTTTTCCAGCAATACATAGAGCCCAATGCACACATTCCCTATGCTCCTCTCCCATTACCTAGTTTGGGCCACAACTTCTGCAGATTTGGCCACAGAAGCTGTGAAATTCCAAGGTTGATGCATAACTTTGCATTTCTCCCACAGCTGTGAACTGCTCCTTTTATCCACCCATGAAAGTCCTCACAGGCCCTCTGTTCCGCTGCAGGATTTTCACTCTGGGGCATGAAAGCCTCCCATATACCTCCAACTCAGCGCCTTCTCCCTTCAACTGTGCAGCAAATACTCCTTGCAAGCAAAACATAATCTTTTTGTGCCTGCTCTGTTGATCTACAAATTACAGAAGGTAAAAACTACAGATAGAAGATTCATACAAATATTAAGACAACTTTCAATTAGGAGAGTGTGCAAGACTAAGCCTCTGAGATATGAGTGGTGATCTAAAGTATACTAGTTTCTAAATGTCTGAAATTGAATAAATACATTATCTGGATATTTTTTCCTCCTCTATTAAAGAGAAAGGACAAGATCTGCTTCAGTTTTCTCACAGAATGTTTGTGGGTATTTATGCAAGTCATTGATGTGAGTATGAGTAGGAAAGTGTCCAGTACTATACCATGCAAACAGTAAATGCATTTAACATGGGTCGGTCAGTAATGAATAGATTGTTGATATCAAAAACATTTTAAAGTCACTGTCTTACTGTCTTAATCTTAACCCATATATGCGTGTAAACACACACACACACACACACACACACTTCTTTTTTTCTTTCTTTCTTTTTTTTTTCTTTTTTATTTTTTTTAACATTTTATATTATTTCCGCTCATACAAACTCAATAGGTAGACCAGTTCCCTCCCCTCCTCCTCTTCCCCCCCCCCCCGAACCCCCTGCTCCCCCTCCCTCCCTCCCCATCTCCCAGTGCCTCCCCCCAATTCCCAGAGAGTCCTTTATTGTGTATGCCTAACTCTCCTCTTGGTCCTCCTTTCCGATGACATAAAAGGACCCAGTGGCATTTCCCTGAACCCTTTCTCGTGTTCCCCTTAAGCATAGGAACACTACGGTGGCCATCAATCCCTTGCCTCCAAGGATCTTGGTGCCTTTAGCTGATGTTAGACTTTGTGAGGTCAATAGTGTGACGGACATGGCGCAGGGCATGGAAAGTCCTATTATGATTGCTTCATCCCTATCTAGTGTGGAGACTCTTCAAATCATTGCTCCCCCCATCCTTTTGCTCTTACAATCTTACCGCCCCCTCTTCCCCAGATGTCCCTGAGTTTCAGGATGGGGGGAGATTAGGCTGGCTTAGTTCTATGTGGATGATATAGAGTCTCTGAAGTTCTGGATTGTGGTTTGTTGATTTTCTTTTGCAGTTTTGCTGCTTCTGCAATGCCCTTCACTCCATCCTGATGGGCACTGTATATCACCCCCTGGTCAGGGACAAAAAACTGTTAAACTGGAGTCTTGTTATAATAGCACATTCAAGGGTAGATGTAATAAAAGTAGGAAACCTCAGTGAGGGAGGGGTCAATCACCCATTTGCAAAATGATCTCTTTTCATCTGCCAGACTATATGCCCTCCCCTTCTGGTGAGATCATACCCCCTCAGTTGTACATGATCAGGAAGGAACGTCTGTGAACTTAACCAGGTGTCACATTACTTACTTGCATTCCTTGGAGGTCGATTTTCTCTGCTGTAACATGGTCCCCTCTCTCCTTGTGTCTGGTGTGGCCCTCCAACCCCATCCCTCCTGTTCACAATCCTTGCAATTACCGTATTACATAGGTTTACCCTTGAGTGTCTCAATGTGGGCTGGGTGAGTTTGGTACTATGAGCCACCTATTAGGGAGTACATATGGCGCTTAACTTTCTGGGATTGAAAACTTCACTTAATATAATTGTTTCTAATGACACCCATTTCATTTTTTATCAGAGTTTTTTTTATTATTTATTCAACTGTGTGCATATGCATGTGTATGTGCCCACGTGCATGTGTGTGTGTGTGTGTGTGTGTGTGTGTGTGTGTGTATGTGTGTAGAACCCACGGACGAACTCGTGAACCACCATGGACGCCTCCACCTCCTTCTGCACCAGGATTCACAGGCTCCGCCCTACCAGGACCAGAAGCGCAGGCCACCCCTGCTTCCGCCTGGCGTCTATACGTGGGATCTGGGATCCGAACTCAGGACCTTCCGCCTGCAAGGCGGAGGCTTAACCTCTGAGCCACCTCTCCAGCCCTCATCATTTTTGATGGCTGAGTAGTACTCCATTGTATAGATGTACCACAGTTTCCTTATCCACTCGTCAACTGTTGGACATTTAGGTTGATTCCATGACCTTGCTATTGTAAACAGTGCTGCTATGAACATAGTCATGCTTGTGCTATCGAGGCGAACCTCTGCTGCATGGGGGGTTATACCCAAAAGTGGAATAGCAGGGTCATATGGCATTTCAATCTTTAATTTCTTTAAGAATCTCCAGATAGCTCGCCAGAATGGCTGTATGAGTCTGCATTCCCACCAGCAATATAGGAGAGTTCCCCTCTCTCCACATCCTCTCCAGCACTTGTTGTTGTTTGTATTGTGGATTTTTGCCATCCTGACCGGGGTGAGATGATATCTCAGGGAGGTTTTGATTTGCAGTTCCCTGATGGCTAAAGAAGTGGAGCATTTTTTAAGATATTTGTTAGACATTTTAATTTCATCCCTGGTAAAATTTCTTTTGAGTTCCAGGGCCCATTTTTTAATTGGGCCATTGGTTTCCTTGGTGTTTAATTTTCTAAGTTCTTTGTACACTCTGGACAGTAGGGCTCTATCAGATATGTGGTTAGTGAAGATTTTCTCCCATTCTGTGGGTTGTCTTTGAGCTCGTGTGACAATCTCTTTATCTGAACAGAAGCTCTTTAATTTCACAAGATCCCAACTGTTGAGAGTTGGTAGCAGTGACTGTGCCATTGGACGTCTGTTTAGGAAATGTTGGCCTAGCCCAATCAGCTCGAGGGAGGTCCCTATCCTTTCAACTATGGTTTTTATAGTCTCTGGCCTGATATCAAGGTCCTTGATCCATTTGGAATTAAGTCTTGTACATGGTGACAAGTACGGGTCCAGCTTTAATCTTCTGCATGTGGAGATCCAGTTTTGCCAGCACCATTTGTTGAAGATGCTGTTCTTTTTCCATTGGATTCTTTGGGCCCCTTTGTCGAAGATCAAATGGCTGTATTTTTGTGGGCTTATATCTGGGTCCTCAACCCTTTCTTTTTTTATTTATTTCTTCCACTCATACAAAGTTGATAAGTACCCCATTCCTCTCCCTCCCTCAACTCCTCCCTGGATCCCTTTGTTCCCTCCCCCCTTTTTCCTTATCCTTCCCCCCTCCCTCCCTTTCTCCCAGTGCTCCCTCCCTGCCCCCATTCCTGGAGCATCCTTTCCTGACACATACACACTTCTATTCATTGCTTTAAAATATTGGTTCCAGTTTAAATATAGCATGAGAGCTTTCACATATACAGGTTAAATATAAGTACATTTAGTGTCTTGGTAGGTACACTATTTTCAGTCATTAGCATCTTTTAGAAAAAGATTGAAGTGAGGCTAAAACAATAGCACAATATTAGCTTAATGGGGATATGGGGAGAACGATTATAAAGCTGAAAATTAGATGTTCAGCAGCAGGTGAATGGACAAAGAAAATGTGGTATATATATTTACACAAAGGAATGCCATTCAGCTGTCAAGAAAAATGAATTAATGAAATTCGTTGGTAAGTGGATGGAGTGGAAGAAATTGTTCTGAGCAAAATATCACAGACACAGAAAGATAGATGTTGCATATTCTCCTTTATAGGTGGATTTAGCCCTCAAAATAGCACACTCAAAGGGAAACTTCTATAGCATTCACAGACTACAAAAGAATGTAAGTCAGGGGCAAAAGGGAAGAAATGCTCAAAGGAGCAAAGACAAAGGAACACAAGCAAATACATTAATAAGGCCATTATCATGAAAAGTCTTAAAAGGGAGGGAAGTAAGTCTTAATAAGGGGGGGGAAGGTCAGGGGAAAAGGTGAGGATCAAGGGCCTCACCTAGTTATGAACACTGTGAGCTACTATAGTTCTGAGAAGAATTTAGGGGATTATGTAAGATCCATGGGTAACCAATTACTCTCTGAAATAACTTCCCTCACAGTGGAAGACCAACAAGACAGAAAACCACAAACTGCCAGAGTTCAGAGTATCTGGGAACCTGGAATCCTCAGCCCTAATCAGTCCATCAAAGTCTTTCCCCACATCAAAGCTCAGGGAACCTGGAGGAAGAATGAGCAGTAAGAGCCTAAAGGTGAAGTGTTGTCCTTCTGACCAACATGCTCTATTTAAAACAGTGCTGCCGCCGTACTCAGGAATTTAGCAGTGAGAACTTCTACCTCCAAATCTACACAATAGCAGACATCTGAGGATCAGGGTTTTAGAAGAAACATCTGTACTTCCTAGAGCATGCTCTGGAGAAAGGAAGAGAAAGCTTCCCTCTTATGACATTACCCACTGAAGAACCACATATACTACAACAGACTCCTTTACCAACTAATGCAGGCACCCCAAAGGGTGATCCACACACACAGGACAGGAAGATGGGAAGGACATGGCTGGATTAGAGAGAGGAGGGAAGGATGGCAAAGATATTTAAAAAACTTTCTTTGCAAGCTTTCTCTAGGGCTGGTTATCACATTTACAAGCAGAAGTTTCTAAAGTTCATATTCCAGTGACTGAGAAGGTCCCTTACCAAGAATTTGAGGCTTTGTGTACTGAGGTGAAAGTGAGTTGAGGTAAACATTTATTTCCTGTGTTGTCTTTTATGTTTGGCAGGGAGGGGGATTAGAGTTGATAAAAAAGACCTTAATTTTATTTTCTTCACAGTTACTTCCAATCTCGTGACAATTCATTGAGGGAAATGGACTTTCTACCAGGGTAACTGTAGCCATTAGGATACTTTTTTTCTTGGATTTATAAAACTCATTTTCAAGAATTTACAGTAAGTCCATTATCATAGAATTTACTTGGTTTCTTTTTATTACCTAGACATAAAATTTCTCTTTGAGATATTGTATTTGAAATTGCAAGGTTTTCAAACTAATATTTAAGGCACTTACTAGGTTTCATATTCTGACTTGACCTCTCATATTCTCTTGAGAGCTCTGTGGGTTGATTGCTCAGAGTTCTCTAATTGCAGGCTTGAACCACTGGGAAGCAGAGTTTGAAGCATTACAGCTTCTCAAATGGCAATCAAGTCTCTGGCAGTGCTCAAACTATTGCTAATTTTACAATTAAAGAGATGATGAGATTGTTTCTAAATTCAAGCTGTCTGCCAAGTTTGAAAATTGTTTCATAGAGTACTCTGTGCTTTAGAAAGACAAATATAAATGCAGGTGGTGATGAGTGCCATAGAGAATATTTTCAAGCATTCCACATCAAGAATTCCAGCAAAATAAGCTAAACACATTGATTTGCAGTAAGTGGCTTCAGTTCTTTCTAGTACATTTTCTGTGAATTTGGGGTTATATTTCAACATAGATTGATGTCAATAAATAGACTTTTACAATGCTAGGTAACATTTTTTCACTTGTTAGTTATTTCTTTAGATTCATGGAGTATAAAATAAGAGATATTGTGGTATAAAGCAGCTATAATATATGCTTAATACACTTGTCAAATAATCCTCATAACAAGAGCAGAGTAGTCTTCTAAGTAGGGTAACATAAACTTCATGGTGATATAAATCATGACTATTATTTATCCTTCAAAGATACTTTCAATTTTTCATTAAAGCTTGGGACTATACATCTTAATTCTCAATATTTGTGGTAAATAAGTTTCTGGACAACCTACACAGTGCTTAATGCAGTCATTTCGTGCAAATTAGATAAATGAATGAGAGACATGTGAACCTATCAGTGGGTAAAATCAAAAGAAATGAAGGAAAAGTATTTGGGAAAGTGACAGACTCCAAAGAGAAGGACATACACTTAATCCTGTGATTTACATGCCAACTTGAATGTCTTAAGCTTTGATATGTATAATGGAGATTTGCTTTGCTTTCTTTGTTTATGTAACTATTTCATCAAAAGTCCGAAGTAAGTCTCACTTTGAGTAATGTGCTGTGACCCAGTAGGGTAGTGCTGAGTGATCTAGAGTCAAAATGCACTGGTGTTCTGATAATTTATTGTCTGGCAATTTCCCAGCCTGTACTTTTCTTCATGAACAGCTAAATACTATTGAATTTTAAGCATCTGTGCACACAGTCACTTTGATTTTACTAGTTGCTCTTTTAGGGGATTTTTGTTTTAAACCGAAAGAAGTGATGTTATATCCTGTTTTTGCCAGTGGTTTATGAATAGCTACCAAAGTTCACTGCTCAGCCAAATAATGAGACTGTAAGCGGAAACAAGAAAGATAATTGATACGGAACATCTTTCATATACTGCTACTAACTTAAGTATGAGGAGTATCAGAACACAAACTATCCTGAAACTAAAAACTTACAATAATACAATAAAAAATCATGTGGTATTATTCAGGATCAAGTATTCCAACACTGCTATAGTTGTAGTCATTATTAGTGATTGCACTGGAAAGAATACCAGAACTTAGAGAAATAAGGAGTTTTTGCTTCAGAACACTCAGATATTAATATGTTAGAGTTTGATTAATCAATCAGGTCTTTATTAATAAGTGAATTTTCTATGATTATTGATAATATATCACTTTTAACACTTACTATATGTTGATTACTAAACATGATGTTTGTGAATATATGTTTGTGAATGAAGAAGACTAAAAATGTTTACTGATTTGCCTAATATCACCCAGTCAACAAAGTTAGATCGGTTTCCTTACAAACCCTATTCCTTTAACCTTTGTGCTGTGTTCTCAAACCTGTATCAAGTTCCAGGTAGAATTCCTGGACTAGTAATTTTAAGACTAGGTGGTGCACACCACTTATTAGTATTATTAGTGTTCAATTGTAGTGTTCTAGTTTTGCATCTAGAATCTGAATATCCAGGTAAATTTTAACTTAACCCAAGACACATTTGAAAATTACAATTATTCAATTTGAGCAGATTAAAAACTCGGTGAAAAATCATATAGGAATAGCAGAAGAATGGAAAAGGAAAGCCATTAACATATTTGTTATTTACTACTGTTAAAGTTCAAAATATTCATTTCAACACACACTAACTTCTCTGAAGGAGGGTTTTAGAAAACAAAATTTAAATTCAGAGATATTAATTGGCTAGGAAATTCTAGCAAAGAACACTGAAAATGAAATTTGCATCTTCATAAATCTAATCATAAAATGCTGAAAAACATTATTTTGTAATTGTAAAACAAGTACATGTACCTCACTATTTCTATCAGTAAAAGGGGAACAATCATTAGCACCATCTTACTGTTATTAAATGATGGAATAACTTCTGACTGAATGATTTTCAGTCCTTCATATGAGGTTCTTGCATGAAGGAAATGATAGCTTCCCAATCAATGTAAAAAAATCACATTTTTATCAAGAATCATATTTACAGCCTTATTTTTTTGCATGTGTGTATGTGTGTGTGTGTGTGTGTTGTGTGTGTGTGTGTGTGCGCGCGCGCCTGCACATGTGTGTGTTTCTGTGTAGAAGAGGGTACTGTATATGCTTGTGGAGGTGCAAGAGTGACTTTGGGAATCACCCTGGATTACTCTGCCTCCTTATTGCTTTGTTCTGGAGTTTTCCAGGCTCCATTTTTAGGGTCAGCAGTGCAGGCCACAGTCATTTCCACTCAGTGTTTTAACATGTGATCTGAATTCAGGTTCTTCTGCTTGCAAGGCAAAGGGTTTAACTCCCAATCTATCTCTTCAGTCCTAATGCCTTAATTTTGAAACATGTAAAAGTTCTTTCTTAAACATTAATTAACAAAACAAAATGACAAAATTTTGTATATTCAGTTTTGTAGATAGAATATCAGAAACTTTGTAGTTCAACTGTAAGCAAAAGGGCTTTGTACCATTCTGCCATTGATTTCTTTATAGCTGTGAGAGATATCACTTATCACCCCCAATCATAATGTGCGTTGAACCCATGAAAGAGAAAAAAAGAAACAAATGCTCTACACATCATTGTACTTGGAACTGGCCCAAAAGATATAGTATGTTGTGCGAAGGTGGATATATTACAGAGTAAATTTTTAATATACTCCTATTTGCTAAAAATCTGAACTAATCCATGTATGTAACTCAGAATAACATCAATTGAATCACATAGATGTTAAAGCTCATCTTTTTCAATTGTTTTTGAATTTCTTCTAGTGTAAAAGACAAAGTACCTGCTTTTATTCTTTAGTAACTGTGACATTTGCTAATTTGTTGTGTTTTTACAGATAAAATCTCAGATGAGAGCATTAAATCACTGTCTGTAAAGGACCTGTAATTTATGTGTTTCGAGTGCTTGGGGTAAATTACACTGAAGTTCCAACTGCAATAGTGTATCAATCTATTTTATGTTTCTATAATATGTGAGTGTGGGGGGGTCTGGAGAGGTGGCTCAGGGGTTAAGCCTCTGCCTTGCAGGCAGAAGGTCCTGAGTTTGGATCCTAGACCCCACATATAGACGCCAGCGGAAGCGGGGTTGGCCTTTGTTTCTGGTCCTGGTAGGGCGGAGCCTGTGAATCCCAGGGCAGAGTGAACAAGGAAGAGGTGGAGGAGTCCATGGTGGTTCCTGAATTCGTCCATGGTTCTACACACACATGCACATACATATACACACATACATACACGCGTGCACATGCATACATGCACAATTGAATAAATAATAAAAAAAGATTAAAAAAATATGTGAGTGTTGGTACTTTAGAAAAAATTTCACATGGCCCATAATTTGTTAGCCAAAGTGTCCAAATAAAATGACTCTCATATCGTGAGATGGACCCTTAGCTGCATCATAATATTGCAAACAAACAGGGGATTAATTAATGCAAGAGAGGTTTGATTTCATTTGGGGTGATCTTATAGCAATCTGCTCCTACTGTGAAAATATTCCCTTCTATGAGAACTAGAACACCTGAGACATGGCATTGCCCCATTCATGAGTGTCTCCCCATTGCATAATTATCTCTCTTTGGTCTCTGTCAATTAAAACTTCTCACATATCCCTGCACTTCCAAACTGGAGTCCAAATTGACAGCATGCAGACTTGACAATACACACTCGGTTTATATCTAAATTACAGTAGATACTAACATACTATAGTTTTATAAGACCACATAATAAATTTAATATATTTTGTTACAAATAACAAAAGATTAGTAATATAAGTTAGTACAAATCATATCAAAATATGCAGAAGTCAAATTTGAAGAAAATCAAGATGATATATAAGACAATAAACGCATGAAAGACTTTATCATCGTTATCATCCACTAAGCTAAAAACTAATATATATTGAACTTTTGAAGTCATAAATATTAACTTAGATTTATGAGAATAATTCCAAGAACTTTGATCAAAAATGAGTATTTCTTTCTGTAAATATATTCAAAACTTTTTACATCTACATGCTTCAGCTACAATAGAATGAAACTCCAGTAGTATGAATAATGATGACAACAGATGGCATTGTTCATTTACTACCAAAAGTTCACTTTCTACTACCTATACAATTGTACATTCAGGAGTAATGGCAAACACATAACATGCCTACTTGTGACACACACACACTTCTGTTGAAAATGTTATGACATTTATTGGCTGAGATCATAGTCTTTGAAACAAAGAAGCCATAGTAACTTTTTGATTTGATCTGAACTATATTTGCGACAGTTAAGTGAGACTAAAAATCATAAAATGTGTTGGGAGCAAACTAGTAATTATATTATTATATATGAAGTTAATATTTCAAAGAAATATTTCCACTTCCACTTTTTGTAACACTATTCTCAACAGCTAGGACATTTAATTTGCCTGAATGGCCATGAACGTGGACTGGAGGAAGCATGCTGTACATAGACAAAATGGAATAGTATTCAACCATAAGAAAACATAAAATCATTCCATTTGCATTAACATGGATGGACTTGGAAGACATCATACAAAGAGTAATATATTGGTCCCAGAAAAATAATCACAAGACCTCACATATATGTAGAATTTAAGAAATTTAGCTCATAGAATTTGAAAATAAAATAGTAACTACTGGATCCTGGGAAGAGTACAGAGAGAACTGTATTGGGAAAAGTAGTTACAGAAATGCAATGGCACAGTTAAAAGAATAAATTGTTTTCCATGTCACAGCAAAATGATTATTGTTAAAAAATTTACTGTATATATTATAAATAGAAGAATGGGTTTTGAATGTAATCATAATGAAACTGAATAAATTTTCAAGGGCTATATATGTGAATTACCCTGAATTAATCATTTCTCAATGTATAAATGAATCAGAACACCACTTTGCGACTAATAAATGTTTCTAATCCACTATATATAAGTCAAAACCAAAATAATGACTGACCCACAAAGAAATGTTTATGGATAAGTTATTAAACTAAAGATAAGGTGATGTTTGCATAAATATGTTTTGCTGATTGAGCTCTGTAAATATATGCTGCATGAGTGTTTAGGACTTCACAACTATAATGCTGGGCAATGAAATTTCAAATTGTAGAATAAGCTATAGTCCCTGATGTCCAGACTTCACTACCTAAGAAAAAATTATCTTATTTTAATGAACATTAAAAATTATTCTACATAATAGTCTATAGTACTGTTAGTCTGTTTTGGACCTAGAGTATTACAATAATTCTCAGGCTATAAAAATTTTCATGTAGGGCTTTAACATTGACTGGTAATTATACAGCATCATGTAGCAATTTGTTGAGGTAGGCAGAACAGATAAACTACACCATTAATCAATTAACACAAAATCTCCATTTTGAAACTCTCATAGGTCTAGATACACATTTTATGCTAATCACAGTTGTATTTCTCTCAACTTACCTTAAGAAAGGCCTCCTAAATTTAAAGACTTTAGAATAAAAATACTGGATACATTTTCATCTTCATGACTTATGTAAGCTGACAACCTTTGATTACTTACAACTTGGTTTCCTCATCTAAACTCATAGCAATATCATAATGGTATCTAAATCACAAGATTTTGATAAGAAAATGTAACATTTCACAAATGACATATTTTTTTACCATCATACAAAAAAGGACTTTATTTTTGTAAATTGATTTCTAATTTATGGCAAGTTTTACTTTCAAAAGGTAAATTTCCACGGAACAACAAAATCTAGTTCAACTTTAAAGACTGGCATTCTGAGCATGGAATGTTCTCATTCTTTGTAGGAGCTCCTCCTTTACACTGTCAGGGACCAGCACTCTGCCTTGTGGAGTGATTTCAGCCACCAAGACATCAACAGTAGTAATTTGTTCTACTCCTTTTTCTTTAATCACCTCTTATGCAAAAGCAAAAAACAAATCATATTATTTAAAACCATTATTTTTACAGTGTGACTTCCAGTCACATTCAATTAGCTCTCAACAACTCTTTGAGGCGTTCTCTTTCTCCCGTTTCTATTAACTTTTGGTTAATTGCTACTTTCATCTGTGCATCTTTGTTTATCTTGCTAACCACCATCACCTTGGGTGATGGCTGTCCCTTCCCAGCAAGGAAATGACCTTTGTGGTGTTACCTACCACACTCTTAGGCTGCCTGGACTTAACCTTCAACAAATAACAATTTTGCTGTAATTATTAGGCAGTATTTCCGAAATGAGATTTCATGAATACTACTCTAAGAGCTAGTGCTCATAAATAAATATACAAATAATTATGAATGCATTTGCATTTCTAAGAGTCCTCTGCTGACAAATGCTTTGGGGAAAATGCTGCCAGCCAAGATCCTCCATGGAAAGATTAGAAATTAAATCAGCGTAACAAAGACTGTAAACTTCTACAATAAAGAAACCACCTTCTAAATTTCAATAACTCCATCAAAATCCTAAAAACACTTTGACTCAGATGGTTTGTAAAGACATTTAATAAACAGACTTTCAAAGGAGTACTAGATAAAAATTAATAAAATATGTTGTTACATAACCAAGAGACTACTTCTGGTGCTGAGGAATTAGGGAATTTAGTGTTTCATCTCTTTTTGATTGCAAAGTTCCTAGTTATTTTAGTTTTATTACACATGGTTGCAATAAAACACTGACCCAAGCAATTTAGGTAGAAAAGGTTTAATTACAGCATAGTTTCTGTTATATTCCACCATCACAGAAGTGTCATAGCAATAGTAGTTGCGTGTACTGGTAACATCACATCCACAGCAAGAGTACAGGGCAAGCAGAAAGATAGGAAGAGAAAAGATAACAGAAATTACCCTGAAATTCTCAGAGACAATTTTACAAAGTTCTCAGTACCAGATATGTGAAGCTTTCTTGAGCTGTGGTTTTAGAAGTTCCAAAGTCCCCCAAAACAATATAGCCTTTTGCCATTGCTCTTAGTCGCCCTCTAGAACTTGACAGCAAGACCCTATTGCTATAGACATTACATCAGTTAGTGATAAGAAATGGAAAAAACTGACCAGCTTTTTTTTTTTAATCAAATCACTATGTTTTTATTTCTAGCTTTTTTTAAACATTTTTATTATTATTTCCGCTCATACAAACTTAATAGGTACACCGGTTCCCTCCCTCCCTTCTCCTCCCCCCAAACCCCCTGCTCCCCCTCCCCTCACTCCTCCCTTCCCATCCCCCAGTGCCTCCCGCCCCAATTCCCAGAGAGTCCTTTAATGTTCATCCCTGACTCTCCTCTGGGCCCTCCTCTCCGATGACATACAAGGACCCAGTGGCGTTTTCCTGAACCCTTTCCTGTGTTCCCCTTAAGCATAGGAACACTACTATGGCTGCCAATCCCTTGCCTCCAAGGATCTTGGTGCCTTTAGCAGATGCTAGACTTTGTGAGGTCAACAGTGTGTTGGACATTGCGCAGGGCATGCAAAGTCCAATTATGATTGCTTCGGCTCTAACTTGTGTGGAGTATCTTGCAAATCATTGCTCCTCCCATCCTTGTGCTCTTACACTCTTACCGCCCCCTCTTCCGCAAATTTCCCTGAGCTTCAGGATGGGGAGAGATTAGGCTGGCCTAGTTCTAGGTGGTTGATATAGAGTCTCTGAAGTTCTGGATTGTGGTTTGTTGATTTTCTTTTGTAGTTTTGCTGCTCCTGCAATGTCCTTCACTCCATCCTGCTGGGCACTGTATGTCACCCCCTGGCCAGAGACAAAAAGCTCTTAAACTGGAGTCTTGTTATAAGAGCACATTTAAGGGTAAATGTAATAAAAGTAGGAAACCTCAGTGAAGGAGGGGTCAATCACCCATTTGCAAAATGGTTACTTTTTATCCGCCAGACTATATGCCCTCCCCTTCTGGTGAGATCATACCCCCTTAGTTGTAAATGATCAGGAACGAACGTCTGTGAACTTAACCAGGTGTCACATTACTTACTTGCAGTCCTTGATGGAGGCCTATTTTCTCTACTGTAACATTGACCAGCTTTTTTTAATTTTTATTTATTTATTTTTCCCCAATCATACAAGTTGACTAGTTTGCATAGTACCAAAAGGCGCTTACAAGTTGCTGGGGTTACAAAAGCAAATCTCACTCAGCTGTAAAACATGCAAGCTACAGTTTCATCAATCCTGGTAAGATCTATACATCACACAGTAGATGCACAAATAATACAGTGGTAACCAATTGTTTTCTAATTGGATTTAAGTCCTGCTTTATAGCAGGTGGACATATTCTTGATACATACTGTAATCCAGACCAGGAACCTACAAAATGGAAGGCCAAGCTATTAAGAGGGGAGCAAGCTACTGAGATTTAGCTATCAGGAAATGATACCAAACTGCCATGTAGACATGTATCATTATCTACCTACATAGATTAGAAGAACTCTCAACACTCAACGTAGAAGCTTCCTTTTTGCAATGCAAGATGTTAGATATAGAGAATTACAGCTGACCAAAGTGCAGAGAATAAGTGACTACAGACTGCTTGAACCTAAACCAAACATTAAGTCACCCCCCTAATACACACATTCAAGGAACATCATGGTAGAGGGGGCAGTAAGAATGTCAGACTATAATATGAAAAGGGGTGTACCCAAACAGCTTCCTGTAGACATGACAGATATCTTGCACCCAAAAACTCCCCACAGTTGAGTCTACTTCCACAAGACCTGCAAAAAGTTTAATCTACCAGTAGTTCAAAATGAAAGAGGAAAGGTCTCAAGAGAACCACACATCCCTGAGAGTTTATTTAGGGTTTATGCAGGATGAAGTACAGTAGGGGAGAATTTTCCTCAATGATATACCCACTGCTATCAAGCTATCAAGTATTCTCAAGCAACTCCTCAGGTATATGCTACTATAGGAAATCCAGATGAAACTTAGCTGGCCACACATAAATATAGGAAATGATGAGGGAGACTGATAAGAAGAAAAGGATTTTCAGTGGGAAAAGGAGAGGAATGTGATTAGGTAATAAGGGGTAAAATGATACAAATTTATTAAATTCATGTATGAAATTCCAACAAAATGAAAATAAAAATCAAGTAGAAAGCAAGAGACAATTCATGCATGGTTTCTTAAACACCAATGCTCAGATTACTTTATCTATTTCTTTTTTTTTCCACTCATACAAAGTTAAATAGCCCATTCCCCTTCCTCCTTCCTCCCCTCCCTGGACCCTCCCTCCCCTTTCCCCTTCCTTTCCCCTCTCCCTCCCCTTCTCCCAGTGCTCCCCCCCCCATTCCTGGAGCATCCTTTAGTGTGTCTCTCAAACTTCCCTCTGGGTCCTCTTCTCTGATGAGGTGAAAGGACTCAGTAGCATTGCCTAGAGCTCTTTTGTGTGTTCCCCTTTAGTATAGGAACACCATTGTGGCTGTTAATCCCTTGCCTCTAAGGATTCTAGTGCCTGTGATCCATACTAGACTTTGGGGGTTCAATGATATGTTGGTCATTGTGCAGGTCATGCAAAGTCCTATTTTGATTACTTCGGCCCTAACTTATATGGAGTATCTTGCATATCATTGCTCCTCCCCATCTTTAGGCTCATACAATCTTACCGCCCTCTCTTCCACAAATTTCCCTGAGCTTTAGGATGGGTAGAGATTAGGCTGTCCTGGCTCCAGGTGGTTGATCTTATTCAATCTACCCTTATAATAAGACTCTAACAGCCTTTTATCTCTGGCCAGGGGGTGACATCCAATACCCATCAGGATGGAGCCAAGGGCGGTGCAGGAGCAGCAAAACTGAAAAAAAATCAACAAACCATAATTCAGAAAATCAGAAACTTTACTTTGTCTATTTCTGTGCAGTCCCTTACCTATTGCATAGAGAACTAGCCATACTAAAAGGAGCTATGTCCTCCCACAACAGTTACTTCATTAAGGCAATCTCTCATAGTTGTCCTCTATCTAGAGGTTTTATTTCCACATAATAAGAAGAACAATTAGAACAAGGAAACAATTTATGAGAACATCAAAAGAGTTTAAAAAAGGAATAATTGGAATGAGGGATAGGGAAGGCTTGTGCATTTAAGCAACAAAAAATGCTACTGGAAGGAATTAATGAAGACCTAAATAAATGGATACATGGGAAAAATAAAAACTACAATGGAAAGCAATGCACACATTAGGATGGCTTTCATTTTAAAAAGTGGAAAGTAATAAGTTTTGAAGTGAGAAAAATTCTAAATCCTCAAGTTGTTGAAATTAATGTGAAATGATGCAGACACTGTGCGAAATAATTTAAATCTTCCTCAAAAAGTTTAGCTCAGAATTCTTAGGCGTTTACTCCCAAAGAATAGAAAATATCTGTGCCAAAATTTCACATAAATATCTACATCAACATGTTTATAGCAATAAAAAATAGAACAACTCAATTTTCTACCAAGCGATTACTATTTAAGCAAATTATCATATACTCAGAAAACAGAATATTATTTCATAACAAAAAGAAATAAAATTCAATATATATAGCATAGATTAATTTCAAAAATATTGTGTTGAATCAGTGTAGTCAAATATGAAAGATTATATATTGTATGATTTTATTTATGTGAAATTTCTAGAATAAGGAAATTCTACAAATAGCAGATTTTTTAATTCTAAAGCTTCGCAAATATGATCTTTCTATTGGAGTGATGAAAACATTTTGTTGCTAAATAGCAATCACAGGTACACCCACTGTAAATATATAAATACTGCAATTTGAATGGCTCAACATTTTTAACATTACCTTTACTTGAAAGTGATACATATACACCAGAAACCATATATTTAGTTTGGAATTTCAATCATTTACTTGTCTAGCCACATTTAGCAAGATAACATCTTGCGAGCTGCAGTTACCATTCAGTCATGAAACCATGACAACAGGCAACAAATTACACTGGACAATGTTCTGTGCTGCCAAAAAAATTGAATTAGGTTTCATTAAATGCATTTTCGACCTATAATATTTTTAAATTACCATGTTTTTACGAGGATGTAATTCCATCATAAGTAAAGGGATATTTGCACAAAATGCTATAGAACTGTACACAGTAACATCTCTACAGTGGAATTTTTTACATTGATTTTACTGTACTTGAACCTTGTTCAAGGTTATGTAAATCAGATGACTGATCTGAGATCTTGTATTATTCAGCTTTCTCTAGAAGAAAAGAACTGATCAAATGAAGATAGATAATATATGGATGATAGATAAACAAATAGGTAGATAGGTAGATAGATAGATGGATGGACGGACGGACGGACGGACGGACGGACGGACGGACATACAGACAGATAGACAGACAGGTAGATAGATAGATAGATAGATAGATAGATAGATAGATAGATAGATAGATAGATAGATAAGAATTTATTGTATCAACTTACATGATACAGAACAAGTAATCCAGAAGTGACTTAAGGCATCCTGGAAAAGAGAAGAGCCCAGTAGCTGCCTAGTTCACAAGTATGGATGCTTTAGCAGTTCCAATCAGGCACTGACAATTGGGAGGCTTGCTGGTGAACAACTGGTCTTCATTCCATGTTTATTCCATGTTTAAAGAAACTGAGTTCTAGTGTCAGTGAAGGAAGACAGTAGTAGTGGCAGCAACATGGTAGATGTACTCATCATTGAGGGGCAAAGTCAAGCAAGCAAAAGCATCTCCGCTTTTACTTTAGACCTCTATGTGTTGGGGCTGCTGACACACGTGTCACATATGTGTCATCTGCTAAAGGGATGAGTATTTAGTGCTCCCAGGAAAAAGCCAACTTGAGGCATGTTATTTAGTTGATCCCACATCAAAATATAATTACATTAAAATCCTAAGTCTGTTCCTCATCAACATGGTAATCAATCCCATTTCTCGGTGTCATGTTTAACTTCTGAAATGAAACTAGTAAGAAGTTCATAATTTTGCCTAATATAACTATCCAAAGAAAAATTCACGATTCTTCCCCAACAAATAGCTGGCAAAGGTCCTTGAGGAATGCTTAGGTTTTTGGCAACTCAAAACTTAAATATGATTATATAGATTTACTGTACTCAACTACTGATAATTTTGTCAATCAAGGTTACTTTACATGTATTTGAAATGGAGGAAAGAAAATACACATATCTGCCTAATACGTATGCATATATGCATGAACATAGTCTTAAGTAGGACAGAAACATGGCAATTATGATACTCATTTCTACAACTGGTTCTGAAACCTTAGCTGGCATGTGTATAGTCTTCTAGTTTACATCCCACATTTTCTCCACTATCAGTAGTCTTGGGTCCTTACTGGGAAGGATGACCCAAAACTTAATTTTTGAACTGTCTGGGCCACTTTATCATCCTGTATGGGTTGAGTTATTGCATTTTCTCACTTATCTGCAGGACTTGGTAATACTAAGAGATGCCCTAAAGTACACCAGATGACTCATACTTCCATTGTAGAGAAACAGTCAAATTCCCCCCATGGTAGTTGTTTATTAAATATCCTTGCTAATTCTGTGATTCCTTTCCCTAGCTTGTAGGTCCCAAATTGTCAGAAACCTGAAGTGACTAGTGGGAAATCTTAGCTTTCAATTTCAATGGAATGTTTGCCATGGTTCTTGGCAGTACTTCCTCTTCGGGAACTAAAATTTGAGCATAAAGTCTCAGAAACAGGAAGCAAACATTTTGTTACTGAGTAACTTAATGAATACCCTTCTCGTTTCTACCTGTTAATTTCTGGACCTCTAAATCCTGGCTAAAGGAGACACTACCATATATTGAATGGAAATTCTGAGTATATCCAACCTTCTGGAGAATGCTGCTCAAGCCTTCCAGGTTATTGTCTTTGCATTGGCACCTCAGCTGTATCTTTCAAAGCCCATTACAATGTTCCTGCAAATCAAGTTCTTTAGGATGATAGGGAACATGGCAAAGTCAGTAAATTGCTTGACCGTGAGTCCCTGCCATACTTCTTTGACCGTAATGTGAGTTTGCTGAACAGAAGCAGTGCTATGTCCAAACACCATGATCGTAGTTAAGGCACATTCTATTTTAGCAGAAGCATTCCATTCACAAAAAGTGAGTATTTCCAGAATAAATAAATATTGCATTAAGGACAAAGCATTGCCCTTTTGCATTATTGGAAGTAGTCTGATGTAAGAAACCTACAGCAGGTCACCAGCTATTCACCTTGGAGAACAATGCTATGTCATCTGTTCAGTGTTGGTCTCTGGTGTTGGCAGATTTGAGATTCAGTATCAGCCATAGTCAGGTCAGCTTTGGTAAGTCAATGGCTTGCCACCTTCATCACTTTTCTATTGACTTATTGTGCAGTGACAAGGATGACTGAAGAAAGAGATTGTTCCCCACAAGATAGGTAAATCTAGCTACTTGATTATGAAAGTCCTTCTCAGCTTAGGTCACTTTTGATGAGCATTTACACGGGACACAATTGTCTTTACATCCTTTGCCCACGTTAGAGTTCTATCTACACTTTTTTCGCAAATGTCTTTCAATAAAATTTTCAATCATGGATCTTTTAATTCCCCAAAATTCCAGCCAAACCATTGGCTGCACTCCATGAATCAGCATGCAAATATGCATCTGCAGATTTTTTCCTTGTGAACAAAATGTACAACATGTGTACTGCTCTAAGTCCTGTCCACTGTGAAGATTTCCCTTCAAGTTTCTCCTTCAGAGTTGTCCCATAAAGGTGCTGGACTGCTGTGGGTATTCACTCTTGAGTGGTGCTTGCATAGCATGGAGAACCATCTATCTACCAGTCCCTAGTACTTTTTTCCTCAGTCAACTGATCATAGTCACACTCCATTAGGTCATAGGTGCTTGCTTGTAGATACAAGACATTATAACCGTAATAAGAACCATAAGAAATTTGGCAACTTCTTTGTGGATCTCACTTTTGCCATTAGCAAGTCTTTTGTACTGATTATGCATATACCATTTCCACTTGATGATTGTTTGCTATACATGTCCACCTCTATGGCTTGGTGAATTAGATAACATGCAGATCACGATAAGCATTTCAGGTCATATGGTAACTTAATGACCCAATGTCAGTTGTTCAGTGTATACAAGTTGCCAACCAGCAGAACACTCTTTCAGGAGAATAGTTGTCTACAAAAGATATAAAGGCCTTACTCTAAATTCATAACATGATAATCTACCTATGGGGGCCAGAAAAATGCAAAAAGCAGCAGCCCTGTCTCGTGATGACATCTCAAGTATCATCGGAATTTTTGAATATTGTGACCTGAATGCCAACTATGCATAGTTGCCTGTACCTCTTAATGAGTCTTTCCCTATTCTCGGCCTCAAAGAAAGTTGGCAACTTTCCAAGTCAATTCATACATGGAATGGAGTGATATCTGTGAGTGAGGAATTGTAGCCTCCAAAATCTAGATATGTTCATTAAGCATTTTCTTGGCAATATAAGGGGCCAGATACAACAAATTACACTTCACCTTAGAAGTAATATTTTCATGCCTCACACCACTGACTTCTAGAAATTTTACTGAAATATAAGTTCCTTGAATATAGGTTAAATTTATTGCCAGTTCTCTGGTGTATATATGTTTTACCAACAAATCTAGAGTGGTTGACACCTGTGCTTACCTCATCCAATCAACACAATACCTTTAATATAATTAGCCAGTGTGATGACACTTTGTGAAAGAGACAAGCAATCGAGCTCCCTATGGGCCAAGTTATGACACAGGGCTAGATAATTAATACATCTTTGAGGAAGAACAGAAAATTGTATATCCTATCCTTGCCAGATAAAATTATATCAATCCCAATCATGCATTCTAGGACCAAGGGAAGTAACCCTTGGATGAGTTTAGGGATTTAATATATTCCTCATCAGTGACACTTTGGCTACAACTCCATCCATCACCTAGTCCCCATGTCTACTTACATTGAGTGAAAAACCTCAGTAGTTTCTGGGATTCTTATCAATGTGAATTCAAAGTCAGTGTTTATTAGGCCCCCAAAATTCTGATTATTTCCTTCTCCCAACTATACAGTTACCTTGGTAAATGACTAGGTCCCTTTGGGAATAATGAAAAAAATATTAGTTATAAATGTATTCAATGCTGTAGAAATACTTGCTTTCCTTAAGAGTGTCTAGACCCCATTTTTATTTGAGGGTTTTCTGTTCTGTAAACTGACTCAAATTTGGAAAAGTTTTAAAGTTGCTATGATTCTTTGTTCCTGTAATTCAAGGTAGCCTTCTATTATTTTTCTGAAATTTTATGCATACTCACATCAAGCAATATCTTAGTTGTTATGATGGATAGTACTAATTGTTAATTTGACATTTCAGAGGCAGATCTCTAGGCCCATTTGAGAGGGAATCTTTAGATTATGTTTGGCTTCTTAGCATGACTGTGAAAGACTGTTTTGATTGTGTAAATGAAACAACAAATCCCAGACCATTGTGGCCTGGGCCACTCTCTAAACAGATATTCTTATATGAAAATGGAACTAGGCCAGCTTAATCTCTCCCCATCCTGAAGCTCAGGGAAATTTGCGGAAGAGGGGGTGGTAAGAGTGTAAGAGCAAAAGGATGGGAGGAGCAATGATTTGCAAGATACTCCACACAAGTTAGGGCCGAAGCAATCATAATTGGACATTGCATGCCCGGCGCAATGTCCAACACACTATTGACCTCACAAAGTCTAGCATCTGCTAAAGGCACCAAGATCCTTGGAGGCAAGGGATTGGCAGCCACAGTAGTGTTCCTATGCTTAAGGGGAACACAGGAAAGGGTTCAGGGAAATGCCACTGGGTCCTTGTGTGTCATCAGAGAGGAGGGCCCAGAGGAGAGTCTGGCATGCACATTAAAGGATTCTCCGGGGATTGGGGGAGGCACTGGGGGATGGGGAAGGGAGGGGTGAGGGGAGGGGGAGCAGGGGGGTCGGGGGGAGGAAGAGGGAGGGAGGGAACCGGTGTACCTATTAAGTTTGTATGAGCGGAAATAATAATAAAAAATGTTAAAAAATGGAGAAAGCCAAGATTAGTATTGCAAAACAAGCAACCAGTCCTCACTCCCTACTATGTGACCCCACCTGTTATGTTGGACTGTAACCTAGAATTGTGAGCTACAATTAAATTCATTCCTCTTAGGTTGATCAGATTGTACATTTTCTTGCAGGCATATGGGAGATAAATAAAGCAGTAAATTTCTTATCTATTAAACTTTTGGGAACACTGATTAATTACCCAGGACCAAAGGTCTATACAATCAAAATGTTATGTTCATTGCTTTCCTTATGCCATCTACTACCTTCATGTTTTCTATGGTAACTCAATGCTGACACATGGCTCCTGCTACTCTGAGATCTAATTAGATAACTTGCATTTAACTTATACAAATGAATAGCCACAGCATTCACTGTTAAGTCAGACACACAGAGAGAAGCAGTGACTCTTCAAATACGTCAGTGCCTCTTTTAGAAATATGTTTTATTCTGTTTGTGAAGAGAACATCTTCTGGAATCTAGTATTGTGAAAGGTTAGGTTTAAAAAGACAAACCCACTACAGCATTCCAGTTGTCCTGAGTCTCTGAAACTAGGAGGAACTAGGCAGAAGTTGTATTACATGGCTCTTTGGGGTGGGGTTCAGAAAGTTCAGAAAGTATAAATGGCTGCTTGGAGCGTGTGTTGCTTGATGTATAGGCTGCTGAACCACAACATTGGAGGTGGGGCTATTTGGACTCAGAGACAGATATCAACACTAAACCTAGGGATACCCAACATCTCCAACTTACTCACAGTAGGCAAACCAATCACAAAACTTTTTTATATCATTTTTAACTTTCCAAGTTGCAGCATTAAACACAGATTCTTTGTTCAGTTGACTTACATTAATAAAATAAGGATGATAAAGTCTTGTATTTCTTCCACTACTATTTCACATCCATAAAATCCACCCCTACATGTATTTTCTAGACTTCTGCTTGTATGAATTAGAAAATTCATGAAAGTCTTTAGGAGTGTAACATAAGTATTCATGGCTCATACTTTGGACCTCCCATTGGAAAGGAAAAACTATTTTCCATAGTCCACATGTCCAAATGCTAATCTCATCTGGAAACACCTTCACAAATTCTTCCAGAGATATTGTTTCGAATCGGCACATTCCTTGGCCCAGTCAACTTGTTATGACACATAGAATTACCAATAACAGAATTTAAGAGAAGTGCTGTAATCAGTATTCAAAAATAAACCAATTTGTCAGATATGCTGACATTGAAATGTTATATTTTTTCTGACATTTTTGTGTCAAAGACAGAAGAGTGTCCATAATATGCTCCTTTATTCATCTATGTATAACAGATGTTTATATTCTTTTTTAATTCGAGGATAGTCATGCTTGAGGTAGAATGCAATAGGGTTCTCACTTTCCTCTTCTATCTAGGTCAATTTAAACAAGTTTTAAGACCAAACACAGAAGCTCTGAAGTCAGCAACTCCAGCTTATGAAGTCAGAGATCTTAACACCATAGTCTATGTTAATTATTTCTGTATGGTAATGAGTATAGCATATGCCTTACTAATCCTTGTTTCCATAATTCAAAAGCTGTTATGAAGTCAAAACAAAATCAGACTTTTAAAATGTCTAGAAGTATAAATTTTGTTACAATACTATTAAAAGAAGCAATTAATAATGTGACCAAAGGAACATGAGACAGATAGTTTCCAGGTCTCCACATCAAAAAGTTACTTCTCCTATAATTTATGATTCAAGTGGCTTCATCTCAAGGTATGTATTATCTCACGACTGCAAAGAGTAAAGTAACTATCACATCAGGATAGACAGGACAATATGAAAACACACAGGAAGGACACTATGACTGACCACAACAGTAGTAGTTAGTCTTTATTTTACGACTCTGAAGAGCAGCAGTCTCTCCTCAGGAATGGAGACAGTGCACTGAGGTGTAGAAAGCTGGGGTTTTTATCAGGCTTAACAGAAGAAGAAGAACTAGGTAGAAAGTTACATTACATGACTCTTTAAAGTGGGGAAGTTCAGAAAGAATAAATGGCTGTTTGGGGTGTGTGTTGCTTGATGTATAGGCTGCTGAACCACAACATTGGAGGTGGGGCTATTTGGACTCAGAGACAGATTTATAAAGGGCCGCTCCAAAGTTTTGGCTTTAACACTTTAGTGACTGTGACAATTTACAAGATTGTTTAAGGAAGAAAGTTATATGAAAATAAATACATACTCTCTTTGAAAGCATAAATATTAAGGGACATATTGGCCATAAAAATGTCTTCCATGAGAAATACTTTTATTATAAAAGTCAAGTAATCATTTTTATTTCACATGCGCCTTCAGTTGTATGGAATAATTCAAACAAATAGTAGGACCCTATGGCTCATCTTAAATAAGCTTCCTGGCATTGGAATCTCTTTGCTACTTTTCATAAGAGAAAGTAATAGATATGTCCAGGCCACAGGGTTCTTAGCCTCATTCCTTCCATTCAAAATGATTCACGGTTTTAGAAACCCAAAGATGATATTGCCTAAATGCTGAGTTTTTATGTTGCTGCGCCCTAATCCAACCATTCTGGTGGATAAGGTCCCAGCACGGCAGAACATTGTTCTATGGAAACAATTTCTGGGAAAAGGACATGGCATTAAAATACGGGAATTGTCAGGCCTTGGTGTATCTCTGCCCAGTTGGGGACCTAAAGCCTGCTCCCTGGGGAATATCACACTAATGCCCATGGGCAGGTGCTAGGATTTCCTCCCTAATTTAAGTTTTGTCTCTGGCAGGAGGAATTCTTCTGGGAATTGAGTGTGCCTTTTACCTGTTCTTAGGTTTAGAAAAAAAGCTTGCTTTTAACTTTTTTTTTAATTTCAGCTCATACAAACTTATTAGGTACACCAGATCCCTCCCTTCCTCCTCCCCCCCCGTACCCCCTGCTCCCCCTCCCCACCGCTCTCCCTCCCCATCCCCCAGTGCCTCCCGCCCCAATTCCCAGAGAGTCCTTTCTTGTGCATGTCTGATTTTCCTCTGGGCCCTCCTCTCCGATGACGTACAAGGACCCAGTGGCCTTTCCCGGAAACCTTTCCAGTGTTCCCCTTAGGTATAGGAACACTGCTGTGGCTGCCAATCCTTTACCTCCAAGGCTCTTGGTGCCTTTAGCAGATGCTAGACTTTGTGAGGTCCACAGTGGGTTGGACAATGCGCAGGGCATGCAAAGTCCAATTATGATTGCTTCAGCCCTAACTAGTATAGAGTATCTTATATATCATTGCTCCTCCCATCCTTTTGCTCTTACACTCTTACTGCCCCCTCTTCTGCAAATTTCCCTGAGCTTCAAGATGGGGAGAGACTAAGCTGGCCTAGTTCTAGGTGGTTGATATAGAGTCTCTGAAGTTCTGGATTGTGGTTTGTTGATTTTCTTTTGCAGTTTTGCTGCTCCTGCAATGCCCTTCACTCCATCCTGGTGGGCATTGTATGTTACCCCCTCTTAGAACAGCTTTCATTGTGTCCTAGAGATTTTGGTAAGTTGTATTTTCGTTATCATTCACTTTCAGGAAATCTTAAATTTTCTTTTTAATTTCTTCCTGAATCCAGTTCTCATTCAGCATCATATTGTTAAGTTTCCAGGAGTCAGTGTATTTCTCTTGTTTTATGTGTTGTGGATGTCCAGCTTTAGGCCGTGGTGGTCTGATAGGGCACAGGTTAGAATATTAACTTTTTTGTATATGTGTAGATTCGTTTTGTGGCCCAGTATGTGATCTATTTTGGAGAAAGTTCCGTGTGCTGCTGAGAAAAATGTGTATTCTTTGGTACATGGGTAAAAAGTTCGATAGAGATCTGTAAGGTCCATTTCTTTCAGGGTTTGATTAAGTTCCAAAGTGTCTCTGTTAAGCTTTTGACCTGTTGATCTATCCCATGTTGAGAGGGCAGTGTTGAAGTCCCCAAAAATTATCGTTTGGGGGTTGATTTCTTGCTTTAGACGCTGTAGGATTTTCTTAATGAATGTGGAGGGGCCCGTATAGGGTGCATATATGTTCAGTATTGTGCAGTCTTCCTGGTGAATTGTACCTGTGACTAAAATGTATCCATCTGTGTCTCTTATAATTTTCTTTGGTTTGAAATTCACTTTGTCTGATAGCATAATGGCTACCCCTGCCTGTTTTCTGCTTCCATTTGCTTGTAGAATTGTTGACCAGCCTTTTATTTTTAGAGCGTGCCTATCTTTTGTGGTGAGATGGGTTTCCTGCAGGCAGCAGATTGATGGATTGTGATTTTTAATCCAAGGTTGTAATCTGTGTCTCTTGATCGGTGAATTAAGTCCATTAACATTTAGTGTTATAATGGAGAAACTATTAATTCCAGACATTTATTATGTTTAGTAGCTTTTATAAGTATATTGCTTCGCTTTTAATGGTGTTATATTTGCCTTCTGTTCTCCTGGATATGCCTGTTTTTTTCTTCACGCTTGAGTATCATTTCTAGCATTTTTTGAAGGCCTGGTTTGATGGACATGTATCCCTTAAAGTTGTCTTTGTGCTGGAAAATTTTTCTTTCTCCCTCGATCATGACAGATAGTTTTGCAGGGTAAATCAGCCTGGGTTGACATTTTTGCTCATTCAGTACTTGAAGTATGTCTCTCCAAGCTCTTCTTGCTTTTACTGTTTCGACTGAGAAGTCATTTGTTATTTTAATAGGTTTACCTTTAAAAGTGACTTGTTTTTTCTCCCTTGAAGCTCTCAGCACCAGTTCTTTTTCTTGAATGTGGAGTGTTTTAACTATTATTTGCCGTGGCGTGCTTCTATTTTGGTCATATCTGTTTGGGGTGCGGAATGCCTCTTGTATATGGATGGGCCTCTCTTTTTTTAGATGAGGAAAGTTTTCCTTGATGATCGTTTGAAAAATTTCCTCAGGGGTGGTATTTTGAGATTCTAGCTCTGGTATTCCATGAATACGCATGTTAGGCTTCTTCAGGGTGTCCCATACCTCTTGGATATTTCTCTCAAGTATCTTTTTGGCTTTAACATCCTCTTCCATTGAGCTGGTTAGTACTCCCACTTTATCTTCAAGGTCTGAAATTCTGTTTTCTGCTTCGTTAGTTCTGTTGATAAGACTCTCTGTGGCGTTCTGGGTTGAAGATAACTTGTCTTTTAGCTCAGTTTTAAACTCTGCTTGAGTTTGTTTTAACTGCTCTATGCCACTTTTTGTTTCTTGCACTGTTTTTCTCAACTCCTCCAGATGTCTGTTGTGTTCCTCTTCAAAGCGATTGATTCGATTATGTAATTCCTCCCGGATTTCCTCTTTCATAGTATTGAACATGGCAATGATCATATTTTGAAAGACTTTATCCTGGGTGAGGCTTTCTTGGCCATTTTCCGCGGGTTTGTTCTCGTTGGAGTCTAACATGGGATTAATTTCTTCAGTGGGAAATTTGTTTACTTGAGTGTTGCTTCTCATGGATTTGCACTTTGACTTTGGCATTGTCATTTTAACTCTTAAGATCTCTCAATTTCACTAAACTGAATTATTTGGCCTGGGGTCCTGGTGGGCGGACGCGGGCGGAGACTTACCTAGGGCGCGGGGTGAGGTGCGCTGGTCCCGACCAGCTGAGCGGGGTGGGGTGTAAGGGGAGGATGGGCGCATCAGTGTGGAGCTATTTAACCCGGGGGCAGCTGGGGCGGGGCCGGGCGCAGGGGGAGGTCCTCCTCATCGCTTGGCCCCCGTGCGAGGCTCCGGCTGGATGGTGGGAGTCGGAGCCGGGTCCCTGTGGGCTGACCTGGGGTCCTGGTGGGCAGGGCCCGAATGGGAGACTTACCTAGGGCGGGGGGTGAGGCCCGGCTGGACCGCGCGCGTCCTGACTGGCGGAGCGGGGTAGGGTGTAAGGGGAGGATGGGCGCGTCAGAGTGGAGCTATTTAACCCAAGGGCAGCTGGGGCGGGGCCCGGGCGCAGGGGGAGGTACTCCTCATCCCTCGGCCCCCGCGCGCGGCTCTGGCTGGATGGTGGTAGTTGGAGCTGGGTCCCTGTGGGCTGACCTGGGGTCCTGGTGGGCGGGGCCCAAATGGGGGACTTACCTAGGGCGCGGGGTGAGGCCCGGCTGGACTGCCCACGTCCTGACCGGCAGAGCGGGGTGGGGTGTAAAGGGAGTTTTAACTTTAAATCAAATTGTAAATAGAGATTTCATGTCTAGTCACTTACAATAAGTAGACTTGTTAGCCAGAATGTGTGCACTGATTTTAAGGAAATTAGAGAATAACTTCTAGATTCTTAAAACATAGGTGGGTAAAATTCTCACCTATGTACTAACTCAGAAATTCCAGAAGTATAAGACTATGCTATCAGTCCACTAGAACCTTAAAAGAAACTGTGATACCCTCTTACCCTGGCTGAAGGCCAAGGAAGAGACCATCATGCCAAAAAGTCTAGATGCCAAGACTGCGCTGGAGATGGTATTTGCAATCTAAACTGGGAGAATCCATGTCAGAAGCAAAGGGAGCTGTGTCTTTCCTATCCCAAACAGCACTCTTATGAGAAATCACAGAGATGGACCATTTGCGTGCACCCCCACCAATGATTGCCTCCGCCCTGAAAGAGACACCCATGGCAGGCATATGGGGCCTGACAGATTGGACCCCAGGTTGGAGAATGCATGGTTCACAGGTGGCTCATCAACAACTGATGGCAATATACTTCTGGAATTCCTCAAAGGGAGACATAAGCAACCTTACTGTTAAAGGAGCTCAATCTTCCTCTGTGTATTTTAAAAATGCAGTCTCTGTTAAAACAATGTGGGCTCAGCCCCATGGCTGTCCGTTGAAGCATTATAGATTAGATAGAATTGAAAAACCTGGGAGAATAGAATCTGTTTGTGTCTTTTCCCTCAAACAATGGGTTAGCTACTTAGAAAAAAAATTATTTATTCTTGCTGAGCATAGGAGACTGGGAGGGTCTGTGTTTGTTTTCCTCTATTTGCAGGTGCAGGGCCACATTCTTGCCCTAAAATTTTCTAGTATAAAGTTGTCATTAAGTTTCAATAAAGTGGGTTCAGATTCACTCAGCTAGAGAGTTGCGTGTTCTGTTCCCCATTTCCGCCGAAACCTTGCCTCACTGGGTCTGGGGGAGCCCTGGTCTGGAGGCCGCAACTCTGGTCTGCGGCATTATGTTTTTTTTTTCTTTCTTCAGGCTTAAAATGCTAACCCTAAGTAACCAGCTAATGACACACAATAGGTATTTAGAAATAACAAATTCAGCAATGATTTTTCCAGATATCCTGAACACTAGGGATATATAAAACTGTAGAAGTCATAGTGTTAAAGAGACAACTGAAGGTAGTGTAGAAGTAGAATCCTTGCCATATTTGTGACTTTAACTTTTCTCTATACTTGTGAATAAAGTAATATTTGTTGATCAATTGAATCGTTAATTAAAATATTCATTCAAGATGCACTGAGCATCTAATATGATCTACATAGCTAGTTAGATACTGAAAATTCATGTGTGAACACAAAAGATTAATGAACAAGAAAAATAAGACCTTACAGATTACTGAGAATGGTTGTATGAATAAAGTTGTATTGGACTATAATTAAAAATTATGAAGATACCATATAGAAAGAGTACAAAATATTGTGAGACATTAATACAAACTAGAATATTAATTAATCCTATGAAACTGAAAATGAAAATCATAATGAATTAATTACAATAAAATTGTCAGGAAGATTATGCCAGGCAAAAGGAAGAGAAAGGAATAAAGTAGAGTAGGCCTTGAGAATTCAATAAAGAACTTAGAGATGGCCAGAAAAGAAGGTGACAATGAGTTCTTAGATACAGTCTGATGCCAAATCATGAAAACTCTGAGTATAATACATGTTTAGTAAAACAAGTCAAGGCCCAGAAATGTGAATAACTCATGAATCTCAATTATGTGTGGAATATTTTGATCTCACAGAAGTTGAAATAGAATGAATAGAATAGTGGCTACCACAGACCAGAAAGGGGAGGGTGGTGAGAATAATTAGTTTAAGAGATGTAGTTCTACAGAGAGATAGGAGGAATAAGATCTGGCATTATGTGTGCACAATAGGTATAGTTAATGATAATTTACTGATTATTTCAAAAGTGCTAGAAGAAAGTTTTTTATTTAATTTCTATTTAAGTTACTTTTATTTACATGATAGAGCTGTCTATTTAACAAGAACTTCGACGCTGAAAAACACCAATTTGTGACTCATTTATTACAGTGTATTTTGTTTTTTTAATGTTAAAAACTTTTATTTATTTTTAATTTATTTTTATTTTATTTATTTATTTATTTCTATTCATACAACTTTAACAGGTACACCGGTCCCCTCCCTCTCTCCAACCTCCCCATCCCCCAGTGCCTCCCCTTCCCATCGCCAGAGCATCCTTTAATGTGCATGCCAGACTCTCCTCTGGGTCCTCTTCTCCGATGAGGTGCAAGGACCCAGTAGCGTTTCCCAGAACCCTTTCCTGTGTTCCCCTTAAGCATAGAAACACTACAGTGGCTGTCAATCCCTTGCCTCCTAGGATCTTAGTGCCTTTAGCAAATGCTAGAATTTGAGGGGTCAATAGTGTGTTGGACATTGCTCAGGGCATGCAAAGTCCAATTATGATTGCTTCAGCCCTAACTTGTGTAGAGTATCTTGCATATCATTGCTCCTCCCATTCTTGAGCTCTTACAATCTTACCATCCCCTCTTCCGCAAATTTCCCTGAGCTTCTGAATGGGGAGAAATTAGGCTGGCCCAGTTCCAGGTGGTCGATATAGAGTCTCTGAAGTTCTGGATTATGGTTTGTTGATTTTTTCAGTTTTGCTGCTCCTGCAATGTCCTTGGCTCCACCCTGATGGGTATTGGATGTCACCCCCTGGCCAGAGATAAAAACCTGTTAAATTAGAGTCTTGTTATAAGAGCATATTCAAAGGTAGATGTAATAAAAGTAGGAAACCGCAGTGAGGGAGGGGTCAATCACCCATTTGCAAAATGGTTACTTTTTATCTGCCAGACTATATGCCCTCCCCTTCTGGTGAGATCATATTCCATCAGTTGTAAATGATCAGGAACGAAAGTCTGTGAACTTAACCAGATGTCTCATTACTCATTTGCAGTCCTTGATGGAGGCCTATTTTCTCTGCTGTAACATGGTCCCCTCTCTCCTTGTTTCTGGTGTGGCCCTCCTACCACATCCCTCCTGTTCATATTCCTTCCAATTACTGTAGGTATTATAGAGATTTATCCTTAAGTGTCTCTAGGTGGGTTTGGTACTAGAAGCCACCTATTAGGGAGTACATACGGTGCTTAATTTTCTGGGTCTGGGATACTTCACTTAATATAATTGTTTTTAATAACATCCATTTCCTGGCAAATTCCATTAATTCATCATTTTTGATGACTGAGTAGTACTCCATTTTATTACAGTGTATTTTGAAAGGCTCACCCATGCTGTGAGTCTTCTTTCCTGTTCTTCTACAGAATAGGGAACCAGAGAAGCAAAGTTGTCTTTCCTGCAGTGTCTCCTTTACCTGCTCACAGTGGCATTTCTCCATGAGTTTCCACTAAAATAATATCCTCAGACTTTTGTTAGCGCCTGACATGGTAACGTGAGGTGCATAGGGTTGTGCTAATATGCCTTGGGGCACAGGGTGATGGCAAGTTTTAGGAACATTCTTCAAAGAGCATGGAGTCCTTGTCAGTGAAGGTATGCACAGTAACTGCTCAAGAAGCATTATTTACCAATTGGTATTATTCCCCCATCACATGTCCCATGTGCCACCTGACACACTTTGTCATTTCTTTTTTTTTTCTATTGTGTTTACTTTTTTCCCAATCAAACAAACTTAATAGGTACCCTAACCCCTCCCTCCCTGTACCCCTCCCCGGTCCCCCTTGCACCCATCCCCCCTATTCCCCTTCTTTTCACCCTCCTCCCTCCCTTTGTCCCAGTGCCCCCCCCTCTCCCTTCCATTCCCTGGAGCATCCTTTAATGTGAAGGTCAAACTTCCCTCTGCGTTATCCACTCTAGTGAGGTGTAAGACTCAGTGGCATAGTTCAGAGCCCTTTCCAGTGCTCCCCTTTAGTATGGGAACACTACTGTGACTGTTAATCCCTTGCCTCTAAAGATCCTAGTGCCTGTGATCCATGCTAGACTTTGGAGGGTCATTGACATGTCAATCATTGCTCAGGTCATGCAAAGTCCAATTATGGCTACTGTGGCCCTAACTTGTGTGGAGTATCTTGTGTATCATTGCTCCTCCTCATCTTTAGGCTCTAGAACAAAGTTTTTAATGTATTCCCTATGAGGAAATGCAAATCTTAAGGTGCTAGATAAGGTAATTACCCTGATTCAGTCCTTACTTAACACATATATTAATCAAATCACCACACTCTATCTCATAAATATATCAATAAAACTAGTAAAATATCTTGTAAGAATTATAGGAAGTCACTGGTAGCTAAGGAAGAAAAAATTAACATGGCTTGATTCATATTTTAGAAAGATAATCTAAGGATTCTATAAATAATTGATTTGTACTAAGAAAGTAGTAAAAAGCCCACAATACAGCTACACGCTTTTAAAAATAATTCTCCTTTTCCTCTTCCTATTTGTCCTTCTCTTTTTGTGAAAGAATCTTCTGTGTACCCCAGGGTGGCCTCAATCTTAAAATTCTCTTGCCTCAGCCTCCCTAGTGGTGGGATTGCAGGTTTGTTCCGCCACATTTGCCTTAGAATTATACTTTTAAAATTAAGGAACTATATAATAAAACAAAATCAATAAACTACTTTTTCTTCAAAGTAACTATTATTTTGATACATTTTCTTCCAATTATTTAAAAGCAAAATTGTAATGTGTGCATTGATTTGCAGCTTGCTGTTTTCATTAATGTTTTGGAGACATTTTCAATAGAAACTTCTGAAAAGAGATCCAAGTCCAAGTGGATTTGGTTATCTTCCCACTTTATTCCTCCTTGGCCAAAGAGCTGTTCCTTATTGTCTAACTGGTCCAGATAAACAGAGGATGGATGAGAGTTCCTGGCTGGAGAGCCAGCAGTCATAAAACATCTTTCTTTCATTTCACTTCTTAGAAATCCTAGCGTTTTGTAACTTCATTCCTCTACCCCCAGAGAGTTTGTGCTTTATGAACTAACTGTTCCCCTGCCCCCATCACACTTGCATCACTGTGCCTGGAGTTTGCTGAGAAAACCTGATATTCATTTTTAGAACAATGGAATGGTAGAAATAAAAGAGGAAACTAGAGACCTTAAAGTTCAATACCCTCATTTTTCAAAAAAAGAAATTAAGGCCCAGAAGGAGAAACAATTTGTGGCAGATCATAGCAGATGAGTAGGAAAGATATTGGGATCTCAGACCAATGTTCTATAACAGCATCCTCTCCTAATTATCAACCAAAAATCAGCTATCAATACATATCAGATCCACTGCTACAGAAGGAAAAGGCAGAGAGTCTTGGAAACTTAAAAGCAATATGAGTTATCATTACAGCAATTTTTCTAGATCAAGATTTGATTGGGCTCCCAATTATGGTATAGACATCACTGGTCAGTTACTTATCTTTTGCCATTTATTACTGATCTTGTGTGTGTGTTTCTTTTTTTCTTACTCTTCTTTCTCCTTCCTTCCTTCCTCTTTTCCCTTCTATTCTTTTCCTCTCTCTCCTTCTTCCTCTTCATTGTTCTCTTTCTCTCTCACCTTCCCAAAGGTGTCACAAATTCTCAAACATTAGCACCAGGTATGGATTCAAACAGAGGAAGCTGGGGTGGGGGACAGTTTGCATTCAAACCATAACATAAATGTATATTGTAAATTGAACATATTCCTCATACCACTCTAACCTTCCTTTTCTCACCTTTTCATTTCAAGTTAGAGGGCCATGTATTTTTGTGAACCAACAACACTGGCAAAATGCATAGACTACCTCCTCTTCTCTTCTCATTGTTCTTTTTCTCTCTGTCATGTTTCTCTCCTTTCCCCATCTTTCCTGTCTCCTTTGTTGCTTCTTTTATCTTCTTACTACTAAGTCTGTTTCAATCCAGCACTCTGTCTTTGACCACCTAGTCAAATTTGAGTTTTAGTCTACTATCAAATTCATAAAAGTAGGCAAAGCTATGAAAACAAAGAGAAAATTACTTAATGCAGAACTCAAATATACAGGTACTATAAGTTATAATTTTCATGGAAGCAATTGCCTTACTCAGCACTTATTTGCATATGACCAAAATTAAATAGTGAATCACTATCTGTTATTAGCTGCTGAAAATTGTTTTCTGGTAGTTTATTCATGCAATAATTATCTCTCTCTCAGCTGTTATGTGGATATGGTGTGGCCAGTTCCCTAGACCCTGGTATTGGATGAGCTCTCCTGTCAAATTGGACTAAGAACTGTAACTGGACTATCATAAGAAACTAAACTCCTTATTCCCTTAACAGTTTTGTCATGATTTTATCAGTAGCAAAGCAATCTAACTGCTGCACAGACACATAAGAAAATATGTCATGCATAACTAATGAGATAATAGACGAAAATTCCCTGACCTAAGAAAAGAGATACTCACCTGGATTCAAGAAGCATATAGATCACCAAATACCCAGGATGAAAAAAAGAAGAAAGAAAGAAAGAAAGAAAGAAAGAAAGAAAGAAAGAAAGAAAGAAAGAAAGAAAGAAAGAAAGAAACCATATCACATAGAATAGGCTGCCCACCAAATGTGAATGTTAAAGATAAGATCTTAAGAGCTGCAAGACAGAAGGATGAAGTCACATACAGAGGCAAACTTGTCAGAATAACTACTACTTTTCAATACAAACTGTAAAAGCCAGAAGAGTTCAGAGATGTAATACAAGTTATGAATGAACAGAAATGACAAACCACACTATTATATGCAACAAAACTGTTAGTCACAATAGAAAGAGAAGTAAAAATATTCCATGATAGAAACAGACTACATGTCTACCAAACCAGGGCTTCAGAATATACTGGAAGGAATGCCCAAGATGTAAGGGAAGGATAAACACATCAAAAAGCCCAAAGAGAATAAACAACACTAGAACAAGAGCTGAATAAGTAACTAAAAAATACATCATCGACAAAATGTCTGAAACCTTTCAATTATAACTTTAGCTGTTAATGGGCTCAACTCCCCATTTAAGAGACACAGGCTTACAGTTTGGATCAAGTACCATAATCCATCAATTCTGTGCCTCTATGAAACACACCTCACTATGAAAGATAGACACTTTTTTAGGGTAGAAGGATTGTCAAAGGTGCTCTAATCATGTGGAAAAAGGAAGCAAGCAGGAGTTATCAATTAAATATCAGGCAAAATGGACTGCAAACTAAATCAAACCATAAGAGATAAAAATGAGTACTACCTCCTAGTTGAGAGAACATTTCAGCAGGAGGATAGTACAATCCTAAACAGATTTATTCATCCAATAAATACTACAGGAAGCAAAACAACTATTCAATCCAAACACAGTGATAGTAGGAGACCTCAGTACCTCTACTCACACCACTGAACATGTCAACGGGTCAAAAACTGAGTAGAGAAACATTAGAGTTAAATGAAACCTTAAATCAAACAGACTTCACAGATACCTGTAGAATATTTCACCCAAAAACTAAAGAATAAACATTCTTCTCAGCAGCCCACAGAACAGTCTCAAAAATAGACTATGTTAGACACTAACCAAACCTCCATAAACACAGAAAAATTGAAATCATACCCTGTATACTCTCTGATCACCATGGAATACAACAAAGGAAACAACAAAAAGCACACAAACTCATGGAAGCTGAATAACACATTTTTGAGTGAGGAATGAGTCAAAGAAGAAACAAAGCAAGAAATTAAAAAATTCATTTAGTTCAATGAAAATAAGACACAACCTACCAAAATCTATGGGGCACATTAAAAGTGTATGGCATTAAATGCCTATGTCAAATACAGAAAGGTAAAAAATATTTGTTCAGACATTTTACATCTGAAAGCTTTAACAAAACAAGAAAGAAGTCCTAAAAGCAATACACAGAAGCAAATATCCAAGATCCAGGAAGAAATCCATGAATTTGAACTGAAAAAATATTACAAAAAAGTCAATGAAATTAAAGGATGGTTCTTAGAGAAGATAAGCAAGATCAACAAACTCTTAGTCATGTTAACCAAAAGAGAAAGAATGAATAAATAAAATCAGAAATGAAAAGGGGGAAATTGCAACAGGCACAGAAGAAATCCTGAGAATCATAGGATATATTTTAAAAATTTATACTCTAAATTGGACAATGTTAAAGAAATGAATGAATTCTTAAACACATAGGACTTACCAAAATAGATTCAAAATGAAATAGATAATTGAAACAGACGAATAACAAGTGATGAAATTAAAACGGTAATTACAAATCTTCCAACTAATTAAAGCCAAGGACCAGATGGAATCAGTACAAAATTCTATTGACCTTCATAGAAGAACACATACTGCTACTTCTCAAATTATCCTGTAAATTATGGAAATGAGGAATACTCCTAAACTCTTTCTATGAAGCCAGTATTATTTTAATTAAGTTTTCCCCTGGAATTGAACAGGGACTTTTCAGAAATAGAAACTCAATTGTCAAACAAATATCTTTTTTCTTTTTTTCCCCCACATTTGATTTTTTTTCCTAAACACACAAGTTCAACAGGTACCCCTATCCTCTCCTTACCCTGTCCCCTCCACAGTTCTCCCCCATTGCACTCTCCCCCCTTCTTCCCTTCCTTTCATCCCTCTCCCTCCATCCCTCTCTCCCAGTGCCTCTCCCTTCCTTCCTCCCATCCCCTGGATGGAGCACCCACTTATGTGAACACCAAACCTCTTTCTGTGTCCTCCACCTTAGTGAGAATTCAAGACCCAGTGGCAGAGCCCGGACCCCCTTCTTGGACATCCCATTAGTATGGGAACTCTATTATGATTGTTAATCCCTTGCCTCAAAGGATCTTACTGCCTGAAGCCTTCTCCCCTGTGGTACATGCTAGATTTGGGGGGATTGTTGACATGTCAGCCATTGTGCAAGTCAGGCAAAGTTCAATCCTGGCTGCTGCAGCCCTAACTCATGGGGAATATCTTGCATATCGTTGGTCCTCCACATCTTTAGGCTCTTACAATCTTGTAGCCCCCTCTTCCACAAGGTTCCCTGAACTTCAGGATGGGGAGAGATTTGGCTGGTCTGGTTCCAGGTGAATAATGTAGGGTCTTTGGTGTTCTGAATTATGGTGTATTGTTGTTTTCAGTTTTTCTGTTCCTGTGCCACCTGTGGCTGCATTCTGACTGGTAATAAAGGTCACCTCCTAAACAAAGATAAAAGACTGCTTAAAAGAAGATCTCAATACAAGAGGAGACTCAAAGGTAGATGGAAGAATAGGAATAGGACATAACAGTGGGGTAAGGGTTCAATGTTCCATTTGCCAGATGGTTACCATCTATCTGCCAGTTCCTATATCCTCCCTAATTGGTGATCAAACCTGTTCAGTTACAAGTAACCAGGAAGGGAAGTGAGAGTGAACTCCACCAGATGTCTCACTACTTACATGGAATACATGACCATGGATTGCTTTCTCTACTGAAACATGTTTCCCTATTTCCTTTCTTTTGAGGTCCTTCTTCCCTTTCCATCCAGTTTATACTCTTCAAACAAATATCTTTTAAAAATGTTCAACTTCACTGGTAATTAGAGAAATTCAAATTAAAACTGTCTTCCAATACCATTTTATCCCCAATCAGATTGGCTACTATCAAGAACACAGCTCCCTTTACCCTACCCCGCTCCTCAGGATGCGCGCGCGGTCCAGCCAGGCCTCACACCCGCGACTAGGTAAGCTCCACCCGTGCCCACCCACCAGAACCCCAGGTCAGCCCAAGGGACCCAGCTCCGACCCCACCATTCAGCCTGAGCCGCGCGCAGGGCCGAGGGTCGAGGAGGGCCTCCCCCTGCGCCCGGGCCCCGCCCCAGCTGCCCTCAGGTTAAATAGCTCCATGATGACGCCCCCATCCTCCCTCTCCCCCACCCCGCTCCGCCGGTCAGGACACGCGTGGGGCTCAGCCAGGCCTCACGCGCGACCTAGATAAGCTGTGTCCCTGCCCACCCCCAGAACCGCAGGCCAAATAATTCAGTTTAGTGAAATTGAAAGATCTTAGGAGTTAAAACGACAATGCCAAAGTCAAAGTGCAAATCCATGAGAAGCAACACTCAAGTAAACAAATTTCCCACTGAAGGAATTAATCCCATAATGTTAGACTGCAACAAGAACAAACCCGCGGAAAATGGCCAAGAAAGCCTGACCCAGGATAACGACTTTCAAAATATGATCATTACTATGTTCATTACTATGAAAGAGGAAATCCGGGAGGAATTACATAATCAAATCAATCGCTTTGAAGAGGAACACAACAGACATTTGGAGGAGTTGAGAAAAAAAGTGCAAGAAACAAAAACTGGCATAGAGCAGTTAAAACAGACTCAAGCAGAGTTTAAAACTGAGCTACAAGACAAGTTATCTTCAAACCAGAACTCTACAGAGAGTCTTATCAACAGAACTAACGAAGCAGAAAACAGAATTTCAGACCTTGAAGATAAAGTGGGAGTACTAACCAGCTCAATGGAAAAGGTTGTTAAAGCCAAAAAGATACTTGAGAGAAATATCCAAGAGGTATGGGACACCCTGAAGAAGCCTAACATGCGCATCCATGGAATACCAGAGCAAGAATCTCAAAATACCACCCCTGAGGAAATTTTTCAAACGATCATCAAGGAAAACTTTCCTCATCTAAAAAAAGAGAAGCCCATCCATATACAAGAGGCATTCCGCACCCAAAACAGATACAACAAAACAGAAGCATGCCATGGCAAATAATAGTTAAAACTATCCACATTCAAGATAAAGAACTGGTGCTGAGAGCTTCAAAGGAGAAAAAACAAGTCACTTTTAAAGGTAAACCTATTAAAATAACAAATGACTTCTCAGTCGAAACAGTAAAAGCAAGAAGAGCTTGGAGAGACATACTTCAAGTATTGAATGAGCAAAAATGTCATCCCAAGCTGATTTACGCTGCAAAACTATCCATCATGATCGAGGGAGAAATAAAAATCTTCCAGCACAAAGACAACTTGAAGGGATACATGGCCACCAAACCAGGCCTTCAAAAAATGCTAGAAAAGGTACTCAAGCATGAAGAAAAAAACAGGCATATCCAGGAGAACAGAAGGCAAATATAACACCATTAAAAGCGAAGCAATATACTTATAAAAACTACTAAATATAATAAATGTCTGCAATTAACAATAGTTTCTCCATTATAACACTAAATGTTAATGGAATTAATTCACCGATCAAGAAACACAGATTACAAACCTGGATTAAAAATCACAATCCATCAATCTGCTGCCTGCAGGAAACCCATCTCACCACAAAAGATAGGCATGCTCTAAAAATAAAAGGCTGGTCAACAATTCTACAAGCAAATGGAAGCAGAAAACAGGCAGGGGTAGCCATTATGATATCAGACAAAGTGGACTTCAAACCAAAGAAAATTATAAGAGACACCGATGGATACTATATTTAATCACAGGCACAATTCACCAGGAAGACTTCACAATACTGAACATATATGCACCCAATACGGGCCCCTCCACATTCATTAAGAAAATCCTACAGCGTCTAAAGCAAGAAATCAACCCCCAAACGATAATTCTTGGGGACTTCAACACTGCCCTCTCAACATGGGATAGATCAACAGGTCAAAAGCTTAACAGAGACACTTTGGAACTTAATCAAACCCTGAAAGAAATGGACCTTACAGATCTCTATCGAACTTTTCACCCATGTACCAAAGAATACACATTTTTCTCAGCAGCACACGGAACTTTCTCCAAAATAGATCACATACTGGGCCACAAAATGAATCTACACATATACAAAAAAGTTAAAATTCTAACCTGTGCCCTATCAGACCACCACGGCCTAAAGCTGGACATCCACAACACATCAAACAAGAGAAAATACACTAACTCCTGGAAACATAACAATATGATGCTGAATGAGAACTGGATTCAGGAAGAAATTAAAAAGAAAATTCAAGATTTCCTGAAAGTGAATGATAACGAAAATACAACTTACCAAAATCTCTGAGACACAATGAAAGCTGTTCTAAGAGGTAAGTTCATAGCTCTTAATGCCTACATCCAAAAAATGGAAACATCAGAAATAAACAACTTAACAATGCAGCTTAAAGCTTTAGAGAAACTAGAATAATCTGATCCCAAAAGTAGTAGAAGAGAGGAGATTAGCAAAATAAGGGGAGAAATATCTGAAATCGAGATTAAGAAAACAATTGAAAAAATCAACCAGTCAAAGAGCTGGTTCTTTGAAAAAATCAATAAGATTGATACACCCCTAGCTAAATTAACCAAAAGCAGGAGAGAGAAAATGCAAATTAACAAAATCAGAAATGAACATGGAGTTATCACTACTGATACCCAAGAAATCCAGAGAATTATAACATCATATTATAAAAACTTATACTCTGTGAAGTTTGATAACACAAAAGACATGGATGAATTTCTAAGTAAACACAACATACCAAAATTGAATCAGGAAGTTGTGAATTATTTAAATAGTCCTATAACATACAAAGAAATTGAAGAAGTAACCTTGAATCTTCCCACCAAAAAATGTCCTGGACCAGATGGATTCAGCACAGAGTTCTACCAGACATTTAAGGAGTTAATAATACCAATACTCCTTAAACTGTACCATCAAATAGCAAAGGAAGGAACACTACCAAATTCCTTCTATGAAGCTAGTATCATTTTAATCCCAAAACCTAATAAAGATTCACTTAAAAAAGAAAACTATAGGCCGATCTCTCTGATGAACACAGATGCAAAGATTCTCAACAAAGTCCTAGCAAATCGGATTCAAAAACATATTAAAAAGATTATTCATGGGGACCAAGTAGGCTTCATCCCCGGCACACAAGGTTGGTTCAACATACGCAAATCAATAAATGTAATTCATCTTGTAAACCAGTACAAAGTCCAAGACCACATGATACTCTCGATAGATGCAGAAAAAGCTTTTGACAAGAACCAACAGCCTTTTATGATCAAAACGATAGAGACATGAGGAATGGAAGGAACCTTTATCAATATAATAAAACCTCTATACAACAAGCCCACAGCAAGGATTTTGCTCCATAGGGAAAAATTGGAAGCATTCCCACTTCGATCAGGAACTAGACAAGGCTGTCTACTCTCACCACTTCTATTCAATATTGTACTTGAAGCCTTAGCTGAAGCCATAAGACAATAAAGGGACATAAGAGATTTTCAAATTGGCAAGGAAGAAGTCAAACTATTCCTATTTGCAGATGACATGACCTTATACCTGAGTGATCCCAAAAACACCACCAGGAAGCTCCTGGAACTAATTGAGAAGTTCAGCAGAGTGGCAGGATACAAAATAAATGCGCAAAAATCAGAGGCCTTCCTATATGCCCAGAATGAAAAAGTGAAAAAATCTTGAGAGAAACCATCCCATTACTATAGCCCCTAAAAAATTGAAATACCTTGGTATAAACATAACCAAGGAGGTAAAAAACCTTTACAATGAAAACTTTAAAACCCTAAAGAAAGAAATTGCAGAAGACACCAGAAGGTGGAAAGACCTCCCTTGTTCCTGGATTGGCAGAATCAACATCATAAAAATGATCATCCTACCAAAGGCAATATACAAATTCAATGCTATACCAATCAAATCCCAAAGCAATTCTTTAAAGAAGTTGACCAAACAATCTCAAAGTTCATATGGAGGCACAAGAGACCCAGGATAGCAAAAACAATCCTGAGTAACAAAAACACAGCTGGAGTTATTGCCATACCAAACCTTAGTCTATACTACAAATCCATAGTTATAAAGACAGCCTAGTACTGGCTCCAAAATAGACACACAGATCAATGGATAAGGATTGAAGACCCAGATATAAGCCCACAAAGTTACAGCCATTTGGTCTTTGACAAAGGGGCCCAAAGAATCCAATGGAAAAAGAACAGCATCTTCAACAAATGGTGCTGGCAAAACTGGATCTCCACATGCAGAAGATTAAAGCTGGACCCATACTTGTCACCATGTACAAGACTTAATTCCAAATGGATCAAGGACTTGATATCAGGCCAGAGACTATAAAAACCATAGTTGAAAGGATAGGGAACTCCCTCGAGCTGATTGGGCTAGGCCAACATTTCCTAAACAGGCATCCAATGGCACAGTCACTGCTACCAACTCTCAACAGTTGGGATCTTGTGAAATTAAAGAGCTTCTGTTCAGATAAAGAGATTGTAATGCGAGCTCAAAGGCAGCCCACAGAATGGGAGAAAATCTTCACTAACCACACATCTGATAGAACTCTGCTGTCCAGAGTGCACAGAGAACTTAGAAAACTAAACACCAAGGAAACCAATGGCCCAATTAAAAAATGGGCCCTGGAACTTAAAAGAAACTTTACCAGGGATGAAATTAAAATGTCTAACAAATATCTTAAAAAATGCTCCACTTCCTTAGCCATCAGGGAAATGCAAATCAAAACTTCCCTGAGATATCATCTCACCCCGGTCAGGATGGCAAAAATCCACAATACAAACAACAACAAATGTTGGAGAGGATGTGGAGAGAGGGAACTCTCCTACATTGCTGGTGGGAGTGCAGGCTCATACAGCCACTCTGGCGAGCCGTCTGGAGATTCTTAAAGAAATTAAAGATTGAAATGCCATATGACCCTGCGATTCCACTTTTGGGTATAACCCCCCATACAGCAGAGGTTCACCTCGATAGCACAAGCACGACCATGTTCATAGCAGCACTGTTTACAATAGCAAACTCATGGAATCAGCCCAAATGTCCTACAGTTGACGAGTGGATAAGGAAACTGTGGTACATCTATACAATGGAGTTCTACTCAGCCATCAAAAATGATGAATTACTGGAATTTGCCGGAAATGGATGTCATTAGAAACAATTATATTAAGTGAAGTATCCAAGAACCAGAAAAGTAAGCACCGTATGTACTCCCTAATAGGTGTCTCCTAGTACCAAACCCACCCAGCCCACCTAGAGACAGTAATTCCAAGGATTATGAACAGGAGGGATGGGGTAGGAGGGCCACACCAGAAACAAGGAGAGAAGGGATCATGTTACAGCTGGGAAAATAGGCCTCCATCAAGGACCCAAATGAGTAATGAGACATCTGATTAAGTTCACAGACTTTTGTTCCTGATCATTTACTACTGAGGGGGTGTGATCTCACCAGAAGCGGAGGGCATATAGTCTGGCAGATAAAAAGTAACCATTTTGCAAATGGGTGATAGACCCCTCCCTCACTGTGTTTTCCCACTTTTATTACATCTACCTTTGAATGTGCTTTTATCACAAGACTCTAGTTTAACAGCTTTTTATCTCTGGCCAGGGGGTAACATACAATGCCCACCAGGATGGAGTGAAGGGCATTGCAGGAGCAGCAAAACTGGAAAAGAAAATCAACAAACCACAATCCAGAACTTCAGAGACTCTATATCAACCACCTAGAACTAGGCAGCTTAGTCTCTCCCCATCTTGATGCTCAGGGAAATCTGCGGAAGAGGGGGCGGTAAGAGTGTAAGAGCAAAAGGATGGGAGGAGCAATGATATGTAAGATACTCCATACTAGTTAGGGCTGAAGCAATCATAATTGGACTTTGCTTGCCCTGCGCATAGTCCAACACACTGTTGACCTCACAAAGTCTAGCATTTGCTAAAGGCACCAAGATCCTTGGAGGCAAAGGATTGGCAGCCACAGCAGTGTTCCTATACCTAAGGGGAACACGGGAAAGGGTTCAGGGAAAGGTGACTGGGTCCTTGTACGTCATCGGAGAGCAGGGCCCAGAGGAAAATCAGACATGCACAAGAAAGGACTTTCTGGGAATTGGGGCGGTAGGCACTGGAGGATAGGGAGGGTGGGTGGGAGGGGGAGAAGGGGGTACGGGGGGAGGAGGAGGGAGGGAAGGAACTGGTGTACCTAGTAAGTTTGTATGAGCTGAAATAATAATAAAAATATATTAATAGTAAAAAAAATAAAATAAAGTAAAATTCTTCTTGTTGGTAATAAAAAAAAAAGAATTGCATTCATTCGGTTTCAACATCTCACCATGAAAGTAAAAAGATCTCAAATTCTACACCTCTCTGAGAGACTGATGAGACTAATGCTGATAGGGATGAAAAGGAGGATGCTTTCCTTAATGGTATACCCACTGATCTATGGTATTTGCTATAGCATGAAATAACTCAGGCATATATTATTAAAGAAAATCTAGATGAAACACAGTAGGTCACAAAAGTGAAGAGATTTGAAAATAGGAGGAAGTCTAATAGGGGAAGTAAAAAGGAAAAGGAGAGGGCTGGGACTTGGGACTAAGGGGTAAAAACTAAAAATATTATGAATTCACTATATTCATGTATGTAGCATTAAAAAATAAAAGAATGGAAAAAATTAATGTAAGGTAATGGAAAGAGAGCCAAATTGAACCCAAAACACATATATTATAACACAGTTTATTATGTCATTGTTCACTGTATAAAACTCTAGCAATGTTATGGCTCCTTTGGTTCTCTCTCTGAAATGAGAAAATTTTCCAATGGGTACAATATGAAATAATATTGGAGTGGTGATAGCTATCCTTTCAATTGGGTGTGCTCCTAAGTGACATAATACACAGAAATACCATTCTTTTGGTTATGCTTTAAAACAATATTGTCCTCATTAACCTTTTGCTATATAGAAGCAATTCATAAAAGACCTTCCTAATTTGGTTTTTAGTCCTCTTGCATTAATTATGGTAGAGATGACACAGATGTTGATTCTACAACATAATGAAAATGTCATCATTGAGAGGGACACTAAAGTAATTCAGTAAAAGATGGAAGAATTAAAATATAGTGGAGAGGACAGGGTGCATTCTAAAAGAAGGCTTAAGAGATAAAGAGGTGGTAAATTCCAAGAATAACTAAGGAAGAGTGAAATAAAAAACTTGCTTTGCTATGCCACTGAGTCCTGAACCCTCACTAGTGTAGATGGCTCAGAGGGAAATTCAGCACCCACATAAACAGATGCTCTGGAGGATGGCAGGGAGAAAGCAAGAACCACCAAGAGAGAAGGAGAGAAAGAAAAAGGATAAGAGGGAGGGGGAGAGTGGGAAGGGTGAATAGTAGAATAGGGGACAACAGGAGGTAAAGGAGGGAGAAGGAAGAAGAAGCAGGGTATCTATTGAGCTTGTATAGCTAGGCAAAAAATGTAATAAAAATGAAATGAACAAATATGCATGATGTCTTACAAATGATACTAAAACATAAGACATATCAAACTTGACCATTACAGCATTTTGTATAGATAGATAGATATGTATATATCTCTATAAATCTATACATATATATAATTTATGTGTCAGTAAAATTGTTAATTTCACCAGATTATTTTTTATTTTTAAATTTTAATTGATAAGTTTATTCTACCCTTATAGTTTTTTTCTTTTTTCTTTTTTTCTTTTTTATTTATTTATTATTTATTTCTTCCACTCATACAAAGTTGATAAGTACCCCATTCCCCTCCCTCCCTCCACCCCTCTCTGGATCCCCTTGATCCCTCCCCCTTTTCCCTTTCCTTTCGCCTCCTCCTTTTCTCCCAGTGCTCCCTCCCCCCCATTTCTGGAGCATCCTTTAGTGTGCATGTCAAACTTCCCTCTGGGTCCTCCTCTCTGATTAGGTGTAAGGACTCAGTGGCATTGCCTAGAGCCTTTTTTGTGTTTCCTTTTAGTATAGGAACACTATTGTGGATGTTAATCACTTGCCTCTAAGGATCATAGTGGCTGTGATCCATGCTAAACTTTGGGGGTTCAATGATATGTTGGTCATTGCGCAGGTCATGCAGAGTCCTATTATGACTATTTCAGCCCTAACTTGTATGGAGTATCTTGCATATCGTTGCTGCTCCCCATCTTTAGGCTCTCACAATCTTACCACCCCCTCTTCCACAAATTTCCCTGAGCTTTAGGATGGGGAAAGATTAGGCTGGCCTGGTTCCAGGTGGTTGATGTAGAATCTCTGATTTTCTGAATTATGGTTTGTTGATTTTTTTTTCAGTTTTGCTGCTCCTGCACCACCGTTGGCTCCATCCTGATGGGTATTGGATATCACCCCCTGGCCAGAGATAAAATGGTATTTAAAATAGAATCTTATTATAAGAGTAAATTCAAAGGTAGATGGAATAAGAGTATGAGACCGCTGGGGGAGAGGAGGGTCAGTCTCCCATTTGCAGGATGGTTACCTTCTATCTGCTAGACTGTATGCCCTCCCTTTCTGGTGAGATCATATCCCATCAGACGCAAGTGACCAGTGAGGAGAGTCTGCGAGCCCAACCAGATGTCTCATTACTTACTTGCAGTCCTTGATGGTGGCCTATTTTCTCTGCTGTAGCATTTTCCCCTCTCTCTTTGCTTCTAGTGGGGTCCTCCTTCCCCTTCCCTCCCTGCTTATAATCTTTGCAATTACTGTAGGTATTACAGAGATTTATCTTTGAGTGTGTCTCTAAGAGGGTTTGGTTCTAGGATCCACCAATTCGGGAGTACATACGGTGCTTAATATTCTGTGTTTGCGATACTGCACTCAATATAATTGTTTCTAATTCCATCAATTTCCCGTCAAATTTCATGAATTCATCATTTTTGACAGCTGTTTAGTATTCCATTGTATAAATGTACCACATTTTCCTTACCCACTTATCAACTGTTGGGTATTTGGGTTGATTTCATGACTTTGCTATTGTAAACAGTGCTGTTATGAACATGGTTGTACTTGTGCTATCGAGGTGAATTTTTGCTGTATGGGGGATTATTCCCAATAGTGGAATAGCAGCGTCTTATGGCATTTCAATCTTTAACTTTTTTAAGAATGCCAGGCGGCTCACCATAGTGGTTCTATAAGCCTGCATTCCCACCAGCAATGTAGGAGAGTTCCCTTGTCTCCACATCCCCTCCAGCATTTTCACCAGATTATTTTTAAAATGGCATTCCTGAATGTAAAAATGAAATGAAAAGAAAATGAATGAACACAGATGAAATAAGAACGTGTGTAATGGATGTTATCCCATCACAAGGACATATACTAAAATGTAACAATGGGGAAAATAATAATAAATGCATAAAGAGATGCAAAACCACTATGTGACGCTGTAGCAATATTATCATTATACAACACATGCAATGAAGAAGAAAATAATGATCTGGGATCAAAAAAAAACTTGCTTTGTCTCAAGTAGAGAAATGGATAAAAAAGGATGAATAATACAGGTTATGGGTTTGTTAGGGTTGCATTTCGATGTCAACTTGACAGTTGCAGACTGTTTGGGGGCAGCTAAGGAAGGTTAATGGTTAGAATAGCCCCTGAACAAGCCTGCAGATACTTGACTAATTGTTGTAGAGAACTCAGCCCATAACCCAGAGAACTGGATAATAGGAGGTGCAAGGAGGAGGGACTTGCTCTTTCCTTATTTGGTGTCGACTTGCTGTGCAGTCCACTCTGCATACATATTGTTTGCCTTCAGAGCATCTAGACTTCTTGGTTGCTGCTGCTGCTGCCTCTGTCCTTGGCTGACTTGGAGCTTTGTCTTTTCCATCACATTGTTGCTATTCCTGATACCTTTGGAGCCTGGTCTCTAGGCTTTCTTGCTGTTCGATGTTCATTGCTGATATCAGAGCCCAGCTGTTCTTCACCGATGTCAGAACCCAGTGTTTTCGACCCTCCAGAGGAACAAAGGCTTGAGACCTTCTCGGATCTTTTGGCTTTGTGGAACATTCCAGCCAGGAAAGAGGCTGTTGTTGGCAGTTACCTTGAAGAACACTATCTTTATCGTGAGTTATTTTTTAATAAATTTATTTATATATGCTACATTCTATAGATTCTGTTTCTTCAAAGAACCCTGACTAATACAGGGTTACACTATGTATTATACCATCTAAGTCATTCCACCCATACCACAGACTGAGGGAGCATCACTGAAGAGGGAGCAGTGAGATTGTAAGAGCCTGAAATTTTCCAATATGTTCAATCACACCAGAAATTAGAGTAACTTTGTTGAATGAATGAGATGCATTAAATAAACCTTTAAAGATCTCTCAGTAGGAGTCCTTATACCTCATCAGAGAGGAGGACCCAGAGGAAAGTTTGACATACACACTAAAGGATGTTCCAGGGATGGGGGGGGCAATGGGAGAAAGGGAGGGAGAGGGGAAAAGGAAGTGGAAATGGGTGGAGGGAGCAATGGGATCCAGGGAGAGGTGGAGGGAAGGAGGGGAATGGGATACCTATTAGGTTTGTATGAGTGGAAAAAATAAATTAAAAAAACTGAAAAAAAGGTCTCTCAGTAGATCTGTATGTATTCAATCAATACTGGCAGGTCTCTTATTCCTGCCCTCAGCTCTCAACATGCAATGGGAAGTTTCTATAGATATTTTTCAAAGCTATTCCTTCTCAATGTGCCAAAGATCTTGCTTGCCATCTACACAAACTAATCCATGAACAATGATTATTGATACCCATTGCTTTCTTAAGGTTATGGTAAATTTCTAATACGTTATTACATCAGAGATCTTTGACTATAATTATGATCCTCTGTCTTCTAGAAGATGGCAGCTTAATAACTCATAATAGTGTTCTTAATAAATAGTTTGTTTTCTTATTTTTAGGTGGACAAAGCCAGTACTGTTTGACCTTGCCTATCAGATCTTCAGGCATTCCATGATACCAAAGTTTGTTTAAAACAATTAGCAATATTTGTTATGTTGTTATGAGTTATGAACAATGTTATATTTCTCTTCTTGGATTGTATTCTTAATACTTCCACTTTCATATGTTTTAATGTTGGTCCTTAGAGAATTAAAAAGTTTTCTTTTGTTTAATTAATATTTATTTATTTATTATTGTGTGTGTGTGTGTGTGTGTGTGTGTGTGTGTGTGTGTGTATTGGAGGACACTGTGTGTCCCTGTGTAGGACTAAGGATGAGTTCAGGAATCATCGTGGATTGCTTCTACCTCTTTTCTTATTTCACTCTGGGATTTTCCCACCAGAGCCCAACTTAGGACCTTCTGCTTGCCAGGCAGAGTCTTAATCCTTAAACTATATCTCTAGCTCCTAAAAAGTTTTCTTATCTACATTTGTTATTAGTCATAGAAGCAGTTTCGACCATAGCATTCTTAAAATTCTTTCTTACTTGTATAGAGGAAGAGGAAGTAGAAAGATGGAATTGTCAATTTGGCCCCAGAAATACTTCATCTGGGTAGTTGTGCATAGCCCACCATTCAGAAACAGAATAAATTGTAGATTTTCATAACATCAAGAAAGTTCAAAATTCTCCCCCAAAATCTAGCATGGATCACAGGCACTATGATCCTTAGAGGCAAGGGATTAACAGCCACAATAGTGTTCCTGTACTAAAGGGGAACACAAAAAAGAGCTCTAGGCAATGCCACTGAGTCCTTACACCTCATCAGAGAGGAGGACCCAGAGGGAAGTTTGACATGCACACTAAAGGATGCTCCAGGAATTGGGAAGGGGGAGCACTGAGAGAAAGGGAGGGAGGAAAAGGAAAGGGAAAAGGGGGAGGGAGCAAGGGGATCCAGAGAGGGGTGGAGGGAGAGAGGGGAATGGGGTACTTATCAACTTTGTATGAGTGGGGTGGGAGGCACTGGGGGATGGGGAGGGAGGGGTGAAGGGAGGGGGAGCAGGGGGTTTGGGGGAAGGAGGAGGGAGGGAGGGAACCGGTGTACCTATTAAGTTTGTATAAGCGGAAATAATAATAAAAAATGTTTAAAAAGTTCAAAATTCTAAGATGGCATTGGTGTGTATGTGTGTGTGTGTGTGTGTGTGTGTGTGTGTGTGTGTGTGTGTATGTCTATTTCCTCAAACGTATCTCATAGTGTTTATTACTCATGATAACAATAGACCAGTTTCTAAAAATGGACTAATGTTTCTCAAACAGTTCTTTAAATATGTAGGGGAATTTCTACAAAGTGCTCCTGAAAAGGAAGGAAACAATGACCATAATGAGCAAATGTTTTCTTAAGAGCATTATGATATACAGAAAAAAGAAAAAAATCACTGATACTATTGGAATAGTTCATGATGAAACAAGCAATGATTTCAGAAAATTGATTACAAGCATATATGCAAATATTTATATTCCAAGAAATTTAGGCATCAAAAAGAACTAATCATACCTCAGTTATCCAGAGCTCAAATGTCTGGCAACCTCACCTACCAAACACAGTTGACAGGGTCAGGAAGGAAGCAAAAACAATCTTGAACTGACTAAATTTTTTTCTCCTGCACTTGATTTTTTTTCCTAGTCATACAAGCTCAATAGGCACCCCTGTCCTCTCCCTCCTCCTTCCCCTCCCCCATCATCCCATACTGCACTCTCTCCTCTTTCCCCCCTTTCTTTCACTCCCTCCCTCCCCCTCCCATCCCCTGGAACATCACTTTACAGGGGTAACTAACCTCCCTCTGAGTCCTGCACCCTTTATGACTGTGGCATAGCCTTGGGCCCCTTCTTGGGCTCCCATCAGTATGCGAACTCTATTATGACTGTTTAATCCTTTGCCTCGAATTGACATGTCAGCCATTGTGCAGGTCAGGCAAAGTCCAATCCCGGCTGCTGCAGGCCTAACTTGCGTGGAGTATCTTGCACATCACTGGTCCTCCCCATCTTTAGGCTCTTACAATCTTGCCACCCACTCTTCCACAAGGTTCCCTGAGCTTTAGGATGGGGAGAGATTTGGCTGGTCTGGTTCCAGGTGAATAATGTGGGGTCTTTGGTGTTCTGAATTATGGTTTGTTGTGGGTTTCAGTTTTGCTATTCGTGCACTGTCTTTGGCTGTGCCCTGATTGGTATCGAAGGTCATCTCCTAACCAAAGATAAAAGACTGTTTAAATGAAGATCTTAATATAAGAGGAAATGGTTACCGTCTATCTGGCAGTCCCTATATCCTCCCTGATTGGTGAGATAAAACCTGTTCAGTCCCAATTGACCAGGAAGAGAAATGAGAGCGAGTCTTGCTACTTACATGCAATACATGACCATGGCCTCTTTTCTCTACTGAAGTGTGAGTGAACTGGCTAAATTTTTAAAACTTGTTCTATCTTGATTATTATATTTCAAAGCCACAGAATATTGGGGGGACTAAGCAACTGATTGGGACTACTTAAGATGGACCTATAAGCAGTGGCAATATGTGAAAAGTTTGAAAAGGTACTGATATAAATACTATGAATATAAACATGATACAGAGTGAAATTTGTAAGCCTGTTTGCTATAGGTACGTACAAGTGTCAATGACATGAGAGAAGAAATGCATTAAAGTGAAATTATTGATATTTACAATGATGACCATCAGTGATCATGAAAAGAATATATTGTAGCTTTTTTCTTTACTTTTTGTATTAGAGAGAGAGAGAGAGAGAGAGAGAGAGAGAGAGAGAGAGAGAGAGAGAGAGAGAGAGAGAAGCCAGGCATGTTTATGCCTTGGCATATGTGTTTTAGGAGGTCAGAGGACTACACTTTTGGGAGTGGAATCTCTCCTTCCATCAAACTCAGGTCACTAGTTTTATTCACAAGCAATTTCCTCTTTCCTGCTGAGCCGTCTTCCCAGTTCAGTCATTACATAACGATAATAGCAAAAATGGTGATAGTGATAGTACAAAGAACACTACTTTGAGATGTGGTTTAATGTTTGGAAAGCACTTTTAAAACTATGTTCTTTATTTATCCTATTTATTACAGCCTTATTATGCATATATAATAAAACCAATATCCAAAAAAAAGTAACATTCCCAAGTTCATGTAGCTTAACAATTTCTGACTTGAAATTAGGATCCAGAGCCTCTGAATATTTGTCAGTTCTTCTTTGTTTTCACCATTAAAATAAACTTAGTAAATGGTATAAAATATATATTCTACAGATATTTTCACCTAATACAATACTTTAAATCTTCAGATACTTAAAAAGCTGTACTGCTGTTTTTAAAGAATGCCATTTTATTTTTTTTCATTTTCTAACTGCATCTTCGTTAGAGCATACTTGGTGACTATTGTTTTCCTTGTGAATAAGGATGTGTGATATATCTAGTTCTTTTTTTAAATTTATTTCCACTCATACAAACTTAATAGGTACACCGGTCCCCTCCCTCCCTCCATCCCTCTCTGGACACTCTTGCTCCCTCCCCTCTTTTTCCCTTCCTTTCCCTCCTGCCTCCCTATCTCCCAGTGCCTCCTCCCCCCATCCCTGGAGCATCCTTTAATGTGTATGTCAAACTTTCCTCTGGGCCCTCCTCTCTGATGAGGTGTAAGGACTCAGTGGCATTTCCTAGAACTCTTTTTTGTGTTCCCCTTAAATATAGGAACACTGTTAATCCCTAGCTTCTAAGGATCCTAGTGCTTTTAGTCCATGCTAGACTTTGAGGGGTCAATAATGTGTTGGGCGTTGCACAGGTCATGCAAAGTCCTATTATGATTGCTTCGGCTCTAACTTGTGTGGAGTATCTTGCATATCATTACTCCTCCCATCCTTGTGCTCTTACAATCTTACCGCCCCCTCTGCCACTTTGAAGTACACATCATTGGAAAATTTACCAAAAGTCTAGATTTTACCTTATGTTCTTTACCTGTGAAAAATTATTATCTGCATTTGTTTTGAGATTCCAGAGCTAGTGATTAGATGCAGAAGGAATTTTGCAGCTCATTGGCAACCCAACTGGTGAATTTAATATTTATTGAAAGGTATTAACTCAAAAAATAAAGTAGGAGTAAACAAGGTCAAATGATCACTTCTGACATCGACATCAAGTCTCCACACACATAGGCACACGTGCACTGGCATGTCGACACACACATGAACATCAAACCACAGAGGAAGACAGTGTCTATAATCAGAACACTTGAAAGAATAGATTTCATAAGAGGAATAATTGATAAAAGTAAAAATAGTAAGTTTATAACACACATATATACACATGTATATTATATTATATAACTATATTAAAACTCAGAGAGATTTCAATAAATCACTGAACAATATGCCTATTGATCATACAGAAACAAGAACAAGACAAAACCAAACAATATAATACAAACCCTTAGCCTATCTAACAATGAGAGAAGGAGAGAAGACTCAAATTATTAAAGTTAGAGATGAAAAAACAGGAGAGTATATAAATGAATTTGAAGGAAGTCCAAAGAATTATTAAAAACATGTCTTGAAAACTTAGCCTAGAAATCTCAAAAATCTAAAACAAATCAATAAATTCCTCAACACCTTTGATCTAAGAACATTAAATGATGAGAAGATAAATAATTTAAATGTGTCTACAAAAAGCACTGGCATTGATGCAGTAATAGAAATTCTACAATGAAAGAAAATCCCAGAACTGACTGGATTCACTCTGGAATTTTACCAAGCCTGTTAAACACAGATAAAAAGATTCTGTAAACAAAGATCTTAATATAAGAGGAGATGGTTACTGTCTATCTAACAATCCCTATAACCTCCGTGATTGGTGAGATCAAACCTCCTCAGTCGCAAGGGACCAGGAAAGGAAGTGAGAGTGAGCTGCACCAGATGTCTCCCTACTTATATGCCATACATTACCATGGCCTATTTTCTCTACTGAAGCATGTTCCCCTATCTACTTTCTTTTGAGGTCCTTGTTCCTCTTCCCACTTATTTATAATCCTTTGTAATTATAGTGGGTATTACAGAGATTTGAGTATGTTGTTAAGTGTGTTTGGAACTAGGATCCACTTATTAGAGGGTATATATAACATCTAGCTTTCTGCATCTGGAATACTTCACTCAATATACTTTTTTTCTAGTTCCATCCATTTCTGACAAATTTCATTAATTCATCTTTTTCGATGGCTGAGTAGTATTCCATTGTACAAATGTACCACATTTTCATTATCCACTCATCAACTGTTGGGCATTTGGGTTGATTCCATGACTTTAGTGAATTACTGCATTATGGAGGATTATTCCCAGTAGTGGTACAACATGGCCATATAGCATTTCAATCCTTAACTTTTTAGAAATTGTCATACTAATTGCCAGAGTGGGCATATAAGCCTGCATTCCCACCAGCAATGTATGAAAATTCCCTTCTGTCTACATCCTTTCCAGCATTTGGTATTGTTTGTATTGTGGATTTTATTTATAATACATTTTTTATTATTATTTCAGCTCATACAAACTTAATAGGTACACCAGTTCCTTCCCTCCCTCCTCCTCCCCCCCGAATCCCCTGCTCCCCCACCCCTCACCCCTCCTGCCCCAATTCCCAGAGTCCTTTATTGTGCATGCCTGACTCTCCTCTGGGCCCTCCTCTCCGATGACGTACAAGGACCCAGTGGCATTTCCCTGAACCCTTTCCTGTGTTCCCCTTAAGCATAGGAACACTACTGTGGCTGTCAATCCCTTGCCTCCAAGGATCTTGGTGCCTTTAGCAGATGCTAGACTTTGTGAGGTCAATAGTGTGTTGGACATTGCGCCGGGCATGCAATGTCCAATTATGATTGCTTCGGCCCTAACTTGTGTGGAGTATCTTGCAAATCATTGCTCCTCCCATCCTTTTGTTCTTACACTATTACCGCCCCCTCTTCCGCAAATGTCCCTGAGCTTCATGATGGGGAGAGATTAGTCTGGCCTAGTTCTAGGTGGTTGATATAGAGTCTCTGAAGTTCTGGATAGTGGTTTGTTGATTTTCTTTTGCAGTTTTGTTGCTCCTGCAATGTCCTTCACTCCATCGTGATGGGCACTGTATGTCACCCCCTGGCCAGAGACAGAAAGCTTTTAAACTGGAGTCTTATTATAAGAGCACATTCAAGGGTAGATGTAATACTTATACCCAAAAGTGGAATCACAGGGTCATATGGTATTTGGCAATGGGAGGGGTCAATCACCCATTTGCAAAATGGTTACTTTTCAATCTGCCGGACTATATGCCCTCCCCTTCTGGTGAGTTCATACCCCTTAGTTGTAAATGATCAGGAACAAATGTCTGTGAACTTAACTAGGTGTCACATTACTTTCTTGCAGTCCTTGATGGAGGCCTATTTTCTCTACTGTAACCTGGTCACTTCTCTCCTTGTTTCTGGTGTGGCCCTCCAACCCCATCCCTCCTGTTCATAATCCTTGCAATTACTGTAGGTAATACCTAGATTTACCTATGAGTGTCTCAAGATGGGCTGGGTGGGTTTGGTATTAGGAGCTACCTATTAGGGAGTACATACGGTGCTTAATTTTCTGGGGCTGGGATACTTCACTTAATATAATTGATTCTAATGATATCCATTTCCCGGCAAATTCCAGTAATTCATCATTTTTGATGGCTGAGTAGTACTCCATTGTATAGATGTACCACAGTTTCCTAATCCACTGGTCAACTGTAGGACATTTGGGCTGATTCCATGTCTTTGCTATTGTAAACAGTGCTGCTATGAACATGGTCATGCTTGTGCTATCGAGGTGAACCTCTGCTGTATAGGGGGTTATACCCAAAAGTGGAATCGCGGGGTCATATGGCATTTCAATCTTTAATTTCTTTAAGAATCTCCAACCGGCTCGCTAGAGTGACTGTATGAGCCTGCACTCCCACCAGCAATGTAGGAGAGTTCCCTCTCTCCACATCCTCTTCAGCATTTGTTGTTGTTTGTATTGTGGATTTTTGCCATCCTGACCGGGGTGAGATGATATCTCAGGGAAGTTTTGATTTGCATTTCCCTGATGGCTAAAGAAGTGGAGCATTTTTTAAGATATTTGTTAGACATTTTAATTTCATCCCTGGTAAAGTTTCTTTTAAGTTCCAGGGCCCATTTTTTAATTGGGCCATTGGTTTCCTTGATGTTTAGTTTTCTAAGTTCTTTGAGCACTCTGGACAGTAGAGCTCTATCAGATATGTGGTTAGTGAAGATTTTCTCCCATTCTGTGGGTTGCCTTTGACCTTGTGTTACAATCTCTTTATCTGAACAGAAGCTCTTTAATTTCACAAGATCCCAACTGTTGAGAGTTGGTAGCAGTGACTGTGCCATTAGATGTCTGTTTAGGAAATGTTGGCCTAGCCCAATCAGCTCGAGGGAGTTCCCTATCCTTTCAACTATGGTTTTTATAGTCTCTGACCTTATATCAAGGTCCTTGATCCATTTGGAATTAAGTCTTGTACATGGTGACAAGTACGGGTCCAGCTTTAATCTTCTGCATGTGGAGATACAGTTTTGCCAGTACCATTTGTTGAAGATGCTGTTCTTTTTCCATTGGATTCTTTGGGCCCCTTTGTCAAAGACCAAATGGCTGTAATTTTGTGGGCTTATATCTGGGTCTTCAATCCTTATCCATTGATCTATGTGTCTATTTTGGAGCCAGTACCAGGCTGTTTTTATAACTATGCATTTGTAATATAGACTAAGGTTCGGTACTTCCAGCAGTGTTTTTGTTACTCAGGATTGTCTTTGCTATCCTAGGTCTTTTGTGCCTCCATATGAATTTTGAGATTGTTTGGTCAACTTCTTTAAAGAATTGCTTTGGGATTTTAATTAGTATAGCATTGAATTTGTATATTGCCTTTGGTAGGATGGTCATTTTTACGATGTTGATTCTGCCAATCCAGGAACATGGGAGGTCTTTCCACCTTCTCATGTCTTCTGCAATTTCTTTCTTGAGGGTTTTAAAGTTTTCATTGTAAAGGTCTTTTACCTCCCTGGTTAGGTGAATTAATTCCATTAACATTTAGTGTTACAATGGAGAAACTATTTTTAATTCCAGACATTTATTATGTTTAGTAGTTTTTATAAGTATATTGCTTCACTTTTAATGGTGTTATATTTGCCTTCTGTTCTCCTGGATATGCCTGTTTTTTTTCTTCACGCTTGAGTACCATTTCTAGCATTTTTTGAAGGCCTGGTTTGGTGGACATGTATCCCTTCAATTTGTCTTTGTGCTGGAAGATTTTTATTTCTCCCTCGATCATGAAGGATAGTTTTGCAGGGTAAATCAGCCTGGGTTGACATTTTTGCTCATTCAATACTTGAAGTATGTCTCTCCAAGCTCTTCTTGCTTTTACTGTTTCGACTGAGAAGTCATTTGTTATTTTAATAGGTTTACCTTTAAAAGTGACTTGTTTTTTCTCCCTTGAAGCTCTCAGCACCAGTTCTTTATCTTGAATGTGTAGTGTTTTAACTATTATTTGCCGTGGCGTGTTTCTGTTTTGGTCCTATGTTTCGGGTGCGGAATGCCTCTTGTATATGAATGGGCCTCTCTTTTTTTAGATGAGGAAAGTTTTCCTTGATGATCGTTTGAAAAATTTCCTCAGGGGTGGTATTTTGAGATTCTTGCTCTGGTATTCCATGAATACGCATGTTAGGCTTCTTCAGGGTGTCCCATATCTCTTGGATATTTCTCTCAAGTATCTTTTTGGCTTTAACAACCTCTTCCATTGAGCTGGTTAGTACTCCCACTTTATCTTCAAGGTCTGAAATTCTGTTTTCTGCTTCATTAGTTCTGTTGATAAGACTCTCTGTGGAGTTCTGGTTTGAAGATAACTTGTCTTGTAGCTCAGTTTTAAACTCTGCTTGAGTCTGTTTTAACTGCTCTATGCCAGTTTTTGTTTCTTGCACTGTTTTTCTCAACTCCTCCAAGTGTCTGTTGTGTTCCTCTTCAAAGCGATTGATTCGATTATGTAATTCCTCCCGGATTTCCTCTTTCATAGTATTGAACATGGTAATGATCATATTTTGAAAGTCATTATCCTGGGTCTGGCTTTCTTGGCCACTTTCCGTGGGTTTGTTCTCATTGGAGTCTAACATTATGGGATTAATTCCTTCAGTGGGAAATTTGTTTACTTGAGTGTTGCTTCTCATGGATTTGCACTTTGACTTTAGCATTGTCGTTTTAACTCTTAAGATCTTTCAATTTCACTAAGCTGAATTATTTGGCTTGGGGTTCTGGGGGTGGGCAGGGACGGAGCTTACCTAGGTCGCAGGATGAGGCCCGGGTGGACTGCGCGCGCCTCGTGGCTGGAGGAGCGGGGTGCAGAAGGGAGGATGGGGGCATCGGCGTGGATCTATTTAACCCAAGGGGAGCTGGGGTGGGGCCCGCGCGCAGGGGGAGGTCCTCCTCGTCCCTCGGCCCTGCACGCGGCTCCCAGCTTGGATGGTGGGGTAGGAGCTGTATTGTGGATTTTTGCCATCCTAACTAAAGTGAGAAGATATCTGAGGGTAGTTTTAATTTGCATTTCCCTAATGGCTTAGGATGTGGAGCATTTTTTAAGATATTTGTTACACACTTCAATTTTGTCCCTGCAAAAGTTTCTTTTGAGTTCCAAGGCCCATTTTCTAATTGGGCCATTTTGTCTTTTATCTTTGGTTAGGAGGTGACCTTTATTACCAGTCAGAATTCAGCCACGGGTGGTGCAAGAAAAGCAAAACTGAAAACAATAAACCACAATTCAGAACACCAAATACCCTACATTATTCAACTGGAACCAGACCAGCCAAATCTCTCCCCATCCTAAAGCTCAGGGAACCTTCTGGAAGAGGGGGTAGCAAGATTGTAAGAGCCTAAAGATGGGGAGGACCAATGATATGCAAGATACTCCACACAAGTTAGGCCTACAACAGCCAGAATTGGACTTTGCCTGACCTGCACAATGGCTGACATGTCAACAACTCCCCAAAGTGAGCACGGATCACAGGGGTGAAGGCTTCAGTCAGTAGGATCCTTAGAGGCAAGGGATAAATTCAGAAGGAGGAACCAAGAAGTGGGAAACAGGGCTGTACAGATAATTCAGGGGATAAGACTTTGCCTTGCAAGCAGATCCCATGTAAAATCACCAGGTGGCCTATACTTCTAGCCCTGGAAGATGGAGCATGGGAATCTTCAGAGCAAAGCAAAAAGGAAGTAGAAGCATCCAGAATGATAGCTAAAATCACCCTTAGGTCTCCACAGCCCCGCCCTCACACACACTTAATCTCTCTCTCTCTCTCTCTCTCTCTCTCTCTCTCTCTTTCTCTTTCTCTATCTATCTAAATATTAAAATTAAAAAAGAAGGGAGAACCAAAAGGACCAGTAAGACTGACAAAGTTAGATAGGGGAAGATAGTTGAGGGATGCAGATATCAAGAAAGTACAATAACATATGAGTATGAATATATCAAACAAAACCCATTTATTTGTACACTATCCAAGGAACTAATAAAAATAATGACAATTCAAAAATGCAGAGGCAAGGCAATAGCAATTCTATATAACTAACTACTATTTTTTAAATTCCATTTTAATAAAATTCGATATTTGACAATGGTAAGCTTCAAAATTTCTGGAAGGAGTGACTTGTATACATACAACTAAAGGACAAAGATTTTTAAATGATAATGTTTATTCTGACTTATGATAGTATTCCATATATTAATGCATCATCTTATGAAAAATCATTTACTTCAATGTGAAGCTGTGCTTGATATTGCATATGAAAAAAATCAAACTAGTCAGAGAATGGCAGTTTATTTTAATGCAAAAATACTTTTCCAGTCAATGTCAGCAAATTAAAGTGTGCACTACATCATACATTCACAAACATTCAGACAAAGAGTTTTCACTTTATGCCTTGGCACTCGAACTTGCAAAATATGCAAAATGCAATTTTAAGTTGTTTTGTAGTGGATGGCATCCATAATTATTGTGAAACATTTAAAGTTCGTGTAAATTATTTTTTCTGCAAGGTTAGAAAAGAAAATCCCACAGATATTTTAAATTACAACAGTATAAATTTCCATATTTTATGTGAATATTAAAAAGTTATCCCTCCATAAAATAATTTAAGTAGCAGATATTTTCTAAATAAAGTCCTGATGATATTGCTCTCCAATACACTTTTCAATGTTTATGTAATGCATGAATGTCCAATAGTTTGCAATTTGCCGTTTGTTTCTTTCAGGTGAGGGTGAAAAGATTGATCTGAGGAACAGGTTTAAAATTTTTACAATTCTTTCTGTCAGTCATCACTTTATATAATAATTTTTTTCTTACATGGTCCACAGATATATATGGTCTCATTTAGGCAGACAATTAGGCATGCATTATTAAAGAATGAATTATTTTTCATGTATTATGAGAAAGAGATCATGCTTCATTATTGACACTTAGCATCATTTTGAAATGGACTATTAAGCCATAATTAGATTTTCATGGCTTTGATGGCATAGATTATTCCAGTCAATTACATGATCACATTGTTTTGGAATCATCCAAGCACTCAAGAGAGATAGTTTGAAGATTCTCTTTCCTCTGATGGATTTCCAAGGCACTGTCCTTGCATTGCACACAAGACTGAATAACTAAGCCGCCATGCTCTGAGAACTGATCCCGAAATTCTGAAGTCATAAAATAATATACAACTGGATCAAGACAACAGTTCAGATTAGCAAGACACAGAGAAATGATGTGAAAACATAGAGTGCTCTTAATGAAAGAACAGTTTGAGAAGACATGTTGCTTCACCATCATAAAGAATGGGAAGTTAAGGTGGTAAGGTGTAAAACACACAACGAACACCACTGCACACATCAAGACCATCCTCAAGGCCTTTTTCCTGTCCTTGGTATTCTGAGGGGGGTCTTGGAATTCCTGTAAAGATTTTCTTGTTTTCCATGTACAATATGTAATAATTATGACAGGCAATACAAACCCTCCAAGTTCTGCACCAGTTACCATAGCAACAGAGGAAGCCATGCTAACATTGTAAAGCCCTAAATCAGCAAAGCAGAAGTCAGTATTGGTGGCTAGACCAGCACTTCTCAAAATGGGAAGTGGCAAGCAGGCAGTCCCCACGATGACCCAGATGGCAGCACTGATGCCCACATCATATCTCCGCTTCCAGTTTCTGGCTCTGAAGGGCTTGAGGAGAAAGAGGCACCTCTGAAGGCTGATGCAGGTCAAGAAGCAAATGCTGGCGTACATGTTGAGATACTTCAGGTAGAAGCACATCAGGCAAAGGGCCCTCTGGAATGGCCAGTGGCGGTTGATGTAGTAGTAAATCCGGAAAGGTAAGGACAGAACATGAGCAAGGTCAGCCACAGAGAGGTTGATCATGAAAATGACGGCCTTGTTCTTCTTGCTGATGAAACGGCATAGAACCCACAAAGCTGCACTATTAGCCAGGAGGCCAGGGATGAATATGAGGATATAGGTGGTTGCATAGAGGGAGTACTGAAATGGCATTTGGGGATCAAAACAATTTTCTCTTATACTGTTTGTGCTGTTACTCCCCATGTTGAGAATTTATGTTCTTTCTTTAGGAAACTCATTAGAATGATAATCTCTGCAGAAAATAGAATGAAAGTATAGTCAAAACTTTGTCCATTCATATTTCAATGTACACATACATCTTATTCTTATCATTGAAGCATTCAAATGTCTATTTTCATAAATTCAAAAGTGCTTGTCTATGTAAAATAAAAATAACATAGCAATTGATAGAGAGATACTGGTACCAAGGAAGCCATTTTCAAGAATCTAAAGGATCATTACTTTCAAAGTAAACTTCAGTCAGGGTTTCCCCCTGACCAAGAGTAATGAAACTTGTGGAGCTAACAACCAAGGCCTCATGGTAACACAGCTCCCAGACAAATATTCCATCACCCTTGTGAAGTTCCACATTTCAGTTTTATAGCTGTTTCCATCACAATATTTAAAGTTTGAGATTTAGCCGAGTTTCTATCATCAGCCCTGGGAGAAATAAAACTTAATCCATTTTCACCAACTACCTTGTGAATGATCAGGTGTATACTGAGGTAAGCTATGAATTCTCATGAATGACACATGAGTGGGGGGATTCGGTATGGGCTGGCAGGTCACCAGACTTTTGGAAGAATAAGGGGATCAAAAAATACTGCAACTCAAAAAGCCTTGGTCACTTTTCTTCAAAATTTGGCTGAAGGCAAGATCAGTGCTGCTAAAATATTATTAAAACTTTTATAAGTTCTAATGACAAAAATTCTCTTTAGAACTTAGGGCAACTCAAGAAAAAACATTTGTCTGAATGGTTACAGCTTCAATGATCATAATTTCAAAATGTCTTCCATCTAACAACTTAAAGTCAATTTATCTGTTGTTTCGATCTGTTAATGTCTGTCAAGGGCAAATAATGTACTCCCTATTAGACATAAAAGCTCTTCTGATATTGAAGATAACAATTATGTATTCTCTCTAATCTTCCTTATCCACATTAAGCATTCGTTTCCTTATTTGATATGGTCCTTGTTCTTGGTTTTGTTTTATGTCAGAAAATTGTTGCTTTTGGCCAAAAGCCACCATAGAACAGTTTACTTTATCCTTGAAAATGAATGTTTAACTACTAAATGTTGCATACTCTTATTTCAGAAACAAAATCGTAAATGAGGTTTTGATAATTTATTGTACTTTCTATAGCTTGAAAAGACAGTTTGCTACATATTTTATGTAAGGGAAAAATGAGATGAGTTTTATGTTACCTATCTATTAATCAAGTGCAAAAGTAAATGTATATGTTATAAGACCTCTGGAAATGAGTTTTGAAAATAATAGAGAGTTTAAGTCAGTGTATATGTAGACTGAAGCACAACTAATCAAAAATGGGAAAATTGTGGTCAATCTACACATGACCACACAGGGTCAAACAGCTTATTTGAAGACTTTGCAGTGAGTACTGGGAATTTTCACACAGACTGAATTTATGACAGTGAAACAATTTGATCATTCAGGCAAAAGATAAGTTTATTTTTTTCAGTCAGTTAACTATGTTGAGGAAATGACCAATTAGTCCAGGAAAGTGTAAATAGAGACAAGACACGTCACATTTTTATAGTGTGCTGAATCACAGAACTAATTGAAATAATTGATATTTTATTTATTATATTCATCTGACTTTTAAAAAATAAGAACATAAACATCAACTAGAGGTAATATTCTAACATAATTAAGGAACAATTGATATGTATAACCACCTCTGGTTTTATTATAAAAATGACTAACAATTACTTTAGGCCTATATTGGCAAAGTGTTATGCTAAATGTGTTATATGCATTATCAATCCATAATAGCAAACCTAGGAGACAATAACATATGGGTATTTTTTTAGATTTTAAGACTGAAGCTCCCACCACTTCCCCCAAAAAATGCAAGGCTCATTTCCCCTGTGAAATCTTTCCTTATATCTACAAGTACAAATCATATTTCTGGTGACATAGTATCTATAATTATGAGAAATTTTTACATGCGAATGCATATATTAGTCCCAACAGAATGAGGTTCTTTTCCTTCTTAGATTGTTTCCTTGACCTCAATTTTATATGCATACTCATTATCTTATTTCATTTTTTCTCAAAAGTAAAATTCAGCAAAGTGTTTTGAGTATATGAAGAGTGCAGTGAGTCTTTGTCCAATGAATAATATTATCATTGAGAAATGAATCTAGGGGAAATAATCTCTGAGAGAAAGGAGAAGAAATGAAGGAGTGTCTCAGGGATGAGAATTTAGTTGTGATGTTTGACTTGACCACCAGGTGTCATAAGTATACCAATGATCAGACAATGACATTGAAGTGATTGAAAGCCTTGGTCATTAAAGGAGAAAATTAGGGAAGACAAGTATTAATATGTACCCTGTGAACTTCGGGAACAGAATCTCTTAAAGACATTCTAGAAAGTTTGGGTTTACTTCCTTTTCTCAATTTTCTTATTTCCTCAATTCTCTGAAGATTGCTTGGCTTTTAAATGTATCACAAAGTCCTAAAATACAGTTTTTAAAGGCCATCCAGATCTGATTCACTTTTATAAGAGGAAAACAATACCAGAAAAATGAAGACAAAAGGTTCCAAATTTACACGGAAAAGTAGTGGCAATGGCTGAACCAATAACTCTGTTACCTCTTACAAGAGTGATTTCTGTTTTTCCAGGAACTTCCAAGATGGGGAAGACCATATTCTTGGAATTATATAATAATAATATGAATGTTCAGAAATGAACTGATGCTGGATTTTAGAGCATTAACCTTGACAGTGAACTGTTACAGCAAGAGAGATTACTTTCTTCCATTTTTTGTAGGAAAAATACAATATTTTTAAGAATATTTCTAGTCCCTAATGATAAGATTATGTAAGAGGAGTCCTTAAAAAACCTTATTATGTTGTCTTTAAACTTTTGTTACTTCTCTGCACAAGAAAAAGAATTAGCATAAAGAAACAAAAATAAGCAAAGACAGTACAAATTTATTAATAAACATAAAATATTCAGACTTAGGCTTTCATTTACTCTGGTTCTATACACAGGTTCATTTGTAGTAAGCAAAAGTTTCTAGTACTAACATTTGAGTTCATAATTTCCAGACAAATTTTCTATGTTTAGTGATTCTATAAACAAATTCACATGTAATCATTTAATCAAATTGATTTTATGAGCATATGCTTTTATAATCATAAACATAAGTTCAGTTATACCTATTATAAATGCTATTCCACGTTGATAACATCTAAATAATTTAATGGAAACTTAAAATGTTGTTAGAATTAATAAAGCAGAATTTACATAATTAGTGGACATGGTAGTTGTGATAATTAATCTTGGGTGTCAATGTGACACACCTGGCATTAACTAAGATCAGCTGAGACCACACTTGGCCAGATCAGCTGAGACCACCTGAAGAGATTATCTGGATAATACAAAGATTAGCCCTAGATCCCATCAGAACCTCCATATATCCCGTTGGAACCTCCCAGTAATGGACCAGAAAAAGGAGAGCGGGAGAGAGAGAGAGAGAGAGAGAGAGAGAGAGAGAGAAAGAGAGAGAGAGAGAGGCTCCAGAAATACTCCAGCCATACTTGTGAATGTCTGCTGTGACTTAGCCTACCTACAGCTTCAACCACCAGCCATGTCACTGCTGCCATAAAAGTCTGTTCTCCCCTCTGGAACTGTAAATTGAATAAATCTCCCTTTCTCCCTTAAGTTATTTGATTTTGGGTGTTCTCTCACAGCAATAGTTAAGAGTAACCATTACAGGGATTAATTCACATTTTGTTTACTATTAGAAACAATGAAAGATCCCAGAATGGCAGAACTGAACATACCTCTAATCCTTCCATGTGGAAGGTGGAGGCGGGAGGATTAGGAGTTCACCGTCATCTTTTAATGTGATTCCCTACACAGAGTTGTAGGGATGCCTGGGCGTACATGAGACCCTGTCTCAAAAAAAATTTAAAAGAGGGCTGGAGAGGTGGCTCAGGGGTTAAGCCTCTGCCTTGCAGGCGGAAGGTCCTGAGTTCGGATCCCAGATCCCACGTATAGACGCCAGGCAGAAGCTGGGACGGCCTGCGCTTCTGGTCCTGGTAGGGCGGAGCCTGTGAATCCCGGGGCAGGAGGAGGTGGAGGCGTCCATGGTGGTTCGCGAGTTCGTCCGTGGTTCTGCACGCGCACACACACACACACACACACACACACACACGCGCGCGCGCGCGCGCGCGCGCACGCGCCGCACATACATATGCACATGCGCAGTTGAATAAATAATAAAAAATTTAAAAAAAAATTTAAAAGAATGGTAAAAACCAGTGACCATTTTTCTTTATGCATTTACACAAGTATTTCCTCATGTTTAAATGGAATTACTTGATTTTTTTCATGTGCAATTCTAAATTATCATCCAAGGAGGGACATATATGACATGACATTGTCAAATATAATAGTTCCAAATATATCAAATTCTATCTGGTGGAAGAAGTTTGATGCATCAAATTAGACTCAATCTTAAATTTTAAATGAGAAATCACAAATTGTATATTTTATGGTGAAGAGTATTTTGCACAGATGTACACCTTATGTATCAAGTCAATTAACACAGCAATACACATGTCATATTCATGGTGAAAATATTTTAAATCTATTACATTAGTAATTGTCAAGTATACAAAGCACTGTTATTAATTATATTATTATGGTATACAATAAATCTCCAGAACCTATGACTCTTTAACACACAGCTAAAGGACCAACTATATTTAGGAAACTATGACAGTTATCTTAATATCATTATGAAAATTAAACCTTTTTTGAAACTTAAACTTTTAATATTGTTGCTTAACTTAGTTTTTCTGAAACGTCAGCATTACTCACAATGATCTGTCCAGCCCATAATATCTCATGCAATACATCTGGAGAGAAGCCCAATAACATGCATTTCTAATAATTTCTGTATGTGAATTACAGATAGCACTTTGAAAATTACTGCCATCACATTCTGTTGCTATTAGTAAGGATAGTTTTATCAGACAAACCAATAAATTATAGCCTCACAAGGAAAGTATAACTATAGAGATTGTGAAACACTTAAGGGAATTCACACTAAAAAAAATGGAATGCTGTGAAAAGCCAAAGTTACAATCTGTAAGTTATAGTCACTGGAGAGTTCCAGAACGTTCCCAAATCTTAAACATTGAGGGTCCCAGGTATCCCTTCTCAAAGAACTGTGTCACTGCTAAGAGCTGTAACATTTGTCACAGCAATGTGGTCCCAACATTCAAGTCCTGTTATTTGTTACACTAGCAACCACTGTTCATTTCTACATGTTGCCTGCTGCTATTGACCATTGATAAAGTCAAGGATGTACTGGAGATATGGTTCAGGGTTTAAGAGTCTGCATCACACCACAAGCTAAGGATTATAATTGCTGCCAAGTGCTGGGGTATGAAAGACAAGAGCAATAAGCCTCCAACATAAATGACTATGTCTATAAGCTCTTGGATTCTAAAGTCAAAACTACATAACTCCAGTTTCATGTTCTTATGCCATAAGTTTCTGAGTATTTCAACCCAGCCCCAGGGCCTTGGACACTCAAGGATTTAAGATTGCCAGCAGTAAAAGAGCTCCTTATTGCTGACATATGATTCCTATCTAGACAGAACAAATGGAGCTCAGCAATCTAAATGGTAAAAGAATATTTTGGATTTTATCATTGTTCTTGGTTACCCATCACAAATATATGGAAAGACTCAATTGCCGTAGACCCTACATGGTTTGACTGCAAGATACAGAAAAATCAACCTGGAATTGAATTGGAAATCAAGCTAGCTTTCATTAATGATAAAGGAGTCACGCAGGCCACTGAGAAAGAAAAGTCATTAATGCTCTTACCCAGAGCTGAGTCCTGTATACTACAATACCAACCTGGTCAAAATGGGCCCAATGGTACAATAGCATTATGAATGTTAGGGAGTAACCAAGTGCATTCTTACTGGATTTGAGACCTTGACATGCAAACTTAATGAAGAGCCCCCGGCTGGAGAGCTCATGGTCCCAATGGATGAAACCATTAAGAGTTTTTGATAAAGGGATTTGTCAAACTATATTCTAAATATTTATGTTTATACCCATAGATTAAGTAAAAAAGAACATGAAAATTATAGAAAGAATCAATGAAACCAAAACTGATTGCTTGAAAGCACAAAGAATTCTTACCAACCTTTATCTAAACCAACCAAAAAACACAGAGAAAATACAATTTACTATAAGCAAGATTTGAAACAAAGATTTGAAACAGAACATTACCGAGATAACACAATAAGACCAATTATAATAAAATATTATAAATAACAGTTTTCTGAAATTTATATATTTGTATAAAAACACAAACTTATTGAAAAATATACAAAAATTCTTTAAAACTGTAGTGGACATAAAATAAGAATGAAGCAAATTACTAAAGATTCAGATGGTTTTAGTAATTTTTATGTTTTTAAAAACCACATAAGTTAGGGCCGAAGCAATCATAATTGGACTTTGCATGCCCTGCACAATGTCCCACACACTATTGACCCCACAAAGTCTAGCATTTGCTAAAGGTAGCAATATCCTTGGAAGCAAGGAATTGACAGCCATAGTAGTGTTCCTATGCTTAAGGGGAACACAGGAAAGGGTTCAGGGAAATGCCACTGGGTCCTTGTATGTCATTGGAGAGGAGGGCCCAGAGGAGAGTCTGGCATGCACACTAAAGGATTCTCCGGGGATTGGGGGGGAAGGCACTGGGGGATGGGGAGGGAGGAGTGAGGGGAAGGGGAGTAGGGGGGCCGGGTCGAGTAGAAGGGAGGGAGGGAACCAGTGTACCTATTAAGTTTGTATGAGTGGAAATAATAATAAAAATGTTAAAGGATTAAAAAATAAAATATAAAAGATATTTGAGAGAAAAAATTTAACACTACTCTTACAAACCCTTGCAAAATTAAGAGGATGAAATATTTACCAACTCATTCTGCCTAGAGAACAATAATGTGATACCAAACAGAGTCAAACTTATCACAGAAAAAGAAAGTAACAAACTAATAATGACCCCATAAGTGGAAACAGAAAAGTCTTCATAGTAATGTAAGGCAACTGAATTCAGCAATACATAAACAAGAATACACATTTGGATTTCTGTTCAGGAACTGTTGGCCTAGCCCAGTCTGTTCTAGGGAGTACCCTACCCTTTCAACTAGGGTTTTAATAGTCTCTGGCCTAATATTAAGGTCCTTGATCCATTTGGAAATAATTTTGGGGCATGGTGACAAGTACGAGTCCAGTTTTAATCTTCTGCACATGAATGTCCAGTTTTGCCAGCACCATTTATTGAAGATGCTGTTCTTTTTCCATTGATTTTTGGGCACCTTTGTCAAAAATCAAATGGCTGTAATAGTGTGGGCTTATATCTGGGTCTTCAACCCTTATCCATTGATCTAGGTGTCTATTTTGGAGCTAGTACCATGCTGTTTTTATTACTATGAATTTGTAAAATAGATTAAGGTGTTGTATGGTGATACCTCCAACAGTGGTTTTGTTGCTCAGTATTGTTTTTGCTGTTCTGGGCCTTTTGCACTTCCATATAAATTTTGAGATTGTTTGGTCAATTTCTTTAAAGAGTTGCTTGGGGATTTTGATTGGTATAGCGCTGAATCTGTATATTGCTTTTGGTAGGATGGTCATTTTTATGATGTTGATTCTGCCAATCCAGGAACATGGGAGGTCTTTCCACCTTCTGGAGTCTTCTGCTATTTCTTTCTTTAGGGTTTTAAAGTTTTCATTGTAAAGGTCTTTTACCTCCTTAGTTAGGTTTATACCAAGGTATTTCATTTTGGGGGGGCTATAGTAAATGGGATTGTTTCTCTTAGGGCTATTTCACTATTTTCATCCTTGGTGTATAGGAAGGCCACTGGTTTTTGCACATTTATTTTTTAACCTGGCACTCTGCTGAACAGAGATGTCTTGACTTCTTCCTTTCTGACTTGAATCTCTTTTATCTCTGTCTCTTGTCTTATGGCTCTAGATAAGACGTCAAGTACAATATTGAATAGAAGCTCAGGGAAACTTGTGGAAGAGGGGGCAGCAAGATTGTAAGAGCCTAAAGATAGGGAGGACCAATGATATGGAAGATATGCCACACAAGTCAGGGCTGCAGCAGCCAGAATATAACCCAATGTGATTGGACTTTGCCTGACCTGAACAAAGGTTGACACGTTAATGACCCTCCCAAAGTCTAGCATGGATCACAGGGGAGAAGGCTTCAAGCAGTAGGATCCTTAGAGACAAGGGGTAAAACAGTTATAATAGAGTTCCCATACTAGTGGGTACCCCAAGAAAGGGTCCCAAGTTATGCCACTGAGTCCTGAACCCTCACTAGGGTAAAGGACTCAAAGGGAGTTTCAATGCCCACATAAATGGATGCTCTGGGAGATGGAAGGAAGGAAATGGTAGGCACCTGGAAAGGTGGAAGGAGGGAGGCAGGTGAGAGGGAAGAGGGGAAAGGGGTAGAGTGCAATGGAGGAATGACAGGGAGGGGAGAGGAGAGAGGAGGGGGTACTTATTGAGTTTGTATGATTAGGCAAAAATAAAATGTGTAATAAAAAATAAATACACACCATAAATAACATAAATTTTATATCTCAACAGCAATTAATGTACTTTAGACTGTTAGCAAGATAAACACTAAAAGCCATCTAAACTTTTCCATAGTACTATGTGTACTAATTAGTTATTGTGAATATGAGTGATAAAAATGAAAAACTAGAAAAAAATCATGATGGGACTAGTGATTAGCATGCTATTGCTAGATAGGACATAGAAGAGGGGGTTATACAACTAAAGGAGACTGGTAGAGACAAAAATGTGTGGGAACAGACAGGAAAGGTAGCCTTCAAAGGAAGAGGTAAAGATATAGACTCAAGTAGCACTGAACAGTCTTATGTCTCAGGAGGTTGAGTCACAAAGACCTTGAAAATTAATTTTGTTCTTTAGGAAAGGTTAAAGAAACAGGAGACAGCATACAGAAGGCAAATAATTTTAAAAAGGAGAAACAAGGCATGAAACAGTGGAATACTGGGGTGGCCAGTTACACTGACGTTGGCTATCATATAATAAGAATGGCTGGGGCTGGAGAGGTGGCTCCGGGGTTAAGCCTCTGCCTTGCAGGTGGAAGGTCCTGAGTTCGGATCCTAGACCCCACGTATAGACACCGGGCGGAAGCGGGGGCGGCCTGCGTTTCCCATCCTGGTTGGGCGGAGCCTGTGAATCCCCGGGCAGAGTAAACAAGGGGGAGGTGGAGGCAGTCCATGGTGGTTCCCGAATTCGGCTGTGGTTCTACACACACAGACACACACACACACACACACACACACACACATACACGTGCGCACATACATACACACACATGCACAATTGAATAAATAAAAATAACTAAAAAAATTTTAAAAAATAAGGAATAGCTCTGGACAGCTGGGTGGAGGCTGGCAGTGGGTCCAGAGTTTCAGACTTTAGGTGTCCGTTGTGACCTCACAAGGCTATCTAGGATGGAGAATGAAGAGTTAGCATGTAAGCTGACCTCACAGGATGAACTGGGAATCAAAGTTGTACCATGTATCCTGAACTTAACAAAATAACATAGGTTCTTGTCATTTCTCTTGATTTCCTACCAGGACTAAATGGTAAGACCCCATTGCTGATGTCACAATGTGCTTATGGTTTCAGGATACAGAGAAATCAAACTGGAAATAAGCTGGACATTTCCTTCCTGCTTACTAGTTTTCATACTAGTGGAAGTACTACACTGAGAGAGGAGAAAAGTTATCAGTGGTACCACCAAATGATGAACCCCATGAGCTATAATAATGACTTGCTTAGTAAGATATGCTCATTTTTGAGCTAGAGAGTTGGCTTGGGATCTCAATCAGAGGACCTGATCCTATGAAAAGATGCTGGGGCCTGCACTTCCAGCCCTGGAAGGTGGTGCTAGGGAAAAGCCAGAGAAAAGGGAAAAGGAGGTAGCACAAGGATGATTCCCAAAGTTAGTCTTTGGCCTCATGCTGGTACTTTAAACCTGGTCAAGAGCCAGGTAGGTCACAGGCCCATGTGAAGAACCTGCTATTGTTTTGCTAAAGGGACTTTTTTTTTCCTTTTTTTCTTTTTTAAAATTTATTTTTTTCTTCCATATTTTATTTTTTCCTAATCATACAAGCTCAATAAGTCCCCCTGTCCTCTCCCTCCTTCTTCCCCTCCCCAGTCATCACCCCTTGCACTCTCACTGCTTCCCACCTTCCTTTCACCTCTCCTCCCTTTCTCCCCTTCTCCCAGTGCCTCCTCCTTCCTCCCTCCCATCCCCTGGAGCATCTTTTTGTGTGAACTCCAAACTTCCTTCTGGGTCCTTCCCCTAGTAAAGGTTCCAGATTCAATGGCATAGCCAGGAGCCCCTTCTTGGGCTCCCCATTAATATGGGAACTCTATTATGACTGTTAATCCCTTGTCTCTAAGGATCCTACTGCCTGGAGCCATCTCCCCTGTGATCCATGCTAGACTTTGGGAGGGGGGTCGGTGACATGTCAGCCATTGCGCAGGACTTTTTCTTTGCTAAAGGGACTTTTTAAACTGCCTTTGGAACACTTCCCTTTATGCCCATAGATTAGTGTTGCTCTCGGTTTTTGCGAAAGAAGTTAATGCAGAGACTCATAAATGATGACTTTGTAGGGAATAAGTCATTGTGGTTGTCTCAGCCTCAAACATGATAACTGGATCACCCCTTCCTCATGGTTTAGGGAACGTTATTGACAAAGTGGGGAAAAGAAGGTAAGAGCCAGAAGATGAGGAGGAGTGCCGTGAAAAGCTGCCCTGTGGACATACATGGATGCTACACTCTTAAACTCACAATAGCTCTGACTACCTGCATGAACTGCATCAAGGCAACATTTTATAATGCATGAGAAATGCATCCATAGGCTCTATTCCTCCCTGAGGTTTCAGTGATTGTGGAGGAAGGACAGTCAATTTCTTCAATTGTGTAACCACCGGTTAGTTGCCCTCACTCCAATAAACAATCTCTAGTCCTGCTCAGGCAAACCATAGCTAAGCTCAGTGGGTCACAAGAAAACATTAAAATAGAAGGGGAGTCTTCAGCATGAGAGATATGGGGATAAGAGAGGACTAAAGAGGTGCAAATTACAAAATCCAAAAAATAAAAATGTATATTTTGAAAGAAATGCAAATTGATTATTGAAAAATGAAATAAAATAAATCAACTGCTATTTCCCCAACATATAAAAATCAAATACCTTGCTAAAAGTCATGTAAATTAGGGGAAAGAGAATAAATATTTAGAAATGAATTAAATATTTCAAAGAATGTTACATTGAAAATAACTAGACATTGTTACAATTAAAATGAAAATTAGTCAAATGCTATCCCTTGCTCATGACATAAAGATTTAGTATTGTTAGAATGAGAATATATACTAATTGTGACAAATTAATTCAATTTCTGTGAAAAACTGCCTTTTGTGTAGATAGTGGTTAAATGCACCACCAGACCACTTAGGAGGAAAAGCAGGTTTTATACTTGTTTACAATTTTTCATTACAGTTTACAGTATAGCTTGCCAGGAGAATTTATACCAACATCAAGAACCCAAAGAACTTTACAGGGATTGGGGAAAGAGAGCAAAGCACAATTCCCAGACCGAGAGTATGACAATGTATGCCAAAGTATGACAAACATATGCCACGTTACTGAACCCGCTCTCTCCATCTCATCCACCTGAGCATGAAATGGCCCTACCTATCATGGGGGTGACTTTCCACATCAGTTAGGTTAGTCTCCTGCAGGCTTTTCTTTTCTTTTCTTTTTTATTTCCATTCATACAAACTTAACAGGTACACCGGTCCCCTCCCTCCCTCCAACCTCCCACCGCCCTATGCCCCCATCCCTTCCCCCCTCCCTCCCCATCTCCCAGTGCCTCCCCCTCCCATCCCCCGGAGCATTCTTTAATGTGCATGCCAGACTCTCCTCTGGGTCCTCCTCTCCGACGACGAGGTCCAAGAACCCAGTGGCATTTCCCAAAACCCTTTCCTGTGTTCCCTTTAAGCATAGGAACACTACTGTGGCTGTCAATCCCTTGCCTCCAAGGATCTTAGTGCTGCAGGCTTTTCTTAACCACTAATTCTTCACAAAAGTGCCTAGAACTTAGCCTTCACTTGTATAGTCGCTTTCACACTTGCTCAGGATTTATCTTAACTACCAATTCTTCACAAATGTGCTTTAGATCTCTGTCCTCAATTGTCAAGATGACACCTGTAGCTAACTAACACACCTTTAATTTATCCTCAACTTATTTTTTGAGAAAAGTGCCAATGTAGTGTTAAGAAGAAGTAATAATATGTTCAACCAAAGATCAAAGTGCAACTAAATGCAACCATAGAAAAAAGCATGAAGTTGATGTATTGTGATGGTCCCTTTCATATACGAAGTTGTCTAAGCTATAGCCTCCAGTTTTTCAATCTTTAGGAGATTATTATTGGCATAATATATGTGTAATATTTCATTATATATGCAAGTACATACTAATTTTGTTTAGCCTGTCCCCTTTAATTACCATTTCCCATGCTAACTCAGTTTCTGGTGACTGTTTTACATTTGTGTCAATGTTCTAAAATTAATTTCCAAGTATGACCAAAAACAGTGATTCTTGTATTTCTACATACGTTATTCCATACATTTAGCTGCAAATGACAGGATTTCAATAATTTCACAGTTAAATGATTTTCCACTGTATATATGTACAACATATTCTGTACCATTCATTCTTTTATGTGTTATTAAGTTAATTCCATGTTTTAACTATTGTCAATTGTTTATTAAAAAGTAAGTGTGTAGGTATGCATTTCAGCATGTATTAATTGCATAAAATAACAGTTACATTATGATTTTTTCATGCATTTAAACATTACATTTGATCATATCATACCCATCATTCTCTCCTATCCTCTTCTCCTGCCACTAGTCTCTGATTACCCTAAAAGTATTTGCATTGATCAAGAAGATAAGGTTCTAGATGACTGTGTACTTGACATTTTAGAAGAAAAATGCACAAAACCTAAGAACAGAATGAGATTGTCTGCTTACTTCTTGACATGGCTAGAGAAAGTGACAAAAGGAAAAGTTTAGCCCAGGGCTTCAAATCTCTATTTGAAGTCTCATGCCAACGGCCTATATGCTTCTTCATTTGCAGGAAATCAAACAACCACCGAACAAAAACTGATCTTCTATAATCCTAGACCCTTAATAATACAAATTAAGTTCCCAAAGCGGCTTTGATTTTTCTCCTAAAGTGAGGTATAGACTGAAATATAATAAAAACTGGAGTGGAAACATACCAGCAGATCCTAATGAATCCTGTAATATTAAACACATGCATTACTTTGTGCTCATTCAAGTCAAAACAGCTGCCCGATCCAGCCAATTTTGCTTGTGGATTCCATTTCTCTCAGGAATCCATACTAACCTCCTGTGAGGGAGTTGCCTCTGATATTTTTTCAAGACTCATTGTCATAATTATTAGTCCTACTTATATGATTCAAGTCCTAGCATGTCTAAATACATTCAGCACAAAATGTAACTCACAAAAACTGTGTGATTTTCTATACTTCTATAGGTAGTAATCTGTGCAATATTTATGGGAATGGATCTTGAGTGTATAGAATAATGTTTGAAGGAAACTTGGAAACATGCCTACTAAGCAGAGATTATAGATTCAAAGTATTTATCTGAATGAGTTTGAAAGGACAGTGAAAGTTTGGTTATTTGTTTGGTTGTTTAGTATTCTAAAGTATCCCATGAAAAATTAATTTGAAATCATCCAACTGCCTTGATATACTCTACTGAAAGTGATTCAAGAGCTTAAGTGAAGACAGGACAGGAATTTTAGAGTGAATTTGTCATCCATCCTGGTAAAAATCAGGAAACGAACTTCTCACCATATCTGTGAGAAACATATATTTAATACATATTACCATCCTTGAAAAATTCTGGGTTGCTTTTTCTCCACAAGGCAGAAACTATAATGATTCAGAACAATTACTATTTGGGGAGATTTCCACATGCAGTGGAAATTATGTGATCCTAAGTTATGCCAATTTACTGCTCTTAACTTTCCAAAACAAGGTGGACATTTGTATTACAATTTACAGAATAGCCAAAGCATTAGCTAGAATAGTTTTTTTTATATACAAAACATTTTTTATTATTTCAGCTCATACAAACTTAATAGGTACACCAGTTCCCTCCCTCCCTCTTCCTCCCCCCTGAACCTCCTGTTGCCCCTCCCCTCACCCTCCCGCCCCATCCCCCCGTGCCTCCCGCCCCGATTCCCAGAGTCCTTTCTTGTGCATGCCTGACTCTCCTCTGGGCCCTCCTCTCTGATGACCTACAAGGACCCAGTGGCATTTCCCTGAACCCCTTCCTGTGTTCCCCTTAAGCATAGGAACACTACTGTGGCTGTCAATCCCTTGCCTCCAAGGATCTTGGTGCCTTTAGCAGATGCTAGACTTTGTGAGGTCAATCGTGTGTTGGACATTGCGCCAGGCATACAATGTCCAATTATGATTGCTTCAGCCCTAACTTGTGTGGAGTATCTTGCAAATCATTGCTCCTCCCATCCTTTTGCTCTTACACTCTTACCGCCCCCTCTTCCACAAATGTCCCTGAGCTTCAGGATGGGGAGAGATTAGTCTGGCCTAGTTCTAGTTGGTTGATATAGAGTCTCTGAAGTTCTGGATAGTGGTTTGTTGATTTTCTTTTGCTCCTGCAATGTCCTTCACTCCATCTTGATGGGCACTGTATGTCACCCCCTGGCCAGAGACAGAAAGCTGTTAAACTGGAGTCTTATTATCAGAGCACATTCAAGGGTAGATGTAATACTTATACCCAAATTGGAATCACAGGGTCATATGGCCTTAGGCAATGGGAGGGGTCAAGCACCCATTTGCAAAATGGTTACTTTTTAATCTGCTGGACTATATGCCCTCCCCTTCTGGTGAGTTCATGATGTTAGTTGTTAATGATCAGGAACGAATTGTGAACTTAACTAGGTGTCACATTACTTTCTTGCAGTCCTTGATGGGGGCCTATTTTCTCTACTGTAACATGGTCACTTCTCTCCTTGTTTCTGGTGTGGCCCTCCAACCCCATCCCTCCTGTTCATAATCCTTGCAATTACTGTAGGTGATACAAAGATTTACCTATGAGTGTCTCAAGATGGGCTGGGTGGGTTTGCTATTAGGAGCCACCTATTAGGGAGCACATACGGCGCTTAATTTTCTGGGTATGGGATACTTCACTTAATACAATTGTTTCCACTGACATCCATTTCCCGGCAAATTCCAGTAATTCATCGTTTTTGATGGCTGAGTTGTACTCCATTGTATAGATGTACCACAGTTTCCTTATCCACTCCTCAACTGTTGGACATTTGGGTTGATTCCATGTCATTGCTATTGTAAGCAGTGCTGCTATGAACATGATCGTGCTTGTGCTATCGAGGTGAACCTCTGCTGTATGGGGGGTTATACCCAAAAGTGGAATCGCAAGGTCATATGGCATTTAAATCTTTAATTTCTTTAAGAATCTCCAGACGGTTCGCCAGAGTGGCTGTATGAGCCTGCACTCCCACCAGCAATGTAGGAGAGTTCCCCTCTCTCCACATCCTCTCCAGCATTTGTTGTTTGTATTGTGGATTTTTGGCATCCTGACCGGGGTGAGATGATATCTCAGGGAAGTTTTGATTTGCATTTCCCTGATGGCTAAGGAAGTGGAGCATTTTTTCAGATATTTGTTAGACATTTTAATTTCATCCTTGGTAAAGTTTCTTTTAAGTTCCAGGGCCCATTTTTTAATTGGGCCATTGGTTTCCTTGGTGTTTAGTTTTCTAAGTTCTTTGTGCACTCTGGACAGTAGATCTTTATCAGATGTGTGGTTAGTGAAGATTTTCTCCCATTCTGTGGGTTGCTTTGACCTCATGTTACAATCCTTTTATCTGAACAGAAGCTCTTTAATTTCACAAGATCCCAACTGTTGAGAGTTGGTAGCAGTGACTGTGCCATTGGATGTCTGTTTAGGAAATGTTGGCCTAGCCCAATCAGCTCGAGGGAGTTCCCTATCCTTTCAACTATGGTTTTTATAGTCTCTGGCCTGATATCAAGGTCCTTGATCCATTTGGAATTAAGTCTTGTACATGGTGACAAGTACGGGTCCAGCTTTAATCTTCTGCACGTGGAGATCCAGTTTTGCCAGCACCATTTGTTGAAGATGCTGTTCTTTTTCCATTGGATACTTTGGGCCCCTTTGTCAAAGACCAAATGGCTGTAATTTTGTGGGCTTATATCTGGGTCTTCAATCCTTATCCATTGATCTGTGTGTCTATTTTGGAGCCAGTACCAGGCTGTTTTTATAACTATGCATTTGTAATATAGACTAAGGTTCGGTATGGTAATACCTCCAGCAGTGTTTTTGTTACTCAGGATGGTCTTTGCTATCCTGGGTCTTTTGTGCCTCCATATGAATTTTGAGATTGTTTGGTCAACTTCTTTAAAGAATTGCTTTGGGATTTTAATTAGTATAGCATTGAATTTGTATATTGCCTTTGGTAGGATGGTCATTTTTATGATGTTGATTCTGCCAATCCAGGAACGTGGGAGGTCTTTCCACCTTCTGGTGTCTTCTGCAATTTCTTTCTTTAGGGTTTTAAAGTTTTCCTTGTAAAGGTCTTCTACCTCCTTGGTTAGGTTTATACCAAGGTATTTCAGTTTTTTAGGGGCTATAGTGAATGGGATGGTTTCTTTCAAGGCTTTTTCACTTCTTTCATTCTGGGCATATAGGAAGGCCTCTGATTTTTGCACATTTATTTTCTATACTGCCACCCTGCTGAACTTCTCAATTAGTTCCAGGAGCTTCCTGGTGGAGTTTTTGGGATCACTCAGGTATAAGATCATGTCATCTGCAAATAGGGATAGTTTGACTTCTTCCTTGCCAATTTGAATCCCTCTTATGTCCCTTTCTTTTCTTATGGCTTCAGCTAAGACTTCAAGTACAATATTGAATAGAAGTGGTGAGAGTGGACAGCCTTGTCTAATTCCTGATCAAAGTGGGAATGTTTCCAATTGTTCCCCATTGAGCATGATCCTTGCTGTGGGCTTGTTGTATACAGCTTTTATTATATTGATAAAGGTTCCTTCCATTCCTACTGTCTCTAGCATTTTGATCATAAAAGGCTGTTGGTTCTTGTCAAAAGCTTTTTCTGCATCTATCGAGAGTGTCATGTGGTCTTGGACTTTCTACCGGTTTACATGATGAATTACATTTATTGATTTGCGTATGTTGAACCAACCTTCTGTGCCGGGGATGAAGCCTACTTGGTCCCCGTGAATAATCTTTTTAATATGTATTTGAATCCGATTTGTTAAAACTTTGTTGAGAATCTTTGCGTCTGTGTTCATCAGAGAGATCGGCCTATAGTTTTCTTTTTTAAGTGAGTCTTTATTAGGTTTTGGGATTAAAATGATATTAGCTTCATAGAAGGAATTTGGTAGTGTTCCTTCCTTTGCTATTTGATGGAACAGTTTAAGTAGTATTGGTATTATTAACTCCTTAAATATCTGGTAGAACTCTGTGCTGAATCCATCTGTTCCAGGACATTTTTTGGTGGAAAGATTCAAGATTACTTCCTCAATTTCCTTATATGTTATAGGACTATTTAAATAATTCACAGCTTCCTGATTCAATTTAGGTAAGTTGTGTTTACTTAGAAATTCATCCATCTCTTTTGTGTTGTCAAACTTCACAGAGTATAAGTTTTTGAAATATGATGTTATAAATCTCTGGATTTCTTGGGTATCAGTAGTGATAACTCCATGTTCATTTCTGATTTTGTTAATTTGGGTTTTCTCTCTCCTGCTTTTGGTTAATTTACCTAGGGGTGTATCTATCTTACTTATTTTTTCAAAGAACCAGTTTTTTGACTGGTTTATTTTTTCTATCGTTTTCTTAAACTCGATTTCAGATATTTCTCCCCTTATTTTGTTAATCTCCTCTCTTCTACTAGTTTTGGGATCAGATTGCTCTACTTTCTCTAAAGCTTTAAGCTGCATTGTTACGTTGTTTATTTCTGATGTTTCCATTTTTTTTTTGATGTAGGCATTAAGAGTTATGAACTTACCTCTTAGAACAGCTTTCATTGTGTCCCAGAGATTTTGGTAAATTGTATTTTCATTATCATTCACTTTCAGGAAATCTTGAATTTCCTTTTTAATTTCTTCCTGAATCCAGTTCTCATTCAGCATCATAGTGTTAAGTTTCCAGGAGTTAGTGTATTTTCCCTTGTTTGATGTGTTATGATGTCCAGCTTTAGGCCGTGGTGGTCTGATAGGGCACAGGTTAGAATTTCAACTTTCTTGTATATGTATAGATTCATTTTGTGGCCCAATATGTGATCTATTTTGGAGAAAGTTCCGTGTGCTGCTGAGAAAAATGTGTATTCTTTGGTACGTGGGTGAAAAGTTCGATACAGATCTGTAAGGTCCATTTCTTTCAGGGTTTGATTAAGGTCCAAAGTGTCTCTGTTAAGCTTTTGACCTGTTGATCTATCCCATGTTGAGAGGGCGGTGTTGAAGTCTTGCTTTAGACGCTGTAGGGTTTTTTAATGAATGTGGAGGGGCCCGTATTGGGTGCATATATGTTCAGTATTGTGAAGTCTTCCTGGTGAATTGTACCTGTGACTAAAATGTAGTATCCATCCGTGTCTCTTATAATTTTCTTTGGTTTGAAGTCCACTTTGTCTGATAGCATAATGGCTACCCCTGCCTGTTTTCTGCTTCTATTTGCTTGTAGAATTGTTGACCAGCCTTTTATTTTTAGAGCGTGCCTATCTTTTGTGGTGAGATGGGTTTCCTGCAGGCATCAGATTGATGGATTGTGATTTTTAATCCAAGTTTGTAATCTGTGTCTCTTGATCGTTGAGTTAATTCCATTAACATTTAGTGTTATAATGGAGAAACTGTTGTTAATTCCATACATTTATTATGTTTAGTAGTTTTTATAAGTATATTGCTACACTTTTGATGGTGTTATATTTGCCTTCTGTTCTCCTGGATATGCCTGTTTTTTTCTTCACGCTTGAGTACCATTTCTAGCATTTTTTGAAGGCCTGGTTTGGTGGACATGTATCCCTTCAAGTCGTCTTTGTGCTGGAAAGTTTTTCTTTCTCCCTCAATCATGACTGATAGTTTTGCAGGGTAAATCAGCCTGGGTTGACATTTTGCTCATTCAATACTTGAAGTATGTCTCTCCAAGCTCTTCTTGCTTTTACTGTTTCGACTGAGAAGTCATTTGTTATATTAATAGGTTTACCTTTAAAAGTGACTTGTTTTTTCTCCCTTGAAGCTCTCAGCACCAGTTCTTTATCTTGAATGTGGAGTGTTTTTACTATTATTTGCCGTGGTGTGCTTCTGTTTTGGTCGTATCTGTTTGGGGTGCGGAATGCCTCTTGTATATGGATGGGCCTCTCTTTTTTTAGATGAGGAAAGTTTTCCTTGATGATCGTTTGAAAAATTTCCTCAGGGGTGGTATTTTGAGATTCTTGCTCTGGTATTCCATGAATACGCATGTTAGCCTTCTTCAGGGTGCCCCATACCTCTTGGATATTTCTCTCAAGTATCTTTTTGGCTTTAACAACCTCTTCCATTGAGCTGGTTAGTATTCCCACTTTATCTTTAAGGTCTGAAATTCTGTTTTCTGCTTCTTTAGTTCTGTTGATAAGACTCTCTGTGGAGTTCTGGTTTGAAGATAACTTGTCTTATAGCTCAGTTTTAAACTCTGCTTGAGTCTGTTTTAACTGCACTATGCCAGTTTTTGTTTCTTGCACTTTTTTTCTCAACTCCTCCAAATGTCTATTGTGTTCCTCTTCAAAGCGATTGATTCGATTATGTAATTCCTCCCGGATTTCCTCTTTCATAGTATTGAACATGGTAATGATCATAATTTGAAAGTTGTTATCCTGGGTCAGGCTTTCTTGGCCTTTTACCATGGGTTTGTTCTTGTTGGAGTCTAACATTATGGGATTAATTCCTTCAGTGGGAAATTTGTTTCCTTGAGTATTGCTTCTCATGGATTTGCACTTTGACTTTGGCATTGTCGTTTTAACTCTTCAGATCTTTCAATTTCACTAAACTGAATTATTTGGCCTGGGGTTCTGGGGGTGGGCAGGGACAGAGCTTACCTAGGTCACAGGTGAGACCTGGCTGGACCGTGTGCGCATCGCGACCATGGGAGCGGGGTGGGGAATGGGAGGATGAGGGCGTAGGCCTGGAGCTATTTAACACAAGGGCAGCTGGGGCAGGGCCCGGGCGCAGGGGGAGGTCCTCCTCGTCCCTTGTCCCTGCGCGTGGCTCCGGCTGGATGGCGGGAGTCGGAGCCGGGTCCCTTTGGGCTGACCTGGGGTTCTGGTGGGCGGGCTTGGCCGGGGCTTACCTAGGTCGCAGGGTGAGGCCTGGCTGGACCGCACGCGCGTGCGTCCTGACAGGCGGAGCGGGGTGGGGTGAAAGGGCTAACAGTTTTTGCCTCATCACATGTGATGCATAGCAAGACTGCTAATTTTTTATTTTGCCCAGATAAAAAAATTTAAAAGTTGAATGAACAAACATCTAGCTTATCAACTGAAATATGCAGACATGTTTCACAATCTACTTCCAGAAATGCTGGCATTTTAAACTTATACTAAAATTAGTTTATGTGTTTTCATTGCCCATTTCCTAACCCCATCCCTGAATCCCTTTTTACTCTTCTTTCTCTCGTCTCCCATCCACTTTTCTCCCATATCTGTATCTTCATACATGTACAAACCACTAGGTTATTTCTAGGATGCCTTTACTAGTTAGTGTTTCAGGAGCTATCAATGCACATACAGCCCATTGGTGGGTAAACCATAGAATACAGAGGTTCCCCCTCTCTTTTGTCTAACACCAGTGCCATACAGTTCCTCAAGAAAGTTTCATGTCTGACAGGATCTTTTCTGTTCCATGGCAAAGTGTTGCTAGGCCAGCTATTGTAAAGGTCTAGTGGAAATAGACTACATTATCTTGAGTTCTTGGGTATCACAGCCCTGAAATGAACAGAGGCTACTACTGTCTGACATTACTTCTCCTGGTCATCTGGCTCTTATATTCTTACTGTCCCCTCCTCCACAAGGTTCCATGAATCTTGGGATGGAAAGTGGTTTAGATGTCTGATTAGGACTTTGTGATTCACAGACTATTTTATGTAAAGAACCCTTTGAATGAAGGAGAGTCCAGGTCACCTGAAGAGTAACATTGCTACACTGTCAAAACTTTGTATTGTTGGTCTACTCTCAGCTTTCCTCAAAGGGACCAGTGGAACTTTAATAGTTAGATAAATCAATGAAAAAGGAATCAAACTACTCAGGCATTGCAGGGCACTGCTCTGAAGTGGCTTTAATTCCAAGAAACCCAAAAAGTCACCATTAATTCAACAGTTAGAAGTAGATCATTTTGCAAGTGGGTGACTGATCCCTCCCTCACCGAGGTTTCCTGCTTTTATTACATCTACCCTTGAATGTGCTATTATAACAAGACTCCAGTTTAACAGTTTTTTGTCTCTGACCAGGGGGTGACATACAGTGCCCATCAGGATGGAGTGAAGGGCATTGCAGGAGCAACAAAACTGCAAAAGAAAATCAACAAACCACAATCCAGAACTTCAGAGGCTCTATATCATCCACATAGAACTAAGCCAGCCTAATCTCCCCCCATTCTGAAGCTCAGGGACATTTGCGGAAGAGGGGGCGGTAAGATTGTAAGAGCAAAAGGATGGGGGGAGCAATGATTTGAAGAGTCTCCACACTAGATAGGGCTGAAGCAATCATAATAGGACTTTGCATGCCCTGCGCCCGTGTCCATCACACTATTGACCTCACAAAGTCTAACATCGGCTAAAGGCACCAAGATCCTTGGAGGCAATGGATTGATGGCCACAGTAGTGTTCCTATGCTTAAGGGGAACATGAGAAAGGGTTCAGGGAAATGTCACTGGGTCCTTTTACGTCATCAGAAAGGAGGACCAAGAGGAGAGTTAGGCATACACAATAAAGGACTCTCTGGGAATTGGGGGGGAGGCACTGGGAGATGGGGAGGGAGGGAGGGGGAGCAGGGGGTTCAGGGGGAGCAGGAGGGGGGAGGGAGCTGGTCTACCTATTAAGTTTGTATGAGCGGAAATAATAATAAAAAATGTTAAAAAAAAGAAGTATATGGAGGTTTGGGGACCAAAGGAACTTTAGCCTCAGTGATCAACTTGCTGTAGAAACAGTAGGTCCCCAATCCTATCCTGTGGTTATTTCTTAGAATGTACATTTGCAATGTACCTGCTCAGCAATTGAAGGTACTCCTGTATTTATTTTATGAATATTGAAGTAAGAGCTATCATGGTGGGAAAATTTAAATAGTAGCCACTAAAACTGTTTGTTATTTGAAAAATAGTAACCCCCCAAAATGAAGCATATTAATTAAGGACTTACAAAGATTAGTATGACCATAAGGATCTGAGAAATGGAGTAATGTGGCTTCATAATACATTGTCATTAACTTGTCTGTTTAACTTGTGAAGAACTATAATGACTTTGGAAACCTTGGGAACTGAAATTGGATGAGTGAAGGGAAATGCCCCTATTATTGGGGTGGCCCAAGGAGAGGCAACCTGGTGTGTCACAAAGGCCTGAACCCCCACAGGAGTAGACGGGCCAACCCTGGGATCCATAGAGGCAGACGGGCAGGAGGGTGGGACTGATGGAGGGGGGAAGGAACAGATGATGGAGGGAAGCAGGGATATGCACTCAATATGCTTTTAAAGTACAAAAAAATGTAGTCAGGCCAGAGGGAGACTTGAGGTCCTTGAAGGCACAGAGTGGGAGGGAGTGGGATGGACTGAAGAAAGGAGGGGAAAGAGTGGGTGGGAAAGAAGGTGGACGGAAGTGGGGATGAGTACTCAACATGCTTGCAAAACTAGAAAAATAAAATGAAAAAAGAAATATAATGACTTTGGAGAATGACAGTGGATAACAAAAAATTCAATTAGTTAGTGACTCCATTGTAACTGCTGCTTCAAATGTGTTTGTTTTTATTGTTTCTTGCACAATTAGCACAATATCTCATATGTTTGCATCTCTTAATCTGGAAAATGTTTTCGTTTTTATATATGTTAATAAAGACTACCAGAAGCAGTTCTCATTCATCTAAGAAGATGGCAATATACATATCTTGTTTTACTTTAGGAATGTACAAACTCTCAAGCCACATACTATAATTTAGTACACAGGTCTTGATCATCTTTGTGTAAAATTAGGCATACCATACAGATCCGTTAAGTTGATTATATTATGCTGATTGCATTTAGTAATCAGAAATAAGGACAACTCTATGTGATTGGAACAACTTCTGAAAGCACAAGTAAGCTGCATGAGAAAGTAAGCCAAATGTCCTTGGGTTTGAAACCCTCTACAGTCAGTTGTATAAAGAAATAAAAATTCAGGTATGATTGCAGATGGTTCCATATGATACAGAAGCACAAATCAAACTGAACAACTATAGCATTATTCCTCTTTTGCAGTTACTATTCTTCTTAATGTGAGACAATACTCCAACACAAGCAACTTAAAGAAGAAAGGGAGATTTATACGGCTTATAGTTCCAGAGGGGATACGATCTATTCTGGCAGGAATCACATAGCAGAAAGTATGATTGCAGAGAGAAGTAGGAGGCTGGATCATGTCACTGTAGTCATCATGAAAGCAGAGAGAGCAAGAGGAAACTGAGGAAACAGGACTGGGCTACAAAACCTCAAGGCTTCTCCCACCATGAGACATACCTTCCTCTTTCAAGGCTCCAGCTCTTAAAAGTTTCATAAATGTCCAAACATTAACACTGACTAAAGATTCAAACACATGAGCCTATGAAGAGAAACTCATATTCAAATCATGACATTTACTTTCTGGGAGATTATAGTAAATATAATTCCTCAGTGGGAAGAACACAGGTGGTGTACATTTTGCTTATAAGGAGAAATGACTGGAGGTATGTGCATGTATCAATTCTGGTACTGCTGCTAATGGTTTGAATGTCTGGTATAAGGGGCTTATAAACAATGCTTTAATTTAATAGAACACTCAGATGGGTAAATATGTGAATATAATTGCAAATTCACACTAAAATGTGGCATTGGAGAATGAGGATTAATAATGACTTGGAAAGGATACATTTTGAAGATAACTTATCAGCTTCCTTCCTTAGGCATATCTCATTACACAGTGAACTTATGAAGAAAGAAGTCATGGTGATAGAGATGGAGACTGTGCTTAAGTTCAGCAGAATGTGTTTCCAGTCACCAAGGTTGACTTGACTACAGCCACTGATGGATGGCCACTGTGTCAGGACAAAGACTAATTCTGAGTGCATGTTATGGCAACAATAGGCAGGATGATCACACATGCAGGAAACTTAATTAACTCCTGTCTTGCATAAGTAAGCTCATCTTTGTTATTGGAATAGACAGCTACTCTGATATGGATCTGCCCTCTCTGTATGCAATGCTTCCATCAAACTATTTGTGGATTTACAGAATACTTTATGTTATCCATCAGAGAATATATTTTGGTAAAATGAAACATCAGCAACAAAGCTAAGTGGAACAACAGACCCATATACTTCCCTTGTTCCCATTTTTCTCAATTATTTGAGCAGCTATGCTTTTAACAGCTAATATTTCCGAGACTTTTCAATAGAAAATATCTATATGTTCTGCATAGAAAATCAATACCTTGTTCCTTTCACACCAAGTATTTATGAGTCAAATCAATAAGAACAAAATAGAAGCAAAATCATGAGCTATTATCCTGGTGATACATAAGGCAAAACTTTACTTCTCTCTTGGTGTTTCACTGTTGTTTTTAATTACAAATGGAAGTACAATTCTAGCAGTATAATGACAATTATTCCAACCACCTATAAGCTGAAACTATTAACCCCCTATGAGCTTTTCATTTCTCTGAATTAACAGGGAAAAAAGATATTTACTGCATTGACTAGGTAATTAGTTATAATTTTCAAGGTAAAAATAGGTTGGTAGTACAAAATCAAAGTAATCAATAAATGAAGCAAGGAAGAGTATATGAAAATACAAGATATCCCTTCAGCACTGTCTTGGTACTATGCATTGCAACTTTAGTCGATGGAAAGTTCAGAAAACAAATTCAGGTAAGAATGTAAACAGCCTAAAGCACTAATAAATAACATTTTGGTATATTTGGTATTTTGGAAAACAAATGGCAAAATGGAGAACTTATTTAGAATATGAAATAAGTGGGCTGAAGAGATGGCTCAGAGGTTAAAAATCTACCTCACAAGCAGAAAGTCCTGAGTTCTGAAAACACCAGGCATATACAGCAGTCGCCTACACTACGGGCCCTTGTGGGCATAGCTGGGAAAACCCCAGAGCAAAGCAGAAAGGAGGTAGAAGCAATCCAGAATTTGCCCTTGGTCCTCCACAGGGTCACACAGTACCCTCTAATACACACACACAGACACACACACACACACACACACACACACACACACACACACACTATAAATAAAGTTAAATTCTTAAAAAAAGAGACATAAATACATGGGAAGAGCCATCTGTGAGGATGGCATTAAAATGATAGATAAGAAGTCTCAACTCTCACCCCTCTACAAACAATGACTCTGTCATATTTGTAAAACAGAAAATTAGTTAATAGCACCAGAAACTCCATGGGACAAAATTAAGAAGTTTGGATCTGGTGAGGTGGCTCAATGTTTAAAACTGATTGCATGTAAACCTGGTAAAACCTGGTAACCTGAGTTTGAACTGCAGAACCCACATGGTGGACAAAAAAACAAATTCCAGGTGTTTTATTTCATATTATCTCTCTCAATCTCTCTCTGTCTCTGTCTCTCTCTCTTTCTCTCACTTAAAAATGCATATGCATAAAATATTTTAGAATTAAATAAATGTAATTAAAATGGTGTGACAATCCAAGAGAGCACAAAATTAAGTATTTTCCTATGTGTACAGTTTCTACAACAGAAAAAAAGTTAAAAAGTTGTACCCTAGAAATCTTCACAGCTACAAACATCCCTATGACTTTAATCACAATGTACACATAAGGTTTTTGCTAACACATGACTCCAGTTGCTAAGATAACCATGAGGGAATGAATATATGAATAATAAACAATTTTCAAGTTTTTAAACCATGTTGGAATACAGTCAATGTGTAATTTCATTCATTATTTGGATATATAGTTTTTCTGATATAATTTTTTGCCAGATTTTCCTTTCTCTTAGATGTTCTTTGTACCTTTGTCAAAGATTACTTGATTTGGGCTCTCAATTCTATCCTGTTATTAGATGTGTTTGGTTTTGTGCTTGTTCTATATTGTTTCAATTAAAAAGGCTTTATAGGAGATATTGAAATCAAATATTGCGATGCTAACAGTTCATTTTTTTCACTCAAGTTTTTTTGGATATTTGGATTTTGTGGTGGTTCATATTAATTAAAGATTATTTTCTGACGTGTCTGTGAAAATGGCATAGGAGTTTGTATCGAGATTGAACTGAGTTTGTAGATTGCTTAAAATGGACATTTTAACAATATCAAAATTTCCAACACATGAACATAATATATTATTTTATTTTATCACCTTCAATTTCTTTCATTAATATTCTGTAACCATCAACATAAATATTGTTCACCTCTTTCCGTGCATTTATTTTTAAATATATTTGATGTTATAAATGAAACTTTATTTAAAAATTCCTTTGTTGGTCGTTTTTTGTGGGTGCATTAAAATGAGTCTTTATTGAGTTAAATACTTCTATTTTTTATTCTTTTAAAATTTCTTTTCTGCATACAATGAATTTTTTATATTAACCTCCAAATCTCTGCTCCTTCTTTTTTCCCAGCCAGTCTTCCTCTTACTTTTATGTAGGGAGAGAAAGAAACAGAGAGAGAGAGAGAAAGACAGAGAGAGAGAGAGAGAGAGAGAGAGAGAGAGAACCGTTGTGTCTAATAAAGTTTTCTTGCCCTAGCATGTATTGGAGCACTTGAGAGCATGGACAATGTAATTGTGGCAATTCCACTGAAATAAGTCAGTCCCCTTTCTCCAACCATCATTAACCACCAATACATCAATATTCAACTTTTGGTAGCATCCACAGCATTTCCTGCACAAAATATTCATCACCTACAAACAAGAACCATTTTCCTCTTTTAAGCTGGATATCAAATACAACTCCTGTTTTATTCAGTTGTTCTGTCCTGGGCAGTGGGCATTCTCATCTTGTTCCTAATCCTAGAAGAAGTTTCGATTTATCACTCCATTCTCACATTAAAAAGTTTTTGTGGTGAAATCTATTGTTATATATGCTTTCCTTTGTATGCAAAGATATATTTTCTTCACTTACTTCTTAATTATCTCTCTTTGACTTTCATTTTTGAATGTTTAATTATGACATGTCTTAGTAGTCCCTGTAACTGTGATTATATTATCAACTCCAGTTCTATCACTGTTCCTTTAACACCATACTTCAGATGCCAGTGGAAGCATTCCCTTAAACCAGGCCAAAAGGCAAAACCATTGCCTAAAAGGATCCCATTTGACATGACTTACCTGGTGAGACATATAGCAAGCATATGGTTGTCATTCAAAGCTTCAGAAACCCTAGATGACAGTTGATACTTCTGAATCTGTCATCTTGCTGACACCGTTCAAGGGAGATTATTTTAGATTATGTAGATCAATTTGATTCAATTAGTCAATCAAAAGACTTTAAAGGTAGAGTTAAAGTTCCTTTGAAAAACAAGAAATCTACCTTAGAAGTTTCAAAATACTCAAGTACTTAGTTTCCAAAGCACCTACCTTAAAGATTTTGGAGCTACACAGTCAGTGTTCATAATTATATAAAACCCTTTCTTAAAATAAACAAATGGCCGTGCATCATTTTGTGACATCTCTCCTTTTTAGTTTTGAAGACTGTCTTCACTAAATTATTTGAGTAGCACATGAAGTTGTGTAGATAAAGTAAAACCTGAACTCATGATCTTTCAGTCTCACGAGCAACTGAGATTATAGATTTGTTCCACTGCACATAGTTTTGATTTCTGATGCAGCTATAATAATCAGACAATATGATATTGCTGGAAGACTAAATAAATGGAATATGCAAACTGAATAGAAAATAATAGGCTTATACATAAAAATTTGACCTACTTTCCAATGAAGTTACAAAATTCAATGAATAAAACAGCCCTACAATAATGGATAGTAGGAAAGTTGTATATCCATAGGAGGGAAAAACACAAAAATATTGACCTTGACCTTACACACTACATAGAACTAAATTCAAAATGGATCATATACTTAGGCATAAAAATTTTAAATCTTTTAGCCTTCAAAATCTGGAACTTAGAAAATTGTTCTAAACAATGACACAAAATTATGATATAGGAAGTAAAAGAATGAGATCAATAAATTAGACATCAATAAAATTCAAAACTGTGTTCTATAAAAGATCAGATTAAGAAGACTTGAAGAACATGCATGCAAACTACTAGTCCAAAAGTATTTCTGTTTAATGTATATGAAAATATGTTTAAAAAATTCAATGGAAAAAGAATAGCATCTTCAACAAATGGTGCTGCCCAAACTGGATGTTCACATACAGAAGATAAAAAATGGACCCGTAATTGTCACCATGCACAAACATTAATTCCAAATGGATCAAGGACCTCAATATTAGGCCACAGACCAATAAATACCCTAGTTGAAAGGGTAGTGTCGTAGTTAAGCATAGGTGTCAAATTAGTGTTCAGGGTTTGAGCTCTGGGCACATTTGTGGAGAATTGGTAGTTGAGTTAAGCCCAGAGCCAACCTGAAAAAGATTGTCTAGCTGATGGGGAAGGCCCAGCCTATGGTGGGTGGGGTTAGGACCTAGAATAAATCACAGAGAGCTGGTCGAGACAGTGGGCATCCTTTCGTTCACTTGGCCAGACATGCTGGTCTAGCAAATAAGGATTGTCCATCTCTCAGCTGTTACGTGGTGATGATGTGGTTAGTTCCCTCAGCCCTGGTGTTGGTGCGTGCTCTCCCATCAAGCTGGACTGAGAACTGTAACCAGGAATCATAAGAGACAATAAACCCTTCTTCCATTAAGCCGTTTGATAGTCATTTATCAGCAACCATGCAGGCGAACTGCAATTGGTAGGGAACTCTCTTGAGCTGAATGGGCTAGGCCAACAGTTCCTAAACAAAAATCCAATAGCACAGTCACTAGAACCAACACCCAGCCAATGGGATCTTGTGAAATTAAAGAGCTTCTGTTCAAACTAAGAGATTGTAAACCGAGCAAAAACACAACACACAGAATGGGAAAAAATCTTCACTAACCACACATCTGATAGAACTCTGCTGTCCAGAGTGCACAAAGAACTCAGAAAAATAAACACCATGGAAATAAATGGCCCAATTAAAAAATGGGCCTGGAAACTCAAAAGAAACTTTTCCAGGGATGAAATTGAAATGTCTAACAAATATCTTTAAAAAATCCTCCACATCCTTAGCCATCAGGGAAATGCAAATCAAAACTTCCCTGAGATATTATCTTACCCCGTTCAGGATGGCAAAAATCCACAATACAAACAACACCAAATGCTGGAGGGGATGTGGAGAAAGGGATCTCTCATACATTGTTGGTGGCAATGCAGGCTTATACAACCACTCTGGCGATCAGTCTGGCGATTTTTTAAAAAGTTGAAGATTGAAATGCCATATGACCCTGCTATACCACTACTGGGAATAATCCCCCATAAAGCAAAAATTCACCTCAATGAAATAAGCACGACCATGCTCATTGCAGCACTATTTACAACAGCAAAGTCATGGAATCAACCCAAATGCCCAACAATTGATGAGTGGATGAGGAAAATGTGGTACATTTATACAATGGAATACTACTCAGCCATCAAAAAAGATGAATTAATGAAATTTGCCAGAAAATGCATCAAATTAGAAGAAATTACATTGAGTGAAGTATCTCAGACACAGAAAATTAAGGGCCATAGTACTCCCTAATAGGTGGATCCTAGTACCAAACCCACTTAATGACATATTCAAAGATAAACTTCTGTAATATCTAAGTAATCACAAAGATTATAAACAGGAGGGAAGGGGAAGGAGGGCTCCCCAGAAATAAGGAGAGAGGGGATCATGCTGCAGTAGAGAAAATAGGTCACCATCAAGTATCACAAGTAAGCAGCAAAGCATCTGGTGAAATTCACTTTCACTTTCTTTCCTGATCACTTGCAATTGAAAGGGTTGATCTCACCAATCACGGAGGGTATAGAGGCTGGCAGATAGGTGGTGACCATCCTGCAAAGGGAAGGCTGACCCCCCCCCCTTCGGTGTCTCTTACTCTTATTCCATATACCTTTGAATCTCCTCTTATAGTAAGATCTTCATTTAAATAGTCTTTTATCTTTGGTTAGGAGGTGACCTTGAATATCAATCAGGATGGAGCCAGGGGTGATGCAGGAGCAGCAAAACTGAAAACGACAACAAACCATAATTCAGAACATCAGAGACACTACATTAATCACCTGGAACCACACCAGCCGAATTTCCTCCCATCCTAAAGCTCAGGGAACTTGTGGAAGAGGGGGCAGTAAGATAGTAAGAGCCTAAAAATGGGGACGATCAATGATATGCAAGATACTCCACACAAGTTAGGGCTGCAGTAGCCATAATCTGACTTTGCATGACCCGCGAAATGACTGACATGTCAACTATCCTCCTAAAGTCTAGCATGGATCACAGGCAGTAGGATTCTTACAGACAAGGGATTAACAGTCATAGTTGTGTTCCCATACTAAAGGAGAGTACAAGAAAGGGCTCTAGGCTATGCCACTGAGTCCTAACACCTCACTAGAGTGGAGGACTCAGAGGGAAGTTTGGCATCCACACAAAAGGATGCTCCAGGGAATGGAAGTGAGGGAAGGGGGAGGCACTGGGAGAAGGTGAGGGAGAGGGATGAAAGGAAGGGGAAAAGAGGGGAGGCTGCAAGGGGGACTGGGGAAAGGTGGAGGGAGGGAGGGGACTTGGGAACCTTTTGAGTTTGAATGATTGGGAAAAATAAACAAATATAAATTTGTAAAAAAAGAAAACATGTTAAAGCTCAATAATAAGAAAACAATGTAATTAGAAAATAATCAAAGAACATATGCAGATATTTTACCCAAATGTAACTAAACCACAGAAACACATAAAAACTTCCACCTTATACAATTAGGAAAAAGCAATTTGAAATAAAAATTAAATACCAACACATATTTATTAAAATGTACAAAATTTAAACCATTGGCAATAGAAAATGTTGACCATGAGGTGAACAACTGGATTTTTCATATATTGCTGTTGTTGAGAAAGGTAATACAACTACTTTGGAAAGATATTTGATAGCTTTTTCAAAACTAAGAGTACACTTAACTCTAAATTCTCAAAATTCTCCTTGTAAGTAGATACCAAAGATAATTGAAACCATATACATAAGACATTTGCACATAAAGGTTCCATAGCACCTTTATCTTTAATAATTACACAAAATGAAACATAAACAAAGGAATATTCCAGGTAATATTGGTGTAGGAATAAATAACTATGAAAGTTTCAGGACACCATATACTGGTATAGTGTTCAGCAATAAGAATGAACCAATTCTTTTTACAGGGAATAACATGCATACTTTTCAAAGACACTACTCTAAGTGAAAAACACTGATAAAAAAAGCTGAGAACTCTTTAATTCCACTTATGCTTATACAAATGGAGATGAAAAGCATCTAAAAAGTTATTGAAGTTCTACAGACTGGGTCAGGTTTTGATGTAAAAGTGTTCCTGAAGGAATTTTGTGGTGACAAACATGTTCCACGTATTGACTGGAATGTCATTTACACAAGTATGTACATTTGATATTTTACTGAACTATATACACATGTATATATTAGTGTATGGCAAAATTGATATACTGCAAATAGGACTGTAGTCTGCTTAATAATATTACATCAGTGTCAATAACCTGATTGCAATAATGTACTATATATAGTTTTGTAAGATCTTATGAGGAAATCTGTGTGAAGAAAACCTAAGGGGTATTATTTTTTCAATTTCTTGTAATACTGACATTGTTTATAAATAACATGGTTTTTAAAACTTCCTGATGAGACATACCGAGTCACAATTAGCTGAATCAATAAAGAAACTAATCTAAAAGGGCTTATCTTACAATTTTAATGTAGAACTCTTAATATCAACTCTTAAATATTGACTATCCATATTTTCCTTTGCAATGAATGCTATCTGACATTAAGATGTGCTTCTTATTTGGTTCTATTTGGCATAAATGTCACTTTCTGGCATTGGGAAACCCAATTATGAAAACTTCCTAAGTCTCTTAGGAAAAATATGTGATATTTTTCTATCCAATAAATTGAATCTTCCATCAGAGCTAGCTTCCAAGTGATGAATTCAGAAAGTTTGATTACTAAGGTCATCCAACTCAATTTTCTGACTTGTGCACAGAGAAATCAACCAAAAAAGGAACTCATGCACACTGTCTGGGAGAATGTTATAAGTATGGACAATCTGGAAACTATTATGGAGTTTCCCCAGAAAGCTAATAGAAATATGTGATAATGTAATTACACTATATGTTGAAAGTATTGAAATCAGTATGTTAAAGAGATATCTATACTTCCATGCTCACTTTATGATTATTTACAAATAAGATATGAATGCAATGTGAGTGTTCATCAATAGAGCAAAGGATGAAAAAATGTGACATTATACATGAGAAAATACCATATAGTTTTAAAAAGAAGAAAATTATGTTATTTACAGCAACTGATAGCATGGGTGGAACTGAAGGACAATACACACAAAAACAATTAAACCATCCATTTCACAGAAAAAAAGAATTAAAAGGTGGTTACCAGAAGATTGGTGGACAGATAGAGGGAAAATGCTGATTAAAGAGTATAAAATTGAACAAGAAGAAAACTATAATGATCAATTTCACTACATAGTGACTATACAATATAATAATGTCTATTATAATAATGTCTATTATAATATTACTAAAATGCATTTTAATATCTTCTTTAAAAAACTTCATTGCTCCAAAATATTTAAAATATTTTTCCTCCAAATAAGTCGATCAAAACATCTCACTAATATTTACAATTATTTTGCCAATTAAAATAAGTTTTAAAAGAAAAATGAATAAATAGTTTAAAGGTTCACCTATAGAAATTTTCAAAATAAATAATTTCACATATTGCAATTAATTTTAAAAATTCCAATTAAACTTCCCAAATATTTAAAAGGAAACATTTCATCCCATTATTAGCATTCTTCTCTAAGTAGACTACTCACAGCTGTGTACATAGGTTGGTATCTAGGCATTGAGCATATGTAACTGTCCTCCTGGCTGATAAGTAGGCAGGATATGTGAAACTGAAAAATTTCCCTTCCCACCATCTCCTTTGTTAGGTTCCCTCGTCTATTTTTCAGTTGCTAAATATCTCTCAAAGTGCCAAAAATTTAAGAACTGACTGACAAATTCATTCCTCAAACTCATTTGCAAAATTAGATTACCTTTTATACAGCTACCAGAATGATTTGCATTTCAAGAGGTCAGAATTTAGAGAAGCAGTGAGAAACTTCTGGAAATAGATTATTAATAGTGGCATTTCTGGGTAGAGGCAGACAGGATAAGACACATTCAGCTCAGGGGGCTTTTTCACAGCCTTAAAATAATGTTCTTACACAGTTGCCAATTTTTGTAAGTCTGACTCTAACAGTATATTATCATTCTCTACCATTACAAACTACAGACAAGTATTATTTTTCCAATCTTGAGCAATAAGTTTGACCAAGTGGAAAAACGTCTCATGCTCTAGTGAATAATTTCTTTCTCAGCCTTCTAGGACACACACATTCACAGCTGCAGAAAGCAAGACATCAGCACAGAATCAGCCAACAGAAACCTCTCCCTCCCCCTAGGGTTCTAAAATTCAGCAAATGTCTAATCCCTACTAAGCAGGAGCTTTGAGCTAAACTTTGCTTTAGGGACACAGAGATGATGAATTTCCTCCCCTTCTCATCCAGTCTCTGCAGCTGGCTGAATAACTAACTTTTCTTCCCAGTAAACTTGTTTAGGGTGTGGGGAAAGGGGAGCCTATTTGGAAGACTTCATCGAGAACTTTCATGTCTGCTGAGAAGATACTTTAGTCACAGTCCCACAGAAAATCAGTTTCTGAGTAGAGCCAGTCCAAAGGGTATTGCTGACTTCAGCTCTTCTGGATATTCCCAGAGCCATGCAGCTGTTTAGCCTGCCTGAATTTCATCTCCTGCCCCAAGTCTCGGTCAATTTGGAATGACTTTACTGGAGGAAAAAAAAAAACCACCCACACTTGTGGTTAAAGAGATTATGCAGAGCTTCTTTCAATATCCGACATTATGGTGCCACTTGGCAACGGTAATATGCAGATAGTGCCATCCTGTGACTCATGCTCATGTAGTCCACAGCTGTTAGTTTCATTTTGTTTCTGGAAAAACACTAGTAGTACAATTTAGCTTTATCCTGATCTTTCACAAAAGAAACTTCATTTAAACATCTTTTTAAAAGGGGGAAAATTTAGTGTCTTCAACTCTTTCTTCTGGGGGAATATAATATGTACAAAATACACTGATTTGTTTATCTCAACAAAAAGTGAAGTTAGGAATAAGTTGCACTAATATTTAAGTATGGCTTGTACTGTCTTACCTAGGGTTATGTGCAATTTTACATTTGCTTATAACTTTCATGTTTAAGAAACAAACTCCATGGGTGAAATTAGCAGACTTTGAAAAAGAAGATCCATTTTGTTATTTCAAGTAAGAAAATGGAAGAAATCACTTCTAGAAAAGACAGAGAAATACTTGGAACCCTTAACTAAAATGTTTCCCATGTTCTCAAATTAAAAATACATCCAAAGAAATGTTCACCGTAAGTTGAAACTCAGTTCCACTGAGACTTGACAGCTGTGCTAGCTTCTAGAGCTTGATGAAAATCCTTTTGTGCTATTTAAAACCATCATATCCTACTGGAAAATGTTCCAATTCAAGAAAACATGTCAAGTCTCATCTTATGAAAAGATTTAGGCATTTAGATGAATTTATTATTTGAATGCTGTTTAATTTGGTTGACAAAAACCACGGATTTAGACTTGTAAGTTTACCACCACACACCCACTTTTGGCTCACATTAACAAAAACGCATTTAATGAAGCACAATCTTATATCAACATAGAGTTGTTAGGAGCAGTGTTTAAGTCTGGACTTCTGGTTATTGTCAGTGGCATGTTAAATTGTAGAGAAAGATACTTTCTATCTAGACAGTCACATTTCCTTTCAAAAAGCATGCAGCAGTTTCGGCGAACATTTTAACCACTTAAACTTATAAATAGATATTACCTCATTGAAGTCTCCATTCTTCAGAACAATGTATTCCCCCAAAGGTAAAATATTAGCAGATTCAGAATCAAGCTTTCAATGATAGCAGCAGAAACTCACTGTCATTTTCAATTCACAGAGCCTTTTTTAGTACTATTTTTTTGAATGTGTGAACAGAAAGCCAAGAACCTTACCCTTTCTACCCAGATTTCCTGTAGTGAACTGCAGGCTTGTACAGCTACAAGAGGAAGTAACGTAGTTTATGCAGCAAAACAGGAAAAAAACAAAATCATTTACCTCTAATGGGAGGTAGAACAGTTCGTCAGCGTCACTCGGTTGTTTAGGAAGGCATTCGCCTCAGAGGATATCGTGGGCAAAGTAAATTCAAATTTTGGCTTTGATAAATTCAGAGTTTCCATGATTTGTACATTTCTTCAGTCAGGAGCAAAAAATCTGAATTTAATTTGCCACGTATTACCATAGTTTTCTTAGTCTATTCTGCATGTTTAAAGAGTTTATGAAGAGTCTATTCTGTATGTTTAATGCAAAAACCCAGTTTAAAAATCAAAATTTTTCCTTTGCATATAAAAGTTGATTGTAATGTATCTAAAAGTTCCCATCAGTTTTAGAGAAAGCAACAAGTACTACTTTAAACACTGATCATTCATTTTCCTTGCATCAATTTTTTTTCCTTACCATGACCTCTTTCTTCTTCAGTTTTCTGGCCTCTACTTCTTAGGGAAATCCATTTGCATTAATTCGAAGGCTATTAGATAGCTATTCCACTGTTTTCTAAACTTAAAGAAGATAATGCACTTCCAGATATCACTGTATCACATGCACACAGTGACTGATGTTTCCATCTAAAGATATAAAAGGGCATGTGCCTTTGCTATGGTGCTTAGAAACAGAATATGTCAAAAATGCACTAAGCTTCCTGCTATGCACACACCCATCTTATTCTATCATCTTTCCTCTTCCTTTTTATGTATTTGCATGCATATGTGAGTCACATATGACTTTCAGGCTGGCTATATGAGGTAAATGGTTCCAAGTCAGACTATGATGTTTAGGCCACATTGCTATGGTTTGCCATATTATCTGTTTTAAGAATTAAAGAATGGTAATTATAGGAATGTCTTTAAGAATCAGGAAAAACTTTATTGGGTCACCAAAATGGTATGTTTCAAGTCATTAAAAGCTGTGCTCAAAAGTTCTCCCAAGAAGATGACTGAATGTATGATTTATGGTTGTCTTTGCTGTTGAAAGTTGCTTTTTCATGCATTTCTCTTTGACACTGTTAACTTTGCCATATTAAATCACATTGAAAATACTTTGTTTGTATGGCTTAGCCATGAATGGAGGAAGAGCAAAATTTCCAAAAGAAGAGAAAAATCTTTAAAAAGAGAAATAAGAATCCCAAATACAAACTTTCAGGATTTCATAATCTTGGTATTTTTCCCAATGAAAAGAATCAGTAGCAGTCAGTTAAAAAAATTTTATTTGAAAATACCATCAAGTGTATAGCAACAGCAAAGTTTTGACATGGAAAGGTCCTCCTCAGAAACATTAATTTTGCAATTAAATAGAGTTACTCTTTGAATATCAAATATTTTAAGGGATCACTGGAAACTTGTATTCTGTAACTTTTCTTTTAAGATGTAATTTTTTAATGTATCCCCTTACAGAAAACAATAATAATACTGTTAAAAGGACCCAACCAAGCTTTCACCTAAAACACTAAGATAAGTAAAGTAAAGACTACTATCTAGAGTTGGATAATACAAAAGTGAACAATATGAGATTGTTATGAAACCCAAGCCAGGCAATGAACTCAATCACAGTGCTGCTTCACTTAGTGAAAATCTGAAATTTGCTGTTTTAAATTTATTTATTTATTTATTTGTGTGTGTATGTGTGTGTGTGTGTGTGTGTGTGTGTGTGTGTGCGTGCATGCCACAGTGTTCATCTGGAGGTCAAAGGACAATTTGTAGAATTTGATTCTCAACTTTCACTTCATGGTTTCTGTGGAGCATAGGTGTATCATCAGACTGGGTGCCAAACATTTTTACCTACTAAGCCATCTTACCAGTTCAAAGTTTTCTAACCTATAGACAGCAAATAATTTTTACATACCACCTTTTATTGGCATATGTTCTTTATATATAATGAATGGTTTCATAAAGGCATTTGCATATCTTGTACATTGACCATATATACACACACACGCACATACCATCTCCCTTTTTTACCCCACTATTTGAATTTATTCTACCAGTCCTACTTCAAACTTCATGACATACATCTATATCTAAATATGATCTTATCCATATAAGTAAAACCTAACATTCAAGAAAGAAACCAAGAAAATAGCCCAATTCATATAACTTAAAAAGAAAATATGTTTGAATAAAGCCAATGGACTGAAATCTATATTGAAAATTTCAAAACATTGAAAAAATTGAAGAAGTTATTAGAACACAGAAAGACCATAGTCCTGAACTAGTAGAATTAATATTATAAAAATTACTAAAACCAGTTTCACAGATCAATGCATTCTCCATCAAAATAACAATTTAATTTTTTTCTGAAATAGAAAAAAAGAAATTCTAAAGTGTACATGAAGGCACAAAAAATCTCTTTGAAAAACCAAACCAATCTTTAGCAAAAAAATGAGATAAATCTGATTTCAAGTTATATGACACAAAAATAGTAAGAAAAAAATCAGCATGATACTAGCACATAAACTGACATGTAGACCAATGGAATTTAATAGAGGACTCAGAAAGCACAACCACTGGGTTTCTGACACAGGCGAGGCTTTTTTTCTTTAACACAATCATGTCAGTCTGGAAAAGGTACCTTTTCAATTCTATAAAGTATTGTAGAACACATTGGTGAGGAAGTTAGTCTGAAGCAAGGAATCTCATGAGAAATATTGTAACAAACCAAGACTAAACCTGAACTGATAAATATTTGCAAGTGCCGTGGAAAGGTCATGAGACACTAAAAATGGGTAGTAGAGAACTACTCAATATTGGTATGTGTCTTAGTTAGGTAGAGGTGTCAACTTGATGGTTGAGGGTTTGAGCTCTGTGCATATTTGTAGAGAATTAGTAGTTGAATTAAGCCCAAAACGAACCTGCAGGAGATTGTCTAATGGATGGGAAAGGCCCAGCCCATGGTGGATGGGACTATCTCAGACAGGTGGACAACCTAGAAGGAACTGTTTGAGAAAGTAGGCATCCTTCTTTGTACTTGGCCAGACATGCTGGTCTGGAAAGTAAGGATTGTCCCTCTCTCAGCCATTATATGAAGACAGTGTGGCCAGTTCCTTCGGCCCTGGCATTAGTGTGAGCTCTCCTGCTGAGATATGAACTGTTACTAAGAATCTTAAGAGAAAACAAATCCCTTGGTCCCTTAAGTCATTTGATGGTGATTTCATCAGCAACTATTCAGGTAACCTGCAACATGATTTGGTAACAGAGAAGTGGGGGTGTTGCTGATAAATATGGCTATGTGACTTTTGTGGCTTTTAAATGGTTTTCTTAGATGAAGTTTAAAATGTTTGAAGATTTGCGGTCTATGGACTACAAATTCTGCAGAGTTTAACGGCCTATTTGGAGAATAGAGGTGCTGAGAGAGTTGTGGATTGTTTGGGCCCAGTTAGTGATAGAGGAGAGAACAAGCACTTTGAAAAAATTGAATTTAATGATGGTGGATCAGTTTGCTTGGTAGAAGAGAGCTGTATTGGAAACCTTGAAATTTTGGATGAGGAAAGGGCAGACAGCAGAGCAACTGTAGTTATTGAAGTCATTAGTATCGTTGAAGAAAAACCTAGTGCTTTCCACAGGGACTTTGAAAGAAATGAATACCACTGTGGTGAGATTCTGCCCAGCATAGAGATTTTTCTGAGAATCAGTAGAGTGAAGCTGAATCATATGTGATTCCAGGGAGCCAGTCTCCACTTGGAGGTTATGGCAGAACTTGGCAACCTCCTCCATGTGGTATTGGTTTTAGAGACATCCAAGATGCAAGAAGGAGGAGGTCGTGGATCCTGAAGTCACCCTTGTTCTTCCACAGAGACACACAGTGTCTTCTAATACACACACACATACACACACACACACAAACACAGACACACACAAACACACACACACAATATGCATCAGACAGATGTAAATTGATTTAATTCATTTTTTCCTCTGATGATGTGAATTATACTTTATGGGAGCTTACTTTTGTGATCGAAAACTTCTCAAAATGAAAAGTCATTTCTGGGTGACTTAGTAAGCCTAGGCTCCTTAAAACAGCACTAGTTATTTCTTGGCACCATTAAATAATGAACATCACTATGCAGACCAATCTAAGGCATTTCATTGCATTCATAGAAACAGTTGATTAGAAACATTGGCCTGGATTTCTTGGTGCTTTTATCAGACCAAAACAAGAAAATCTACCTTCAATCCATCACATATTATTTTAAACTGAATTGTGGGAGCCTTGGATTTCATGCCCTTACAGTTCAAAACACTTGCTTTTTAAACTTATGCCATTAGCTCAGAGAAAATATTTTATCTTTATATAACGTCAAATTCATTTAAAAAACTTAACTATACTTTTCATGGCATATCAAAGTGTTCCTGTATATGTATTAAAAATAATTTAGGCTTTTAAGAATTTTTTTATGTGGGTCTGGTAAAGACAGGTCTCACTATAGTGAGTTCCTAGATGCAGCAGTCCTGCCTTGAGTGCAATGTCTTGTCCAAAGGTGAATCTTAACATCTTTAAGTTCCTACATTCTCACTGCCTCCTCTTCTGTGAGATTCCAAAAGCCTTAGAATGGGGAGATTGGGTTGGTCTGATTTTAGGTGAGCCTTGGTGAGTTGCTGGTACTCTGCATTATGGCTGGCTATTGCTGTCCACTTTGCTGCTCTTCTATTGCCTTTGACTGCATCCTGTCAGGGCACTGAGATTCTTTCCTTCTCTTATAGGAGATTTCTAGGCTGAGTGGTAGGTGTTCTTCCATTCTATGAGTATAACAGTAACTATTTGCAGAGTAGTTTGGTGTACTGTCTTCCTACTTATAGGTTCATTAACTATTTTTCCATATTGATCCATTTCCTTCCCTTTTTTAGGTTCTTGTTCTAGTTAACAGTAACAGGAATGTGTTCACTTATGACAAGTAGGTCTTGAGTCCAATCAGAAAGCTGTGCATTGTCTCCTTGATACTCAGGCCACTACTGCATTGGTGGTCACCTGTTGACATAGTGATTCCCATTGCAGCTTAAAGATCTCATGCGTTGATGGGGCCTGTGATTATTTCTCTCCCCCAGTATCTTCTACAGTATTCTTTGGTATTGTGTAAGTTATCTAGTAAGGAAAAAGTCCTCAGACCAGTTCTAGTTGATGCATTTTGTCATGTTCTATAATCCATGTGTGTTGCATCTTCAGTAATAGAGTCTTACTGACAGATTTTTGGAGAGCAACCAAGAGCAATGGCAAAAATTTATCATGTTTGGAGGTCTTTGAGACCTATCTGACCAACATTTTATCAGGAAATGTCACATTCCTGTTACTTCTAGTATAATTTTGTCATTAGTTTCTAAATGGATCAGTTCAGGCTCTTCTTTGTTTTTTCCATTTTTCTCATTCTATGCTCATCTACATAGGGACTGCTCTTTCTTGTTCCTTTCTATAAAAAACTTTTTTTGATATATCACTAGCATAAAAGGTTCTTTTGGGGTTACTTATCATAGTCTTTGGATTTTTCTATAAGTCTCTCTGACCCTCCTATCTCCCATCCCCTAACATACCAGGATGCCCTCATAGAATATTGAGGAACTTAAGAGAGATAAGAATAAACTGTGGAAACTTGGGGACTAAATAAAGCTGGATGAGTGAAGGGAAATGCCCCTACCAGTGGGGTGGCCCAAAGAGAGGAACTTGACAAGCCACAGAGACCGGAGAACCCACAAGAGTTGACAAGCTAGAAGAAACCCTGTGATCCACAGAAGCAGAGAGGCAAGAGGTGGGATTGAGGGACGGATGGGAGGGAGAGACGATGAAAGGAAGCAGGGACAAGTACCCAATATGCTTGTAAAAGTAGAAAAATTAAAAAAAAGAGTAGACAAACCAGGATGAACCTTGGTGTTCATAGAAGCAGACAGGCTTTGTTAAAATCCTTAACCACATTTGTTTTACAGTCAGACAGATTGCAGTATTGTAGTCATTCCATTTTCTATATATCCACTTCTGCAGTCAATGGTTCCTACACCTATGCTCTCTGGTAGGTGATGGGTATTTATGGATGAATAAAACATATTCCCTAGCTAAAGAAGTGTGCAATTTATTTATATTTCTTACAGTCTACTATTTTGAAACGTTGTGACTTCACTGATCTAGAAGAGCCCACTGACACAATGCAGGTAGGTCTATTTTTAGTAACAGCTGAGTTTAGGGAAGTGAACTTAGGTCCATTGGAGTATTTCCCAGTAGTGCCTAAAATACCAAAGTTTGACATCCAGTCTCTCAACTGAACACTGTTTTCAATAAAAATGTCAAAGAATTTGCCTAGGGTAATAATTTAAGAAATGATCTGTGAGCTCCATGAGGATAAAAAAAACCAATCTTATTTGTGTCTGTAGCTCTGGCATATAGTCAAGAGCCTTGTTCAGAGTAAGCACTCAAGAAACAATAAATTGATAGCTCAAACCTCAGAATAAATTAAAGTTAAGCTTAAATATGAGGAAAATAGTGAACTTAGAGAAGAAAATGGGGACAACTAATACTAAAAACAATTGAGACAAAATTTATCCTTTGCATTTCAACATGTGCTGAACTTTGATTTGCAAAATATCAAAATTTAGGTTCCTATATCCTTCTCTGACATTTTAACACTTAACTCTCTATGCCTTGTCAGAATCATGTTCTGGAACCCAGTGACCTTAAGCTTCCCAAGAGGGTACTTCTTTTGTTCTTTCCTAAGGAGAATTCAGTGTGAAAGGCTACCAGTAAACCACAAGGAAAAATACCCTCTATTGGAAAACAATGAACTAATCATTTCCGTGGCCAAGTTTGTACCTGGCTCCTGATCCAGGAACCTGAAAACATCATCAAATGATCAAATAAATGAAAAAAAGGTATAAATCAAGGCAATTTATTCAGTTGCCTATAGTCCTCCAGTAAAGAGTCTATACATGCCAAGGCAAATGATATCTATTTGTGCTGTTCATCTTTCACAGAAATCTACTCAATATTTTCTCCAGAGGGAAGTCAAGAAAGGAAGTGATAATTTAGGGTACTTATGCTGGGACTTAACTTTGTTTGATTCATTTCCACACATTTAATCTCCAAACAGATGTCAGCATGTTTGTGGACCTCTCCAAAACCCTGGTTTTTGAAATCTGGGTAATTCCTTTTTTTTTTTTTTTTTTTCTTTAATGAGCATTAGCCAGGATCTTGGTTTTGGTAGGAACATTTCTACATTAAGGACCAAACTGTAATTTCTAATAAGAATATTAGTCTGTGTTGGGCCTGGAAACCATTAGAGCCACTTATAATTGATGAACTGCTGAGGGTTCTGCTGATTCTTAAGGATCAGGTGTTAAGACTGAGTATATTATGAGCTTCTCCACATAAGGACATGAAAAATCAAGTATGAGATTTTAAGACACTCTTTGATATCCAAACAATTTTTTAAAATGAATCAAAATCAAGGGATCAGATTAGAGAGCAGAAAAAGAAAAGAAATTGCTTATAAAAATTAAGCAATAATTCATAATACTGTTCATTGAAGATACATATACGATATTCTTCATATATTATGTATCAACTTACAAAAATGCATTTGTGACAAAGCAAAACATTTTATCATCTGTTGAAGCTTAGATTTTAAGCATTCAGCATAGTGTCAAGCAGCCATTTAGTAATTTGGTATAGAGAAGAAAAGAGAACAAATAAAGAGACATTAAGTGAAAAATGCATTGATGGTGTTGAATATTTAAACCCTTGAAAATTTTGTACTTTAGAAATATTATAAAAATTAAAAAATAAGTACCCAAGACTGATAAAAGATTTGCAATGAATATCAAAACTATGTTATTAAACATTTCCTAATGGAAACATTTTAAAGATTTTAAATATTTTATTAGAGGGAGAAAGAGAGAGAGAAGGCATACACACATGTGTCATGGTGCATGAGTGCATGACTTTTGGAAATTAGTTTTCTCTCTATCCACCATGTAGACTTCTGGAAATTGAACTCAGGTTTGAGATCAGGAATTTTTACCCACTAAACTATCTCACCACATGCCCCACCTCCAAAAGTTCAAAGTCTTAATTGAAATAGAAACCTAACATCTGGAGACCTTGTTTGGCAAAAAAGGAGTTGCACAGTATACATAAGGCCCTGTGATCAGTTTCAAGCACAGTTAACATATTACTACTTACTACAAAATGTCTGCCAGCAAAAAGCCCTGGGGTTTATCCCCAGCACTTCATAAAACCAGTATGGTGTATATAAGCTCAGCATTTCAAAACTGAGGGCAGGAAAGCTAGAAGTTTAAGATCATTCTTGTCTACACAGTAAATTCCAAGAGAGACTAGGATTCATGTGATTTCAAATTTTAAAATGTGGAAATTCAAGAGCATGCTTCCGAATGAGTAATAGAGTCAAGAATTTTGAAGAACAACTGGAACTCATTGTACACATACATGGATTGTCAAGGAATATATCAATATAAAAAATTAAAAATTGGAGAAGTAAACGAGAGAGAAAAATGACAATACAGAAATAAAAATCAACAAACTTAGGAAGCAGGTCTTTCTCGCTTAAATTGACTCACTGATTGCTGATTGATGAGAATACAAATTGGTGTTGTCATTTTGGAGAATATGATAAGAGCTCTTCAAAATGATGAAAGATAGAATCACCATAGGACTCAACAATCCTAGCATTAAATTTAAATACAAGAATAATAGGAAAAATAAATTGATATAAAAACTTTATGAATAAATATGTAGGGTAACATAATTTATGATAGCGCAAAACTAGATAACACATTCACTGTGTCTATTCACTGATACATTGATAAATTAATGCATATTTTAAGCAAATATATTACTAGAAAAGATGAAATAATCACATGCATTTACATGTATTAACAAAATAAATTTATGCTAAGTGAAATAATTTAGATAATCAGAAAGTGACAATAGAGTAGAATGTGAGTAGAATGTACCAATTCCTCTCATAGGAAACAATAATTTAATAGCTATCCACAAATGAAAATCACTCTGGAAGAGCTCAAGCATATACATCATAACAATAAATTTTGGGAAATGACTGCATTGAAAGATACAGATAATAGTTTCATTTTGCTGATATTATACCATCCCACATCCACCACTATGCAACACAGAACAAATTTCTTGTCTTATGAATTTCCTTCACAGTAAAAAAGAAACCTGGGTGATCATGTGGTTTCTAAAGCCATGTAACAAGAACTAGCTAAACACAGATAGGGTTTTGGTATCAGAAAACGGACAGGAGCAGTGAAAGATAACCTTTTCTATTATAAACCATAAAAGTGCTCTACTATGTGCCTTAGTGGCCTGTTTTTTTTTACAAGATTTAGTAGCAATGTTCCACATTGAGAACCTCAAAGGCTCTCATGGCCACCATGTATGTACCTCTTAAAAGCTTCTGAGAATAACATCTTGCTATCCAGAAGATAGTAGAAACTTTAGTCTCCAAGAGAATTAATTTCCAGCATAGGTTGCAGAGATTCCAAGCAGTTTTCATTATGAATAGATGCACAGGGTTTTTTTTAACCTTTACCACATTGAACAATTAACATTAAGTGTTGAAAACTACATGATATGCATAAATTACTAGACATCTACCATCTAACAAAAAGATGTAACTATGAAGCACAGAATATGAATAGAACCATAATGACTAATAAGATTGCATCAGCAACTGAAAACATACCAAAAGAGAAAAGTCTAGGTTTTCACCGTTTAACTGTTGAATTTTACTAAATATTTAAAGAAGACCTAGCACCAGGATTTTTCAACCTCATTAAAAAACTGAAAATGAGGAAATAAATGCTTCCTAATACATAAAGTTAGAATTTTATGAAAGTATAATTATTCAAAAACCATACTAATATGGATAATGGTGAAAGGAAGGGGGAAACAGGGAAGAGTGCAATGGTAGATGACTAGGGAGTGAGGGAGAAGGGAACAGGAAGAGGGTACCTATTGAGTTTGTATAATTAGGAAAAAATGTGGGAGAAAAATAAAAAAATATTTCAATGTATTTCAAATGAATTGTTTAACAAACAGAATACACCATACTCACAAAAAATTCAAAAATCCCAAGTGATTATCTAAAGGGATCTGAATTACTATTGGAAAAAAAATTATCTGGGCTAGAAAGATGGCTCAGAGGTTAAGACTCTTGCCTCCCAAGCAGAAGGTCCTGAGTTCAGATCCCAGGTCCCGTGTAAAAATGCCGGGCGGCCTGGACTTCCCCCTCTGGTGTTCTGAGTTTGGGAAATTCTGAACAAAGCAAGAACGAGGTAGAAGCCATCCAGGATGATTTCCAAAGTCACCCGTGGCCCTCCTTAGGGACACACACTGCCCTCTGAGACACAACACACACACACACACACACACACACACACACACACACACACACACACACTCAGACACACACACACTGAATAAATAAAATTTAAAAAAGAAAAATTTATAGGTTTACAATTAAAATCTCTCAAACTATGTATGAAAGGAATGCATACTAACAGATTAAAGACCACAAGTGAAGCATGTATCACTCTGTATTACAAAGTTGAAATGTTTTTGTTAGAATAGGGAATAAAGTAATAATGCCATCATCATTACTTCCAATCAGTATAGTACTGAAAGTCATAGCCAGAGAAATAAGACAAGTTAAACAAATTTAAAAAAGCATTCAAAGAGGGGAGCTAAGGAGATGGCTTAGTGTACATATATACTGTACAAGCTTGAGGACTGACTTTGAATCTTAAACTTGTTAGTATGCAAAATGTTGGGTGTGACTAGGTAGCAGGATAGAACCCCCAGGACCAGGAATGCAGTAGAGATGGTTGGGATAGAGAAGTCTCCCTGGCCTGAACCTTATCTGATCCTAAAAACAGTAGAAGGGAGGAGATTAGCAAAATAAGGGGAGAAATATCTGAAATCGAGATTAGGAAAATAATACAGAAAATCAACCAGTCAAAAAGCTGGTTTTTTGAAAAAATCAATAAGATTGATACACCCCTAGATAAATTAACCAAAAGCAAGAGAGAGAAAACCCAAATTAACAAAATTAGAAATGAAAATGGAGTTATCACTACTGATACCCATAAAATCCAGAGAATTATAATGTCATATTTCAAAAACTTATACTCTGTGAAATTTGACAACACAAAAGAAATGGATGAATTCCTAAGTAAACACAACTTACCTAAACAACAATAAATGCTGGAGAGGATGTGTACAGAGGGGAACTCTCCTACATTGCTGGTGGAAATGCAGGCTCATACAGCCACTCTGGCAAGCCATCTGGAGATTCTTAAAGAAATTAAAGATTGAACTGCCATATGACCCTGCTATTCCACTTTTGGGAATAACCCCCCCTACAGCAAAAATTCACCTCCATAGCACAAGCACAACCATGTTCATAGCAGCACTGTTTGCAACAGCAAAGTCATGGAATCAACCCAATGTTCATAGCAGCACTGTTTGCAACAGCAAAGTCATGGAATCAACCCAAATGTCCAACAGTTGATGAGTGGATAAGGAAAATGTGGCACATCTATACAATGGAGTACTACTCAGCCATCAAAAAGGATGAATTAATAGAATTTTCCAGGAAATGGATGGGATTAGAAACAATTAGAGTGAAGTATCCCAGACACAGAAAATTAAGCGCCGTATGTACTCCCTAATAGGTGGCTCCTAGTACGAAACCAACTTAGAGACACTCAAATAACTACAGTAATTGCTAAGATTATGAACAGGAGGGATGGGGAAGGAGGACCACACCAGTAACAAGGAGAGAAGGGACCATGTTACAGCAGAGAAAATAGGCCACCATCAAGGACTGCAAGTAAGTAATGAGACATGTGGTTAAGTTCACAGACTTTCCTTCCTGATGATTTACAACTGATGGGGTATGATCTTACCAGAAGGGGAGGGCGTATAGTCTGGCAGATAGAAAGTAACCATTTTGCAGATGGGTGATTGACCCCTCCCTCACCGCGGTTTCCTACTTTTATTACAACTACCTTTGAATATACTCTTATAACGAGACTCTAATTTAACAGGTTTTTATCTCTGGCCAGGGGCTGACATCCAATACCCATCAGGGTGGAGCCAAGGGCATTGCAGGAGCAGCAAAACTGCAAAAGAAAATCAACAAACCATAATCCAGAACTTCAGAGACTCTATATCAATCACCTGGAACTAGGCCAGCCTAATCTCTCCCCATCCCAAAGCTCAGGGAAATTTCGGAAGAGGGAGCGGTAAGATTGTAAGAGCACAAGGATGGGAGGAGCAATGATATGCAAGATACTCCACACAAGTTAGGGCCAAAGCAATCATATTTGGACTTTACATGCCCTGCGCAATGTCCAACACACCATTGACCTCACAAAGTGTAGCATTTGCTAAAGGCACTAAGATCCTGGGAGGCAAGGGATTGACAGCCGCAGTAGTGTTCCTATGCTTAACGGGAACACAGGAAAGAGTTCTGGGAAATAACCCTGGGTCCTTGCATCTCATCGGAGAGGAGGATCCAGAGGAGAGTTTGGCATGCACATTAAAGGATGCTGGTGGGGAGGGAGGCTGGAGAGGTGGCTCAGGGGTTAAGCTTCTGCCTTGCAGGCGGAAGGTTCTGAGTTCGGATCCTAGACCCCACGTATAGATGCTGGGCGGAAGCAGGGGCGGCCTGCGTTTCTGGTCCTGGTGGGTGGAGCCTGTGAATCCCGAGGCAGAGTAAATAAGGAGGAGGTGGAGGCGTCCATGGTGGTTCCCGAATTCGTCCATGGTTCTACACACACACACACACACACACACACACACACACACACACACACACACACACACACAGACATATACACACACAATTGAATAAAAAAAAAGGATGCTCTGGGGATGGGAGGGGGAGGCACTGGGAAGGGGGAAGGGAGGGGAGGGGAGGGGGGCACAGGGGGTAGGGGGTTGGAGGGTGGGGGGGACCGGTGTACCTGTTAAGTTTGTATGAGTGGAAATAAAAAAAAAACATTTGGAAGAACTGGTAGTTAAAGCAAGCTGTATGGGATATTATCTAACTGATGTGAAAAGACCTAGACCATGGCAAGTGGGCAGGTGGATAAGATGAAAAGAGCATGAAATATAATGGCACTTAACTATTATAATAATATCCAATAATACACAGGCACTTAATAATTTTTATAATTAGCAGTGAAAGTTCCTTGGAATCTTTTCTACTTATGCTGGAGATTGGTTCTTTCAGTGGCTAAAGCTTCTAGGGTCTCCTTGCAATAATAAAAGGTTAAGGTTAAATAATCAGAATTTACTAAATATGTGTATGAAATTGTCGAAGAACAAAATTCATCAATAAAGAAAAGTAGAAAATGAAATAAATAAAAAATGTTGCTAAAAGTGAAAAAAAAAATCATTATGGGTATGTACTTGAGTTTGCCAATTCATCTATTGATAGACACCTAGGCTGGTTCCATATTGTGATGCTTACTATTAATTGACAGTTTGACAGGATCTGGAGTTACCTTGGAAACAAATCTCTGATTAACTTTTTGAAGGATATTATAGATTTGGTTAAATGAAGTTAGTAAAGCTACCCTATGTATGGGCAGGGCCATCATATGGGATGGAGTCAATTACTGCATAAAAATGAGAAAGAGTGCTGAGCATCAGCATTCAAAGCTCTCTTCTTCCTAACTCCAAATGCAATGTGACCAACAGCTTCACAACTCATGCCACCATGCCTTATTTACCATGATAGAATTTCCCCAGGATTGTAAGTCAAAATAAATCCCTTCTTCCTAAGTTACTTTGGTCAGGCACATTTTATCACACTAATAAGGCAAGTAATACATATAAATTGACTTTTGTGAATGGTGTTTCAATAAACACAGGTGTACAAGCGTTTCTGTGGAATGTTGACTTGAAGACCTACCCAGTAGTTTTTGAGGAGCCTCCATTCTGATTCCATAGTAAAAACAGCAGTTTGCATTACCACTAGCCATTAGAAGCTCTTTCCCCACATCCTCCTCAGTATTTGTCAGTTGTTCTCTTGATGATAGCCATTCTGACCAAGGTGAGAAGTAACCCCTAAGGCCTTTTAATTTACATTTCCTGCCATATAATCTTACATAATTACGAAGTTTTCCCTTTAGCTAATACTTCCCCATTTTCCTTGCCACAACCCTTAGCAACCGCCATTCTCTGTTTACATGAGTTTGACTGTTTTGGATCTCTCATGTAAGTGTTAGGTAGTATCTGTTCCAGAGTGTCTGCATTAATTTACTTAGCATAGTGCACTCCAAGCCCATCCATGTTATCCCAAATCTCAAGATGCCTTTATTTTCCAAAGCTGAATTGCATTCTGTAATATTAATGTATTAGAATTTGTTTTCCAATCATCCTCCTATGGACATTTACATAACTTCCATATATTAACTATTTTGAACAACAATGCAAAGGCATGAGATCAGGGCCATTGAGATCCTACTCTAGAATTCTTTGGATAAATAACTCCAAATCAGATTGATGTGTCATATGGCAGCTCTGTTTTTAAGCTGTGGAGAAACCTCCATAGTAGTTTACATATTGGTTGCACTTAACAACATTTGCATTAACAGGGCACAAGAATGTACTCTCTTCCATGTCTGTAGACAATTTTTATCTTTTGTTTGTCTGTGATGCTATCAGATAATAGACATCAGCATATGTGAAGTGATATTTATTGCAGTACTGACTTATACTTCCTCAACAACTGGTAATATTTAATACATTCCCATATTCCTACTCCTTTTGGGCATCTGTATGTCTTTGGAACATTTGGAAGGACGTTAAAGGTCTCAGATCCTTTGCTCATTTTCAAATATATCATCATCATTAGTGCGTGTGTGTGTGTGTGTGTGTGTCTGTGTGTATGTTTGTGTGTGTGTGCATGAAAGCATGTGCCATTGTGTGAATGTGGTAGTGAACAACTTTTGGAAGTTGGGTCTCTGCTTCCACCTTTACATGGATCTTGAAAATTACAGTTTCCTAGATTAATGGGAAAAGCACCTTTACCTTCTGAACCATCCCACCGGACCCCTTGGCCTATTTGTATTGATGCCATTTGTTCGTTTACTGCTACTGAATTTTCAGAGTTTTTTTCTCCTGTTTGGCTGTATAAGATCAGTTCCATCTGTGCAGCTTAAGCTAAACTTGAGCTTTCCATCCTCCTAAGCACTGGATTTATAGGTATCACCACATCTGTTTGGAATTTCTTATATATTTTGAATATTAAAACCTCATCAGATAAATGATGAGACATTTCCTATCATTGTGTCTGACAAAAGCTTTGATTTAAAGATTTAAAGAAATTGTGTTTGTCTAATTTTGCTTTTATTGCCTGTGCTTTTAGCATTATATCACAAAAAAATCATTGTAAAAGTCAATGTCAGGGTCATATGGCAGCTTCATGATTCCAGGTCCCTTGTTTGGGTTTCTCTTATACTTTAATGAAGTTTATGTATAAGAAAAGATCAGTCTATAACTGTATTCCTTGCATGTGTTATTCAATTTTTTTCAGAATTTATCAAAGAATATATTTTGTCCATTATGTGTTTGTCATAGTTAAGCACAGGTGTCAACTTGACTGTTGAGGATTTGAGCTCTGGGCACAGTTTGTAGAGAGTTGATGGTTAAGCCCAGAGCAAACCTGAAGGAGATTGTCCAGCTGGTAGGGAAGACCCAGCCCTTGGTGGGTGGGATTAGGCCGTGGATAAATCACAGAGAGATGGTTGAGAGAGTTGGCATCCTTCTGTATACTTGGCCAGACATGCTGGTCTGGCAAGTAAGGATTGTCCATCTCTCAGCCGTTATGGTGGCCAGTTCCCTCAGCCCTGGTGTTGGTGTGTGCTCTCCTGTCAAGCTGGACTATGAACTGTAACCAGACTATCGTAAGAAAGTAAACTCCTTGTTTCCTTAAGCTGTGTGAAGGTCATTTATCAGCAACCATGCAGGCAGACTGCAACAGTGTTCTTGGCACAACTGGCAAAGTTTAATTACTCATGCATCTGTGGGCTTATTATTTCTGCCCATATTAAAATGTATTGTCTCTGTATTACTTAAATGGAAAAGCTCTATAGGTGTTCTAGAAGCAATCTCTCATCAGATATGTTTTTCAAATATTTTCTATCATTGTTTGGATTGTTTATATTCTTTCTTTTATCTGTTTTTAATTTATTATCTTTTACCTAGTTATACAAGCTCAATTGATAGGTAGCTTCGCCCCCCCTTCTTTCCCCATCATCTCTCCCTTCCCCCTTGTTTTCCCTTATCCCACTATCCCCACCCCTCTAGCCACTGCTTTCCTCTCTCTCTTTCCCCTTTCTTCCCTCCTCCCCTCTTGCTGTTTCCCACCTGATCCCTCCCACCCCCAGAGCATCTGTTCATATGAACACTGAATTTTCCTCTGAGTCTTCTACACTAGTGAGGGTTCAGGATTCAGTGGCATACCTTGGAGACCCTGCTTGGGCCACCTACTAATATGGGAACTCTGTTATATCTGTCTAACCCCTTGCCTATAAGGATCCTACTGCCTGAAGCCTTCTCCCCTGATATCCTCAGTTTTTATGTTTTCTTTCATTATGTCTTATAATGCTTTTTAATTTTAGTGATGTTCACTTCATGTACTTTTTATATACTCTTGTTTTAAATGTCCTATCTAAAAATGTATATTGCCAAGTCTAAGATAATGGTTTTCATTTCTTCTAAGAATTTTTTAGCTTATATAACTTCATTTTAAGTATTTCAAATTCACTTTCACGTGTGACAATCTCTTTATCTGAACAGAAGCTCTTTAATTTCACAAGATCCCAACTGTTGAGTTGGTAGCAGTGACTGTGCCATTGGATGTCTGTTTAGGAAATGTTGGCCTAGCCCAATCAGCTCAAGGGAGTTCCTTATCCGTTCAGTTATGATTTTTATAGTCTCTGGCCTGATATCAAGGTCCTTGATCCATTTGGAATTAAGTCTTGTACATGGTGACAAGTACGGGTCCAGCTTTAATCTTCTGCATGTGGAGATCCAGTTTTGCCAGCACCATTTTTTGAAGATGCTGTTCTTTTTCCATTGGATTCTTTGGGCCCCTTTGTCGAAGATCAAATGGCTGTATTTTTGTGGGCTTATATCTGGGTCCTCAACCCTTATCCATTGATCTGTGTGTCTATTTTGGAGCCAGTACCAGGCTGTTTTTATAACTATGGTGAGTTACAAGCAGACCAACATCATTTGCTGAAAAGTATACTCTTTATACTATTAAATGTTTTTTATCAGTTTTATCAAAAAACAGTAGGCCATATATGTAGACCATATGTTAAAAACTCTCAAGTAAATTAGGTTAATATATGTATCTATTCTTACATAAACATCATATATTTTGGCAATTGAAAATTTATAATAGATAGAAATTAGATTGTGAAATCATTGGATTTTTTTGTTCCAATGATTTTGTCTACTTTGAGTTTCTTGAAGTTATGTATGAATTTCAGGATGCATTTTGCAATATCTGCAAAAAGTAATTAAAACTTTGGAGAAATTGTGGAGAATCATTATATTGCTTTGGTGAAAAGTTCTATTTAATTAATATTAAATATTCTAATAATAAGCAGGAGATGTTTTCTGTTTATGCTTCTTTCATATCATTCAGCACTGTTTATTGGATTTATATGTGATTACATTGTAACATTTAGTTGAACTTATTCATAGTTGTGTTTATTTTGATACTATCTTAAATAGAATTTTCCTTATTTCTATTTCCAATTATGTATTAATGACTAGACATGCAACTATTTTTTAGTTAATTTTTTATTTTTCTTCTTTTACAAGCATATTGAGTACTCATCCCTGTTTCCCTCTTTCCCCCCTTTCTCCCATCCCTTTCCTTCCCTACATCAATCCCTCCCACACCCTCCCCCATCCTACCTGACCACTTCTATGGACCCTGGGGTTCCCTCTGGCTTATCTATCAAGTTCCCTCTTTTTGGGCCACCCCACTGATAGGGGTATTTACTTTTGCTCATTCAGCATTAGATCCTGAGGTTTCCATTGTATGTTCTTATCTTTCTAGAGTGCCTAAGTTGTCTATTGGGGCATGTTAGTATGTCAGTTATTATGCAGGTCTGGAAAGGACGAGTATATCACTGAGTTCCTAGATACAGCAGTCCTGCCTTGAGTGGAATAATTTGTCCAATGGTGAACCTTCCCATCTTTAGATTCTTACAATCTCACCATCCCTTCTTCTGTGTGGTTCCCAAAGCCTTAGAATGGGGAGAGATTAGGTTGGCCTGATTCTGGGTGAACCGTGCTGAGTTACTAGTATTCTGCCTTATGGTTCTGCCCACTTCATTGCTCTTCTTATTGCCCTAGGCTGCATCCTGTTAGGGTATTGAGACCCTCTACCTCTGTTATAGAAGAAAGCTTCTAGGCTGAATGTTTAGTGTTTTTCCAATCTATGGGTATAATAACAGGTATTTACAGAACACTTTGATATACTGTCTCCCTACCTATTGGTTCATTACCTGTTTTCCCTACCGATCTATTTCCTTCCCTTTTTAGATTCTTGTTCTGGTTTACAGTAACAGGAATGTGTACCATTCTGACAAGCAAGAGTGTCTTGAGTTCTGTCAGAAAGCTGTTGGTTGTTTCTTTGATACTCATGCCACTATTACACCGAACCCAGGGCCTTGCACTTGCTAGGCAAGAGCTCTACCACTGAGCTAAAACCCAACCCCCCTATTCTGAATTAGAACAATAGGAAAGGTCTCCTGTGTGTAAGACTTCTAATAAGGAAGGGTCCTACATGATGAGAAATGAGAGTTTAAGAGATTATCTACTCATGAAAAGCAACTGCCTGGGAAAACTAGGAACATTTTTGTTTTGTTTTGTATTTATTTGTTTAAACATGGAGAAGGTGATACAACTGTGTCAAAGGAACCAGACTCAGCCCTACACTAGCAGCAGAAGATTGAGTTGCTGTACATGTGGCACATGCTTGAGAGTCATGAATTATGAAAGACTGAGGGAGAAATAAAATGTTTATTCATGGATTGAGAGAGCTACTGAGACCAGGCAACATGTGACAGTATCAAACCCCCTCCTCCAGGATTAGGTTTTGAAAGACCATTGTATGAAGCTGTGTAAGTAAAGATAGTTTACAGTAGAGAACTTAAGATGTTGGAAATGTCAAGGTTATGGAATTTGTGCCAAGGATGAATGCATGCAGGGTAAGGACTGACCCTAAAGAAAAAGAGACACAATTTGTAGGCAGCAGAACTTGAGGAGTAGACTGTCTAAATCCTTGGAGCACATCCAATTTCTTCATGGGCCCTGCCTGCCAGTCATGAAGATACAGAATTTGGCACTTGCTTTCATGTATTTTGGTTTTGCTTTAGATCAGTCTTTCCTTGCTTCCCTCACTCCTCATTTTCTGGATGGGAACGTTTACTCTACACAATTATGTGTTGAAAATATGTATTTTTATTCATAGGAGATCATGTTTATGAGATTTCCTTGTGTTTCAAAAAAGATTTTGGACTTTGAACTTCTGAACAATGTTGGGACTATTAAAGGTTTGGGGGACTTTTAAAATTGTACTGAATACATTTTGAATCATGAAATGTACATGAACCTTTGGTTACCAGGGATGGAATCTTGTAGTATGTATATAGCATGTTCCCCATAAGCTCATATGTTTGAACACTTGGTCCCAAGTGTTGGTTTTGTTTGGAAATGTGGAACCTTTAGAAACTTGAGATTTGGTACAGTCCTTGAGTTTTGGGAACAGTCCTTGAGGTTTTATATAATAATCCCAATTTCTCCAGATGCAATTTGAGAAGGTTTCCTCATGCTTCTTTCACAGTATCCCTCCAAAACAGTAAACAAAAAAAAAACCTCCTTTCCATTAAGTTGCTTTGGTCAGAGTATTTAACGCAGCAACAGAAAAAGTAGATTAAATGCATGCTGTGGAGTTTTCTTTCATGATCTTATATGCATGTCAGCTCTTACAAATCTGTATATCTCATTGGCTCTGATCACCTGGAAAATTCTTGTCATTAAATTTTTTGTTATTGAAAACATTTCTGGAGGAATGGTTTTATAAATCATTTTAAAATAATTTCATGCATATATATAGTATACTGTATACATATTCACCATATTCACCCCCATTCCCCTCTCTTATACTAACTCTTACTGATGATCCTTTTGTTCTTCCTAATTATTTCCCTTCCTATCAACTTGTCTTTTGTGCACAATTCCTTTAAGATACATATATCTACTCTGTATATATAAGTGTAATGCCAAGTATGTCATAACCAGATTAAAGTACCTCATACCATCCCTACCCATCTTTTGATTGTTACAATTTTAATACAATTTCTGTTCCCTAAGCTTTGGAGGGAATGGAAAAATACCCCAAGGGTGAGTACTCATTGTCACTTATTCTGTCTTTTTTTCAATTTCCACTCATACAAACTTAACAGGTACACCTGTCCCCTCCCTCCCTCCAACCAACCACCACCCTGTGCCCCCTCCTCTATCCCTCCCCATCCTCCAGTGCCTCCCCCTCCCATCCCCGGAGCATCTTTTAATGTCATTGTCACTTATTCTCAACACTTTGACTAGTTAAAAATCTTTGGAAAAAGAAGCTTCTCCATGCAAAGAGAAGCTTCACTGACACAGACTGAAAGCAGCACTTAATTATGGGAATGAACATAAACATTTAGAATGTAGTTTGACTGCATGTCTGTTTAGCAAAATATCAGTAATGTAATCCCCCAGGGCCTGCGACTGCTTCAGCTATAGACTTTTGACCAGATGTACAGTATCAGTAATGTTTTTCAATCCATGAAATAAGCTTCAGATGCAATCAGAAAGCTGTGACTAAGCATAAATTTTCAAACTCATTTTGGGGATGTTTGGAATTTTCTCTGCACCCTAATCAGATTATGTTTATGACACTCTTTCAGTGGTAAAGAAATTTTTTACATTGGCTAAAAATTTCCTAAGTATCATATGGCTCATGTAAATGCAAAACTATTTATATCTGATGTTGTTAACACTTTATGAAAGGCAAGTAGATTGTTTGTATATAGTGGTGTATTTTTGGAAAACTAAATAATAGAATGATTTTGTTGTTAGCCTCAATGTCCTTGGACGAAATGGGGAAATAAAAGGGTGAGTCAAGTGTTCAGATTTCTAATTTAAATACCACATAATTGACCTCAGAGTTTTAAGGTGTGCCCTGATAAAATCTTTATCTTTTGTGGGCACAATAATAAAACCCCCCAAATTGAAACAAAATATCTTAATCTGTGTTTCGTGGCATGTCAATGTAAGTCATTTTTTTCTGATTCATAGTATCCACAGCCAATGCATCAACTGGGAAAGAATATAAATATCTGAAAATACCTTTATGCTGAATACCTAAATTTTGTTGTCTTCTTTCCAGTAAAAGACTTCTCCCTGCATTAGGATACTAAGTTGTAATATTCTTTCCACCTATAGTCACGGTGGGATTTTTTTCACCTCCACCTGAAATTAACTATTAATTAACTGTGAACCCTGTCAAAATATTCATCATTTCTGATTAGATTTCTTAGATAAGATCATGGAAACTATGTTCAAGATAAATGCTCACCATCATTTCTCTTGTTTCTAGGCTTAAAAGTCGGCTCAAGTTCCAGCAAACCTCTAAAAACTAAACACAAAATGTGGTCCATAGGAAATATATTATGCTGCATAAGAAATACTTGACTTTACTAATTTACATAAGCAGAAATTCAAGGAACATGTCATATAATAGATATCAAGGGTGAATGATGATAAATGATAAATTAAAACATGCATTTACTGGCATTGGCCCACTAAGCTAAGTCTACATATTGAACATTAATTTACAAAATTAGAGAGTTCTTTCAATTTGTATAGTTGATTGACTGAAACATGAACCCAAACTTGTCCCACTGTAGGTATATGGAATATGCCCACTCTTTCTGGGCTTAATGCAGTGGAAGAGAGTCAAAACAAATTTCCATCTGTGACACATAATGGTAATTGAATCCTGAAAAGGCAGAGGTCAAGTAGTGATATGTCCAAATGTGTAAGTGTGAATGGTTACTGTAACTGAGAACAGTCAAATCAACAATCAGTTTTCTGATAGACATAGACTTATGGCATTTTCTAGTTAGTCATGATGTCCCTGGAAGTAAATTTGGTAGGATGCCTTCTAAATTCTTTCTTTGTACTAGCAGAAAAAATCCTGGCTAATTGTGAAACATTAAAGAAAGCACAGCCACATTCACCTCAAAATTTAAAATAGTTTTCAAACTGAGAACTTCTTAAGTACAGAGGATGCTGGATTCTCTTAAGGAAGAACCTCAGTACATTACTGTGAATGTGTACATTTTATTATTCTCCCACCTTCCACAGAAGAAACTACAACTTTTCATTAGTATATTGGAAAAGGAACCATTCAAATCTGCTTGATATTGTTTTAACTGCTCTATGCTTATTGTTTCTCCAACTACTTTTCTCATCTCTTCCAAGTGTCTGTTGTGTTCCTATTCAAAGTGGTTGATGCAATTATTTAATTCCTCCTGGATTTCCTCTTTCATTGTTTTGATCATAGTAAAGGTCAGGCTTTGAAAATCATTCTCTTGGGTATGGCTTTCTTGGCTATTTTCTCTGAGTTTGTTCTGGGTTGATTCTATTATTATCAGGTTCATTCTTTTGGTAGGAGATTAGTTTTCTTGGTTTTTGTTTCTTGTGTATTTATGGTGTGACCTGGGAATTTTTCTCGTACTTCTTATGACCTTCTTTTTGTTTCTGTGTGTTTTTGACTGAACTGAATTAAACAGTAGTTCTATACTTGAGCAATTATTGCTAATATTTGCCTTGGAGTTGGGTATGCTTGTCTGGTGTTGGTGTTGTTTCCTAGATGAGGCTATTGGACTGTTAGTACATCAGTTAAGTCAGGTTTAGTAGACTGGGAATGAAGATTATTATGATAGTGCACTTTTTAGGTTTACTTCCTTGGTGACACATGAGGGTGAATGGTATAGTCCCTGAAGTTGTATGGGTTTTTGGGTGGCTACGTGGAAATGTTAAACTACAGTGTCTAATAATTGAGAGGAACAAGATGATAAAAAGTGTTTACTTATCTTAGAGCTGGATGTGAAGATTCTTTCGCATGTGACGGGATGATTTTAGAGGACCTCAGATGAATGGTGTTTGTCCCCTAGAACTTTGCTTGGGTTATCTCTGGACTCTGTTGAATTCTGAGGAGCAGAAAATCTGCCCTGCTCTAGGTCTGGGGCAGAAACGTAGAATGGCTAGTGGGGGGCACAGATCACCTGGGGCCTGGGGTATGGCATGGAGCCTTCCTCAGTGCCAGAAAGGCAGGATGGCTACTAGTGGGGCATGCAGGTGACCTGGGGCTTGAGGCGTGGTCTAAGGGCTTTACCTGAGGAGCAGGGAGTCCAACCTGGTCTGGGTCTGGAGCAAAACAAACTTCCATATTTTCTTATAAGACATATTATCTTCATGTCAGTATTTAAGTATTGCTAATTTTTCATAATAGTGTCTGAATTAATAGAATATCAGAGAAATAATAAATACCAATGAACAACTTACTCCCTCTCTTGGAGAACAGCATAGTGTGTATTTGCTTGTGTAAAGACAAACTGCTTCATGTTAGATTAAATTACAATAATTTTTGCCTTTATTTGGTTATTATTCATTGTTTAAGGAGTTGCATATGTGTTCCAAGTATATACTTGTGGAACTATGATGATTAATCATATTTGTTGACTTCGTGGATTAAGGAAATGATTAAAATTCTCATGAGACATTATTTCTAATGTATACTTAAAAGTTTATCAGGAAGAGTTCTGTATTTGAATTAGTATTCTAAGTAAAGAAAATTACCCTTCACAAGTGTAGGTGTGTTTCTTCCAATCTTTTGAGGATTTCAAAAGATCCAAAAGTAGAAAGAATGATATGTAATATCTCTCTCTCTCTCTCTCTCTCTCTCTCTCTCTCTCTCAAATTCTTCCTTGATCAGAGACATTCATCATTTATCTGCCCCTCCCTCAAACAATGTATTTCACCAATCTTGGCTCTTTGGACTGTGGGACTTCAATACCTGTTCTCTCTACCATTCTCAAGTCTTCAGGCTTTGTACAGAATTCCACTATTATTTTTCCAGTTTTCTAACGGATAATTAGCATGGAACTTCTTAGTCTCAGTAATTGTGTGAGCCATTTGTCATAACAAAACTCTCATGAACTCACATAAGTCTAAATTTGTTTTCCTCTAGAACCCTGAAAAATACAGTTTTCATTTTCATCACATCCCCTTTGATATTATCATTTTATCCATTTTTAAATTAAAAGAACCCCTTAAGATGCTGTATATATAATCTCTCCAGAGTTTATGCCAGGATAACAAAAGCAGAACCATAAAATTATTCACCCCTACAAAAATCTGTCATGAAATATGTTGCTGCCTCACTATTTATGAGAGAGAAAATGAGAATAAAATAGTCGTGAGATTTCCAGCACTAGAATCATTTGATGTTATTTCTGACATATTTTGTATAAAGATCCTTTGAGAACGTACTTTGTGAAAGAACTTCTTTCTTTGATATTTTGATGTTGAAACACACAGAATTGAGAAAGCATATGGAACTCTCCATACGTTAAAAATACAGACACACATGCAAAAAGACTTGCAGATAGCAGGGAGTCTGGCCAGGGAGAAAGGTTGTAAGAGGAAGACGAAATGGGATGGGATTGGGGATTAAGGGATGAAAATATCACAAACTCCTTATATTTATACAAATAACACTAAAGGAATAAAAATGTTCACAAACCTTTGTGCAATGGGTGTGATTAACAATAGGCTTAATACCTGAAACTGAATAACATTCTCACATTTGGTAGAGATGGGGGAAGGGAAAACTTCATGCCAAATGTGTCTCATTTGAAACTTTACCATTATTTAATTTTACCACTACTAAATAAAATGGCAAATCAGTTTTACTTTTAATAGTTGTCAAGAACAGAAAAACAGAAGTTGTAAGTTACTTTCGACTAGAGACATGATATAAATTCCTAATTGATGTGCTCATATATGAAGAGGGTGAAGAGTGTCATCGTTAAAGAAAACTTCCGTTGATAAGTCTTCCTGATTAGTCTAGTGAGCATAACATTCTTGGTGAACAACTTTAAAAAGAGAAAAGTGACTATGAATTCTCAAGTATTTTCTTAAATATGATTTCATCAAACTTCTTTCCTGTTTTTTCTAAACTTTTTCTCTCATAAAACTAATTTATTTCCTTGAAAATAACTCTAATTATAACAATTATTGATTTTTTTTCAGTAGTGATATTTACACTCCCTATCTTATCGAGAAGTCCTCATTTTCTCTATGTATTAAATTTTTTTAATATATTTTTTATTATTATTTCAGCTCATACAAACTTAATAGGTACACCAGTTCCCTCCCTCCTTCCTCCTACCCCCCAAACCCATGCTCTCCCTTCCCTCACCCCTTCCACCCCATCCCCCCGTGCCTCCTGCCCCAATTCCCAGAGTCCTTTCTTGTGCATGCTTGACTCTCCTCTGGGCCCTCCTCACCGATGACGTACAAGGACCCAGTGGCATTTCCCTGAACCCTTTCCTGTGTTCCCCTTAAGCCTAGGAACACTACTGTGGCTATCAATCCTTTGCCTCCAAGGATCTTGGTGCTTTTAGCAGATGCTAGACTTTGTGAGGTCAACAGTGTGTTGGACATTGCATGGGGCATGCAATGTCCAATTATGATTGCTTCGGCCCTAACTTGTGTGGAGTATCTTGCAAACCATTGCTCCTCCCATCCTTTTGCTCTTACACTCTTACCGCCCCCTCTTCCGCAAATGTCCCTGAGCTTCAGGATGGGGAGAGATTAGTCTGGCCTAGTTCTAGGTGGTTGATATAGAGTCTCTGAAGTTCTGGATTGTGGTTGGTTAATTTTCTTTTGCAGTTTTGTTGCTCCTGTAATGTCCTTTGCTCCATCGTGATGGGCACTGTATGTCACCCCCTGGCCAGAGACAGAAAGCTGTTAAACTGGAGTCTTCTTATCAGAGCACATTCAAGGGTAGATGTAATACTAAACCCAAATTGGAATCACAGGGTCATATGGCCTTAGGCAATGGGAGGGGTCAATCACCCATTTGCAAAATGGTTACTTTTTAATCTGCTGGACTATATGCCCTCCCCTTCTGGTGAGTTCATACCCCCTTAGTTGTAAATGATCAGGAACAAATTGTGAAATTAACTAGGTGTCACATTACTTTCTTGCAGTCCTTGATGGGGGCCTATTTTCTCTACTGTAACATGGTCACTTCTCTCCTTGTTTCTGGTGTGGCCCTCCATCCCATCCCTCCTGTTCATAATCCTTGCAATTACTGTAGGTAATACATAGATTTACCTATGAGTGTCTCAAGATGTGCTGGGTGGGTTTGCTATTAGGAGCCACCTATTAGGGAGTACATACTGTGCTTAATTTTCTGGGTCTGGGATACTTCACTTAATATAATTGTTTCTAATGACATCCATTTCCCGGCAAATTCCAGTAATTCATCATTTTTGATGGCTGAGTAGTACTCCATTGTATAGATGTACCACAGTTTCCTTATCCACTCGTCAACTGTTGGACATTTGGGTTGATTCCATGACTTTGCTATTGTAAACAGTGCTGCTATGAACATGGTCGTGCTTGTGCTATCAAGGTGAACCTCTGCTGTATGGGGGGTTATACCCAAAAGTGGAATCGCAGGGTCATATGACATTTCAATCTTTAATTTCTTTAAGAATCTCCAGACGGTTCGCCAGAGTGGCTGTATGAGCCTGCACTCCCACCAGCAATGTAGGAGAGTTACCCTCTCTCCACATCCTCTCCAGCATTTGTTGTTATTTGTGATGTGGATTTTTGCCATCCTGACTGGGGTGAGATGATATCTCAGGGAAGTTTTGATTTGCATTTCCTTGATGGCTAAGGAAGTGGAGCATTTTTTCAGATATTTGTTAGACATTTTAATTTCATCCCTGGTAAAGTTTCTTTTAAGTTCCAGGGCCTATTTTTTAATTGGGCCATTGGTTTCCTTGATGTTTAGTTTTCTAAGTTCTTTGTGCACTCTGGACAGTAGAGTTCTATCAGATATGTGGTTAGTGAAGATTTTCTCCCATTCTGTGGGTTGCCTTTGAGCTCGCGTTACAATCTCTTTATCTGAACAGAAGCTCTTTAATTTCACAAGATCCCAACTGTTGAGAGTTGGTAGCAGTGACTGTGCCATTGGATGTCTGTTTAGGAAATGTTGGCCTAGCCCAATCAGCTCGAGGGAGTTCCCTATCCTTTCAACTATGGTTTTTATAGCTTCTGGCCTGATATCAAGGTCCTTGATCCATTTGGTTTGCTATCCTGGGTCTTTTGTGTTTCCATATGAATTTTGAGATTGTTTGGTCAACTTCTTTAAAGAATTGCCTTGGGATTTTAATTGGTATAGCATTGAATTTGTATATTGCCTTTGCTAGGATGGTCATTTTATGATGTTGATTCTGCCAATCCAGGAACATGGGAGATCGTTCCACCTTCTGGTGTCTCCTGCAATTTCTTTCTTTAGGGTTTTAAAGTTTTCATTGTAAAAGACTTTTATATCCTTGGTTAGGTTTATAACAAGGTATTTCTTTTTTTTAGGGGCTATAGTAAATTGGATGGTTTCTCTCAAGGCTTTTTCACTTCTTTCATTCTGGGCATATAGGAAGGCCTCTGATTTTTGCGCATTTATTTTGTATCCTGCCACCCTGCTGAACTTCTCAATTCATTCCAGGAGCTTCCTGGTGGAGTTTTTGGGATCACTCAGGTATAAGATCATGTCATCTGCAAATAGGGATAGCTTGACTTCTTCCTTGCAAATTTGAATCCCTCTTATGTCCCATTCTGGTCTTATGGTTTCAGCTAATACTTCAAGTACAATATTGAATAGAAGTGGTGAGAGTGGACAGCCTTGTCTAGTTCCTGATCAAAGTGGGAATGCTTCCAATTGTTCCCTATGGAGCAAAATCCTTGCTGTGGGCTTGATGTATACAGCTTTTATTATATTGATAAAGGTTCCTTCCATTACTACTGTCTCTAGCGTTTTGATCATAAAGGGCTATTGGATCTTGTCAAAAGCTTTTTCTGCATCTATCGAGAGTATCATGTGGTCTTGGACTTTGGACTGGTTTACATGATGAATTACATTTATTGATTTGTGTATGTTGAACCAACCTTGTGTGCCAGGAACGAAGCCTACTTGGTCCCCGTGAATGACCTTTTTGATATGTTTTTGAATCCAATTTGCTAAAATTTTGTTGAGAATCTTTGCGTCTGTGTTCATCAGAGAGATCGGCCTATAGTTTTCTTTTTTAAGTGAGTCTTTATTAGGTTTTGGGATTAAAACGATACTAGCTTCATAGAAGGAATTTGGTAGTGTTCCTTTCTTTGCTATTTGATGGAACAGTTTAAGTAGTATTGGTATTATTAACTCCTTAAATGTCTGGTAGAACTCTGTGCTGAATCCATCTGGTCCAGGACATTATTTGGTGGGAAGACTCAAGATTACTTCCTCAATTTCCTTGTATGTTATAGGACTATTTAAATAATTCGCAACTTCCTGATTCAATTTAGGTAAGTTGTGTTTACTTAGAAATTCATCCATCTCTTTTGTGTTGTCAAACTTCACAGAGTATAAGTTTTTGAAATATGATGTTATAATTCTCTGGATTTCTTGGGTATCAGTAGTGATTACTCCATGTTCATTTCTGATTTTGTTAATTTGGGTTTTCTCTCTCCTGCTTTTGGTTAATTTAGCTAGGGGTGTATCAATCTTATTGATTTTTTCAAAGAACCAGCTTTTTGACTGGTTGATTTTTTCTATCGTTTTCTTAATCTCGATTTCAGATATTTCTCCCCTTATTTTGCTAATCTCCTCTTTTCTACTAGTTTTGGGATCACATTGCTCTAGTTTCTCTAAAGCTTTAAAGCTGCATTGTTAAGTTGTTTATTTCTGACGTTTCCATTTTTTGGATGTAGGCATTAAGAGCTATGAACTTACCTCTTAGGACAGCTTTCATTGTGTCCCAGAGATTTTAGTAAGTTGTATTTTCGTTATCATTCACTTTCAGGAAATCTTGAATTTTCTTTTTAATTTCTTCCTGAATCCAGTTCTCATTCAGCATCATATTGTTAAGTTTCCAGGAGTTAGTGTATTTTCTCTTGTTTGATGTGCTGTGGATGTCCAGCTTTAGGCTGTGGTGGTCTGATAGGGCACAGGTTAGAATTTCAACTTTTTTGTGTATGTGTAGATTCGTTTTGTGGCCCAATATGTGATCTATTTTGGAGAAAGTTCCATGTGCTGCTGAGAAAAATGTGTATTCTTTGGTGTGTGGGTGAAAAGTTTGATAGAGATCTGTAAGGTCCATTTCTTTAAGGGTTTGATTAAGGTCCAAAGTGTCTCTGTTAAGCTTTGACCTGTTGATCTATCCCATGTTGAGAGGGCGGTGTTGAGGACCCCAAGAATTAACGTTTGGGGGCTGATTTCTTGCTTTAGACTCTGTAGGGTTTTCTTAATGAATGTGGAGGAGCCCGTATTGGGTGCATATATGTTCGGTATTGTGAAGTCTTCCTGGTGAATTGTACCTGTGACTAAAATGTAGTATCCATCCGTGTCTCTTATAATTTTCTTTGGTTTGAGTCCACTTTGTCTGATATCATAATGGCTACCCCTGCCTGTTTTCTGCTTCCATTTGCTTGTAGAATTGTTGACCAGCCTTTTATCTTTAGAGTGTGCCTATCTTTTGTGGTGAGATGGGTTTCCTACAGGCAGCAGATTGATGGATTGTGATTTTTAATCCAAGTTTGTAATCTGTGTCTCTTGATCGGTGAGTTAATTCCATTAACATTTAGTGTTATAATGGTGAAACTATTTTTGATTCCAGACATTTATTATGTTTAGCAGTTTTTATAAGTATATTGCTTCGCTTTTAATGGTGTTATACTTGCCTTCTGTTCTCCTGGATATGCCTGTTTTTTTCTTCATGCTTGAGTATCTTTTCTAGCATTTTTTGAAGGCCTGGTTTGGTGGACATGTATCCCTTCAAGTTGTCTTTGTGCTGGAAGATTTTTCTTTCTCCCTCGATTATGATGGATAGTTTTGCAGGGTAAATCAGCCTGGGTTGACATTTTTGCTCATTCAATACTTGAAGTATGTCTCTCCAAGTTCTTCTTGCTTTTAGTGTTTCCATTGAGAAGTCATTTGTTATTTTAATAGGTTTACCTTTAAAAGTGACTTGTTTTTTCTCCCTTGAAGCTCTCAGCACCAGTTCTTTATCTTGAATGTGGAGTGTTTTAACTATTATTTGCCTTGGCGTGCTTCTATTTTGGTCATATCTGTTTGGGGTGCGGAATGCCTCTTGTATATGGATGGGCCTCTCTTTTTTTAGATGAGGAAAGTTTTCCTTGATGATCGTTTGAAAAATTTCCTCAGGGGTGGTATTTTGAGATTCTTGCTCTGGTATTCCATGAATACGCATGTTAGGCTTCTTCAGGGTGTCCCATATCTCTTCGATGTTTTTCTCAAGTATCTTTTTGGCTTTAACAACCTCTTCCATTGAGCTGGTTGGTACTCTCACTTTATCTTCAAGGTCTGAAATTCTGTTTTCTGCTTAGTTAGTTCTGTTGATAAGATTCTCTGTGGAGTTCTGGTTTGAAGATAACTTGTCTTGTAGCTCAGTTTTAAACTCTGCTTGAGTCTGTTTTAACTGCTCTATGCCAGTTTTTGTTTCTTGCACTGTTTTTCTCTACTCCTCCAAGTGTCTGTTGTGTTCCTCTTCAAAGCGATTGATTCGATTATGTAATTCCTTCCAGATTTCCTCTTTCATAGTATTGAACATGGTAATGATCATATTTTGAAAGTCGTTATACTGGGTCAGGCTTTCTTGGCCTTTTTCCGCGGGTTTGTTCTGGTTGGAGTCTAACATTATGGGATTAATTTCTTCAGTGTGAAATTTGTTTCCTTGAGTGTTGCTTCTCATGGATTTGCACTTTGACTTTGGCATTGTCGTTTTAACTCCTAAGATCTTTCAATTACACTAAACTGAATTATTTGGCCTGGGGTTCTTGGTCGCAGGGTGAGGCCCGGTTGGACCGCGGGCGCGCGTCCCGACTGGCGGAGCGGGGTGGGGTAAAGGAACAATTATTCATTTTTAATGAAAAAGTTCTCACATACCATGAGTGAAAAAGAATGCAGAAATAGATCAAGGAAGCAAGAAGCAAAAGAAAAAGTCAAATGCAGACAGAGAGAACATGGAGAGATGAGCATGATCACAATATTTCATCTTGACAAAAACATGGACACAACCTAGAGAGGCACTTGGTAAGATTCCTAAACCCAAACCAAAAAATGCCTAGAGACCAGCCTCAGGGAACAACTAACCAGCCCAACTTACAGTCAAGGCTGGCACGGCCTACAAGGAGCAGTAACAGAAGGACATGTGGTGTTGGGCACATCTTGGTCCCATATCTGCAAACACCACAGGCTGTAACCTTCTTTCTATTTCTTTCTGTCCAGGGACAGGATATCAGAGGCAGTTTGTCTTGTATACTGGAACAGGATGGCCTAGACACACTACAGGATCCTAGATCATGACCTGAAAAGATTAGATAATGTGACTTTGTAAGATGGGCATGAAACCCAGTTAGTTAGAATGCTTGCAGAGCATGTCCGAAGCCTTGTTTTCAATCCAAGGAACATGCAATGTCTGGTGGTGCATGGCTCTTATTTTAAACATTCAAGAGGTGGACATAAGAGGATTCTATTTCAGAGATTTTTTTTTAGAATTTATTTTTACTGAAGTTCTCTTTTATACTGTTGTCTTCTTTAAATTTATTGAGCAGTTTATTTGTATTTTCTTTAAAATCATTGGTCACTTGTAATGTTAGGATTTTCAGTGCTTTGTTGTTGAGTAAGAGTCAATGTTGGGGTTCAATTACTAAAGTTACTGACTTTTGGAGGACTCATGTTTCCTTATATTTTAATATTTCTTAAGTTTCTATGAAGTTTACATTTCTATTAGGATTTATATCTGTTATGTGAGTTTTCTTGGGGAGACAGGATCAAATATCAATTTATCCCATTTAGGGAGTAGCAACAGACAAAAATGATGACTCCACCAAATTCTAGTTTAGTGAACCAGTGAGCTTATTGGAGTTACTTACAAGAGCATAAGTGAGGGGCTACTCACAGGTCATTGGGTGACTCAAAGACAGTTGTAGCCTGAAAAGATCATCCAAACATAGGCAATAGCTCACAAAATTCCATTCCTAAAGTTCACTGAACAACTTGCAGACAGCCTGGCCAGCTTAGAGTCTCCTGTCCCTCATATTTGCAAATAACATATTACCTTGTAGAAGGTCCCTATGAATCTCATAAGTTCAAGAGTTTCCAGAAGCTTGTAAATTTCATTTCCTTTCTATTATTAAACTCCTTCCACTATAAAGGAGGAAATGTTTAAATTTAGAGAAAAAAGATACACAATAACATCTCTTTGATTTTTATGTAAAGGCCTTCTTAGTGAGTACACTTTTATTTTTCATGTTTTTAGAACACTGAGTATTATTCTTCATTTTGACATTTTGAAAATATAATTTATTTGTTGATCCTCCTCTTCCATATCGTTCAACACTCCCTGTTCCTGTTCTCTTGTACTCTTCCATTTGTGTTGGCCTATTTTCTGCTTTTATGCTACATATGTTCTATTCGCCCTCTTTCTTCAGCAATTATTTTTTTCTTCCTCATGTTCCCCTTGCTAGGTACATGACCTATGTGTGCGTGTACACACACACACACACACACACACACACACACATATGCACATATCTTTAAATATATTTTATATTTTAAAGTATATTTAAATGAACATGCAGTATTGCTCTTTCTCTGTCTGAGGTACCATCTTTATTGAATACTTTTCACATGCATTGACTTCTACAAATTTTATTTTTCTTCACAGCCAAATTGAACTCTATATTTTTTAACGCTGAGTTAAATGTGTATATACCTTTTTTCGTTATCAATTCATTTATTGATAGAAATCTAAGCTGGTTCCATATCCTTGGTATTGTGAGTAGAATTGCAATGAAAATAATGTGAACGTGTCTCTGAAGTAAGGTGCAAAGTCCTTTGGACATATGGCAGGAAGTGCATAGCCTTATCATATAGTAATTCTAGCATTAATTTTTTGAAATAAATCCATACTGATGTCCATATTTCCATAAAACCTGTAGTAGTTTCTTCTCTCAACAAAGCAAATAATGACTACTCTCTCCCACATGGCTTCGCTGGTATTTGTTGTTGTCTCTTTTCTTGTTGACAGTCATTCTGACTGTCATGGTTTGAAATGTGAGTTGTTCCCCACAGGCTTATGTGTTTGGAAAGTCATGGCACCTTTAAGAGATAGAACCTTGCTGGAGGAAGGCAATGTCAGGGGGAGGGTCTTGAAGTTGGTTAGTCCCACTCTGCTTGAATGAAAGAATCTTCTCTTGAGCTTGCAGCAGCTCTCAACTCTATGATGTCTGCTGTGACTTAGACCAACTCCAGCTTCTGCTGCCAGTCATGCTTTTTCCACCATAATGGGTTATATCACCCCTCTGGAACCATAAGCTGAATAAATTTTCCTTTCTTCTCTTAAATGTTTCTACTCTTAAATGTCTCAGAGGTGTGTCACAGCAACAGAAAAGAGTAACCAGTACAGAAACTCATACAGAGAAGTGGAGTATTACTGTGAGATTAAAAATATCTGGTACCAAAATATGAAGTGCTTTGAAGTTCAGAGAAATTGGTACCAGAGAAATGGGGCGTTGCTGTATGCATCTAAGAGGATCTGAAACCAGAAAGTGAAGTTGGTGAAGTTGATACCCAGTAGTATGACCATTCCTCAGATGTGGCTAGTAGGTCTTTGGAACTTTGTTGGGAGAAATACAGAGAACTTTGACACTTTGCACCAGGAAGGTTTTGTGTCTTCAAGAAGGAACAAAAATGCTATTCTAGTGAGAACTTGGAAAACAGCCATGCTGTTAGAAATTCAGGCAATAGAAGCCTAGCTTGTGATGGTCCAGAGGTGAACGGAAACTATATTGGGACAGGAAGCAAAGGGAGTGGTGTATTTGAGGCATGTTTAGTCACGTTTTGTACTTATTCTAAGTTTGCCTAAAGTTAAACATGAGTGTTTGACAGAGGAAATTTCAAGGCAATTTGTGGCATGAATACTTTTCAACACTCTTGTTCAGAGTTATGATGAAAAAGAGCATGGAATCAGGTGGGAAATATAAAAATTATAAAATTTGATGAAGGAAAATGTGAAGGCAAGCCTACAGAGAAGGCAGAGAGGAAAATAGTGGTTATTGCTAGAGATGAGCTTCATTAATGAATCAAAGTCCACTCTTCATTTGAATAATTAAAGAGGCTGCACCCTGAAGGTAAGATCCTCAGGGAAATCTCCCACTCATAAGAATGTGAATTATTTGGGAAGAGATGAGCCAAAAGTTAGAGTACTCTAAATAAAATATCCAAGACAAATTTTACATACAGTCCACAAAAGGAACCTAAACCAAGTATGAGTCAAAGGGACCAGTTTCCAACCCAAGACTGTAACAGAACTTGGCAATTTTGTCCACACATTCCTGGTTTTAGAGGTATCAAATATACAAAAGAGGAAGGCCCTGGATCTCTCTTCCTCCAAGGTTTCAGAGAATGGCAGAAACCAAGCAGTATGTGGCAAAAAGTCTATAGTTTAGAGGGCCAAAAAAGGCAGTTTGTGCTGTGGAGTTAAAGCCTGTTTTGCCATTGTAAAGATATTAGAGATGCAGGAGCCAATGTCCAACATCTGTCAAGGAAAGCCGTATACCCTCGGAGGAGTTAGTCTAAGAGAGTGATTTGTTCTATAGGCAGCTGCTTTGGAGGGGTGGAACTGAGATGATTTCAATAAGAGGCTCACCTATTAGACATGGAACTGCAGGATACAGGGCTTTTCCTATTGGTTTTCAGTCATATTGTGGACTGTTCTTTCCTGGATATGCCCCCATTCCTCACTTTTGGAGTAGGAATGTTTATTGTGTGCTGTTGTATATTGGAAGCATGTAACTTAATATATTTTTACAGGAGGCTTTGGGCTTTGGACTTTTAGACTGTGTTGGGACTACCGATATAGTCAAATGGGACTCTAGTCTAGAAGTCCAGTGTGGCACAGAGCCTCTATGGGTCTTTTAAAGTTGGACTGAGTGTGGTTTGCATAATGAGATGTCAATGAGCCTAGAATGTCATGATTTGAAATGTGAGGTATCCCCCACAGACTCATGTGGTTGAGGTCATATCATTTTTAGAAGGTAGAGTCTTGTTAGAAGAAGGTTGTCACAGTGGGTGGGCCTTGAGGTTAGTTAGCCCCACTCGCCTTGAGTGAGGAAGTCTTTTCTTGAGCTTGCAGCAGCATTCAGCCTCCATGATGTCAACAATGACTTAGGCCCCCTTCAGCTTCTGTCACTCACCATGCTTTTTCCACCATAGAGAATTATATCCCTGATCTGGAACAATAAGCTAAATAAATCTTCCTTTCTCCTTTTAAACTATCTGAGTTTGAGTTCTGTCTCACAGTGACAGATAATAGTAACCAGTACACTGATGTGAGATAGACTCTTGAAGTAGTTTTAATTTTCATTTCCCTCATGTCAAATGTTTTTAAGAATTATTACTTAATATGTTTTTTCCTTTGAGAACCATCTAATCCCTATGTCTATTGGCAAATTTTGGCTAATTGATTTGATATTTAATAATAGAAATTCTTTATATTTTCTATTTTTACAACCTGCCTGAAGCATAACTAGAAAAGATTTTCTCCTATTCTCTGGGTTACCTCTTCACTCTGCTGATATTACTTTCTTCTGTAGGCTTCTTCTAATTTCACATACTCCTGTTTATTAATTCTTGAAGATATTTCCTGTGCTATTGGAGGCCTTCAGGAAATCCTTGCTAATACCTGCAATTTCAAGTTTTTTCCCTATGTTTTCCTCAAAGAGTAACATGAAATCCAAATTTTTTTCTGTGGCTACATGACCCAAAATAATCTGGTTAATATTTAACATTTCTGAATTTATTATACACTGTTTTTCCATAGTCACTATTATTTGGTTTAGTATTTCTTCCATACTTTATCTTTATAGCATGCAAATTTTCAGCTTGCCATTTCTTCTGCCTTGAAAGCATTCACTAAATCATTTAATGGCTATCCTGTTTACGTTATTCAAGAATCAATACAAATGATATATCAACAAACAATTCATTAAATATCTGTACTTAAAAAAGTTTGCATTAAGCATTTTATTCCACAAAAATCATTGTTTTTCCTTTCATGACACTTTATATAGTTAATATGTAATACCATTATCTATTCTTTCCACCTTTTGGAAGTAGATTCTGTGTTGACCTCTTTGTCCAGTGCCTAGGAAGTACCTAGTAGATAGAAAGTATTCAGTATAAATCTCCTAAAATAAATAACGTTTAGATTTTTATAATTCGTTTTTACTTATTTGCAATTTCGTAAACGTATTCGATGAATTTTCATACATGTATTCGATGAATTTAAGTCATATTCAACCCCATGTTACCTGATTCCATCCCACAATTCTCCTCCACTGAAATTCTTTTTCCTAATCAGGTTCTTTCCTACTTTCATGTATTTTTGTGCATGAACTTTTTAATCATCTCATAATTGCACGTATAATTTTTAACATCCAAGCAAAAACCAACTTTACATTTATTTCAATCAACATTATAACATAAAAGATACCTTAAATATTAATAAAATAAATTGTTGTTTGTGGGGCGATTTTTGATTTTGAGACCAAGGTATCAACTATGTGAACCAGACTATCCCAGAACTTGTTATTTGGCTCAGACTGTCTTAAATCTGGTTATTCTCCCTCCTCAGCTTCTTGATTCTTGGAATTCTAGATGTATGTCACCATTCCTGCCTCATAATGACATATATATATGTATATATATATATATATATATATACACATATATATATCATATCAAATGGATAGAGTACAATTCATGTAGTTACTCTTCCTTCATTACTAGTCCTTTACAATGCTTGCAATAATTTTCTACTATAAATAGCGCTAAAATAAACTTTTATTATAGTATTTGTGTTATAATTCACCAAAAGATTACTCCAAGTTTCATTACTAATTCAAACTGTATGAACAGTTTTAATTATGATCATATTTTGCCAAATTACTTTGCAAACAGGGACTCATATTTTTCATTGCACTAAAATATGAGCAAGGCTAGTATCCCACATATTGTCAGTCCATAAAACACTTCCACATGTGATTTATAGAAAGCTGAACATCAGAGGGTGGGGCACTTGAAATTCCTTCTATTAGTCATTCCTTTGTTTGCCACATAATCTCCAAGAGCTCTGTTTTAAATAGTCATAAACACTATAATATTCCCGAGTCTAAAATGTATTGTCATAGGTTATCTTACTTAATTCAAAGAGCTTGAATGAGAACACTAAGGGAAATGAGACAAAGATCAAGTAAGTTCTGAAGCATACATGTATATGTAAAGACATAAAATAGAATTAACCAGATAGTGAAATCCTTCAAAAACAGAAATAGTTTTAATTCTTTATATGCTCTCAAAAATTTGGAAAGGCCTTCCACTACAGCATGAATAGTAATAAAACTTATTAACATAGCTAATTACAGAGCACTCTTATTGCTCTTTGTTTAATTTCATGATATTATTAGAAGACAACTCTTGATAATTTCCTGAGACTAAGAAATTCCTAGTTAAATGAGGCAAAATGACTTAACCTATGTCAAACAATCGGTAACTTGAAACAACCGAACTTAAAATCAGTCTTTTTGATGCCAAAATTCTGCTTTTAACTCAGTGTTGTCATTACATAAATGAGTGGAAAGAAGAATAAGAAGAAACAGTCAGAAGAGAATATAAGCATGTAAGTCAGCTTCTGTACAACCAGACTGGGTGAACTGAAACAAAGTCAGAAAGAGGTAGAAACTAGAAAAAAAAGCAGAGTAAATGCCGAGGCTAAGTCATATTTCTTCCCATACTCTGGTGTTCCCTTTTCCTTCTTTTCCACATCATTTTAAAATTTTCTTTCTACTGTTTGACTCTGCTATGGTTCATATGAGTGCTATCTATGAAAAGGAGTTCTTGATCATTCTTCTTTGGTCTGTGGTTGGAAGGAATCTGTGTCTACGGCACCTTTAATTATATATCAAAAATTCAAGAATAGCCACACTGTGTATCAGGAATTGGTGATTCATTGCTGTGGCTTGTAGATGACATAAAAGGAAGTTCAGTAATACTTTTTTAAAGTTAAGTTTGATTTTCCAAAGTAAAACAAAAGTTAAATTCCTCTCTTTCAAATACTTCATGTGTCTTCAGTAGCTAGTAAATTTGTTTTTGAAAATGCAATGAAATGAAGCCTTTTCTTCCTTGGTGTCCTATCATATTTTGAAAATCTTTGTAATTACCATTCCAGAAAGCATAGTTCTTCATTTTAAGATTTTCCAGATTCTCCAACATGCAGCTTGGACTTATGTTTAAAAACAGTGTCTGAATTTTCATATATATATGTATATATATAATGTTTCACACTTGAACCTGGGCAGAGCTGTCTTGAGAGACAGTTAACAAATATTTCTTCTTACTTAAATATAAGTGAGACTGACCATGTACTTTATAAACTGAAATTTATCTTTCATTCATCAAGGATATATATATTGCATGTGCCTCAAAACATTTTACACTTCAGTTACTCTGGAACATAATAGACAACTCAAGATCAACTAATTCTTTGAAGAAATGTCAATAATAACATATATATGCTTTGCTACCACATTAATTATTTAATAATGCTCAATCAAGACAGCTTTACTGATCCATCCCTTGCAGACTGAAATGCATTTGAACTTACTTTTATTTTCAAGCATAGAAGAGAAATATTGAATCATATCTGTTAGACTTATTTATAATCTCATAGACCTGATATTGAACTTTCTGTATTCCAAATATTATACTAACATTACACTTAAATAAACTGTGTCATATAATTATGCTTAAATAAAGAAATTAAAGATTGAAATGCCATATGACCCTGCTATCCACCTTTTGGGAATAACTCCCCTTGCAGCAGAGGTTCACCTCGATAGCACAAGCACGACCATGTTCATAGCAGCACTGTTTACAATAACAAAGTCATGGAATCAACCCAAATGTCCAACAGTTGACGAGTGGATAAGGAAACTGTGGTACATCTATACAATGGAGTACTACTCAGCCATCAAAAAGGATGAATTACTGGAATTTGCTGGGAAATGGATGTCATTAGAAACAATTATATTAAGTGAAGTATCCCAAACCCAGAAAAATAAAATAATTTTGCCCATATGTACTCCCTAATAGGCGGCTCCTAGTACCAACTCACACCCACCCACATTGAGACACTCAAAGGTAAACTTATGTAACACAGTATTTGCAAGGATTATGAAGAGGAGGGATGGGGTTGGAGAGCCACACCAGACACAAGGAGAGAGGGGACCATGTTACAACAGAGAAAATAGGCCTCCATCAAGGACTGCAAGTAAGTAATGTGACATCTAGTTAAGTTCACAGACGTTCGTTCCTGATCATGTACAACTGAGGGGGTATGATCTCACCAGAAAGGGAGGGCATATAGTCTGGCAGATAAAAAGTAATCATTTTGCCAATGGGTGATTGACCCTTCCCTCACTGAGGTTTCCTACTTTTATTACATCTACCCTTGAATGTGCTATTATAACAAGACTCCGTTAACAGCTTTTTGTCTCTGACCAAGGGGTGACATACAGTGCCCATCAGATGGAGTGAAGGCCATTGCAGGAGCAGCAAACTGCAAAAGAAAATCAACAAACCACAATCCAGAACTTCAGAGACTCTATATCAACCACATAGAACTAGGCCAACCTAATCTCTCCTTATCCTGAAGCTCAGGGACATTTGTGGAAGAGGGGGCGGTAAGATTGTAAGAGCAAAAGGATGGGAGGAGCAATGATTTGCAAGATTCTCCACACTAGTTAGGGCCGAAGCAATCATAACAGGACTTTGCATGCCCTGCCCAATGTCCAACACACTATTGACCTCACAAAGTCTAGCATCAGCTAAAGGCACCAAGATCCTTGGAGGCAAGGGATTGACAGCCACAGTAGTGTTGCTATGCTTAAGGGGAACACGAGAGAGGGTTCAGGGAAATGCCACTGGGTCCTTGTATGTCATCGGAGAGGAGGACCCAGAGGAGAGTTAGGCATACACAATAAAGGACTCTCTGGGAATTGGGGGGGAGCAGGGGGTTCGGGGGGAGGAGGAGGGAGGGAGGGAACTGGTCTACCTATTAAGTTTGTATGAGCGGAAATAATAAAAAATGTATAAAAAAATACAATAGCATTAACATACTAATGTATTAGTGAATTTTACTTGTCTATATTTTATTTAGATTATTTCCTATATTTATTGAGGATATTGATACATTTCTATGTACTTCAAAATAAGTAAAAATTGCATTATAAAATGAATTAATTTGCCCTTCTTTATGAATTCTAAGGGTAATATAAAAAACAAAGTGTGTCCATTCATTGAAAGCTTTAAAGAATATATTAGGCATGGTTGAAAATATGTTTAATAATTTCCTCAATTTCTTAATCATTTAAGTTCTATTATAAATAATTTTGAAGTTTTTTAAGCAAATAACCATGCATACTAGTGATATTTTAAAATTTTATTATATTAGATTCACCCTACTGGATTTGTTTTCTCTGTTTTGCTTTTCAGTGCTTGGAAATAAGTTGAACCCAGGGCTTTGCACATTCTAGACAACTGTTCTATCACTAATTTAAAACATGACCTGTTATTTCCTAAATTTATTTTTGACAGAGTTTCAAATTTTTATACAGAGTGACTTCAAACTCACAATGTAACCCATGCTGGCTATGAACCTTTGATTTTCTTTATTCTGTGTGTGTGTGTGTGTGTGTGTGTGTGTGTGTGTGTGTGTGTGTGTGTTGTGCTTGAAGATGCTGGGGATTGATAAAGTAGCGTTTTGTACATTTTAGGCAAGTACTATAAATATTGAGTTATATCCCTAGGGAACTTATGATTTCTTGCTTCACCTTCCTGAATATGCGGAGCTACAGAAGTGTGTCACCACATCTGACTTACCAGAGCATGTTTTAGAATGTTGTTTTCCACTGACTATTCTGTATCATTTCTATTAATTTGATTACACAATATCATATGCCTGATTACTGCCTTATGCATTTGAAATTTTCTTCAATAATTAAGTTTGACACGATGTATGTTTTAAGTTCTGATTTTACACACATATAAAATCAGTCATGCTATCATATATGCATTCACACTGAATTCTATAATTTGTTGCCACATAGGAAATTAAGATGAGAATTAAGGAATTAGAGTATGGAAAATTGAGTTTTAAATTTTTTTTATTTAAAATATTTGTTTCAAGTTGACAAATTACCATTGCATACACATATTTTTTAAAAGTCTTACTATTCGGGAAAACACAAATGTAATCACTATGAAAGTATAACAACATTCAAGTGGTATGGCTTTTTTAAGTGAAATGAAAATCTCATTGGCAATGTTTCCTTTAAAAATTTCTCATGAAATTCTTCATTTTTAGTGGCATGTATCCTAATAGTATAGTTATTAGGAACATCAGAACTAAACTCCATATTTCATAATTCAAGGTCTTGATCCTAGCATGTACCAGTTGTATACCTCTCACTTTTATTAATATTTTAGTTATCATATATAGTAGTGGAATTAATTGTGACTTGTTATCTACAATTAAACATTACTTAATTTCTGTGTAAGTTTTTGTTGGTGGTTGTGTATTTTTTCAATTTTGGAAATGGGAGAATTCTAATACTTAATGGTTTTTCTGTGAAAAGATAAGACCCTTGAATATTTAGAATGAATAAATGATAGCTATTTTTAAGTTCCTATTTATTTAACTGTATGTTTGAGAAATGACCTATTAAAATGAACCTCACAATAGACGAGTAAACAATAATAGGTGGTTAACAGAAGGGTTTTGTCCATATTTTTAGTTTAATCACTGTTTCTTAAATAGTAATGTATAAGCTTCTTCCCCCACAATGGTTTTATGTGTGCATGTATGATGTGTATGTGCAATGTTGTTCCTGTGTTGTTGTTGTGTGTGTGAGTTTAGAGCAAACACATGTCACAACGTGAATGTGGAGGTCTCAGGATCACATCAGATATCTCTCCCTGTCCTCAATTTTACTTCTTATTTGAAACACAACCTTTGCTGTTGTTTTTTGCTATATATGACAAATGTCTAGATGAATGCTTTCTTGTCTTTATCTTCCATCTCTCTATAGAAGTATTAGGATTACAGATAAATGATACCATCATTTGGCTTCTACACATATTCTTGAATTTGGATGGTTTTCATGCTTGTGTGGCAAGCAGTTTATCTATTGAGCAATCTTTTAAATTCTTATTTCCACAATGTTTATGCTCTAACTTATGTCACTCTACCTTTCAACATTCCAAATTGTGTTCCTAATATTAATACCTTTTTTTATATTTCTCTCTTTAAAATACTTTGAGAGAGAGAGAGAGAGGGAAGGAAGGAAGGAAGGAAGGAAGGAAGGAAGGAAGGAAGGAAGGAAAAGGAAAGGAAGGGAGGAGGGAAGAAGGGAGGAGGGAAGAAAGGGGAGAAGGGAAAAGGAGGGGAGGGAGGGAAAGGAAAGAGGAGGGAAAAAGAGGGAGGGAAGGAAGAGAGAAGGAGGGAGGGAAGGAAGGGAGGGAATGGAGGGATGGAAGGGGGGCAAGTGATGGGAAGGAAAAGCAGCACGACGTCATTGCCCGTTACCTGGTTTCTTTCCCTTTCATACATTACCTGGCGTGCTTGCCCGTTCGTCCCCCCCTACTGGCCTTCCTTCCCCTAACCTCCCTTCTTCACTTCCTTCCCCTTCATTCCTGGCTTCTTTCTTCTTTCTTTCCGCCTTTCTTCCTTCCCGAGTCCTTGTTTGTGTTTTTACTTTCTGTCCTTTTTTACTGTCATTCCCTAATCCCCTTCCTCCTTCCCTTCCCCTATCCTTCAAGTCCTTCCCGTCCCTTACCTTCCTTCATTTGCCTTTTCTTTACTTCTTATCTTCCGTTATTTTTCCTTTTTTCTTCGTGCCTTCCCCCTACAACCATCCCATCCCTCCTCTCTCTCGCCTCCACCTCCTTCCCCCTCCCCTCCATCCCATCCCTCCCTCCCTGCCCGACCTCCCTCACTCCCCACCCTCCCTCCCCTCCCTCCCTACCCCAGCCCTCCCTCCCCCTCCACGTCCTCTCACCCCCTCTTCACCCCCACCTTTCCGGCTTCCCCCACCTCTCCTTCCCTCATGTGAAAACCAATTTCCTCCCTCCTTCACAAATGGCAGGTGCTGTCTGAGGTTTTGAACATCAGGTAACTCACCACCAAGGGTTTGTGTGGCAGGCAAATCTTTTTTTAAAGGACAAGTAATCTTTAAAATTTGGTGTTGCCGGGACTCTTTTAAACCACCCCCCAGCCCATTTTTTGCCTGGCTGGCTCCCCTCCTATCTCCTTAAAATTCTTAACCAAGCTAAATGTCCCATGCTAGTTACCTGGGGCCCCAGACTTTTTTTTCCCTCGTTTTTCCATCTTGATATGAGAGCAATGCTTAAAAAAAACTGTTTACTCGGCCCCTTTCCCCCTCCAAACTTATCCACGGCCCGGGGGCAACGCGCCCCAGCGCAGTAGCCGCACGGGGTCCAGCCCGGATCCCCCTACCACAACCCTCAACAACCGCCGCCCGCCGACCCAGGTTAACATGCCTTGGGGAGCCCCCGCCCGCCTCCCCCAACCAGAGGAAGAGCCCCAAGGGCCGCAACCCGAAGTGACCCATTCCCCCCCCACCCCACCTACGCATCATCAACCCCCCCCCCCCCATCACACAAGCCCAAAACAGCCGGAGGCCGAGCCATCCCGGAGCCGCCGCGCCGTTACCACAGCAAGACAGGACAATACACACAGACATAAGACAGGGATTTAATAGGACCAAATGAAAACGAAAAAACATACAGTCATGAACTAAAGATGTAATCACAAGGATCGTCCTCTAACTTTTAAAAAAGTGAAATGAGAGGGCACAACCGTCCTGTGCCGACCCCGCCCTCCGGGTGGCTCGGGTTTTGAAGAGCGACCCGCCAAACACACACGCCCCCTCCCCCCTTACCACCTCTCCCCCCCCTCCACTCGCGCCACCCAACCCCCCGAGACGCGCAGCAGCAGGGTCCAGAAATTTGCCTCACCCGCGCCAAATTTCTTTAACCACCCAATAATTAAGATCGGTCCCCGCCCCACTCCCCAGAGGCCCCCAAAGGTGTCCTTTTTGTCCAATATTGCCAGTTTAGTGAAAAACACGCACAGAAAAATTAAAAATAAAAAATTAAAATAATCTTACAGAGTTTAACACCCGTTAACACACCCAAATTTAAAAAAAAAAAAACTAAAAACAAAAAACCAAATACAATTTACACAACCCCGACAAATAATGGACCAAAGTACCCTACAAGCAGAAGTGCAAATCCATCCAATGAGACAAACAAGAAAACAAAAGAAAAAACCAAACAGACAATTAAATTAAAACAAATCTCGCCACTGTGAAAAGAAGTTTTAAGTAATTAATAATTAATCCCATAATGTTTAACTCCAACCAGAACAAACCCATGAAAATGGCCAAGAAAGACCTGACCCAGGATAACGACCTTCAAAATATGATCATTACCATGTTCACATTATGAAAGAGGAAATCCGGGAGGAATTACATAATCGAATCAATCCTTTGAGGAGGAACACAACAGACACATGGAGGAGTTGAGAAAAAACAGTGCAAGAATCAAAACAACTGTCATAAGGCAGTTAAGGCAGACTCAAGCAGAGTTTAAAAACTGAGCTAAAAGACAAGTTATACTTCAACCCAGAACTCCACAGAGAGTCTTATCAGCAAGAACAAACGAAGCAGAAAACAGAATTTCAGATCTTGAAGATAAAGTGGGAGTATTAACCAGCTCAATGGAAGAGATTGTTAAAGCCAAAAAGATGCTTGAGAGAAATATCCAGGAGATATGGGACACCCTGAAGAAGCCCAACATGTGTATTCATGGAATACCAGCAGAAGAATCACTCAAAATACCAACCCTGAGGAAATTTTCCAAATGATCATCAAGGAAACTTTCCTCATCTAAAAAAAGAAAGGCCCATACATATACAAGAGGCGTTCTGCACCCCAACAGATATGACCAAAACAGAAGTCGCCACGGCAATAATACTCTAAAACACTCCACATTCAAGATAAAGAACTGGTGCTGAGAGCTTCAAGGGAGAAAAAACAAGTCACTTTTAAAGGTAAACCTATTAAAAATAACAAATGACTTCTCAATGGAAACACTAAAAGCAAGAAGAACTTGGAGAGACATACTTCAAGTATTGAATGAGCAAAAATGTCAACCTAGGCTGATTTACCCTGCAAAACTATCAGTCATGATCGAGGGAGAAAGAAAAACTTTCCAGCACAAAGACAACTTGAAGGGATACATGTCCACCAAACCAGGCCTTCAAAAAATGCTAGAAATGATACTCGAGCGTGAAAAAAAAAACAAAAAAACAGGCATATCCAGGAGAACAGAAGGCAAATATAACACCATTAAAAGTGAATCAATATACTTATAAAAACTACTAAACATAATAAATGTCTGGAATCAAAAATAGTTTCACCATTATAACACTAAATGTTAATGGAATTAACTCACCGATCAAGAGACACAGATTACAAACTTGGATTAAAAATCACAATCCCATCAATCTGCTGCCTGCAGGAAACCCATCTCACCACAAAAGATAGGCACGCTCTAAAAATAAAAGGCTGGTCAACAATTCTACAAGCTAATGGAAGCAGAAAACAGGCATTATGCTATCAGACAAAGTGGACTTCAAACCAAAGAAAATTATAAGAGACACAGATGGATACTACATTTTAGTCACAGGTACAATTCACCAGGAAGACTTCACAATACTGAACATATATGCACCCAATACGGGCCCCTCCACATTCATTTAGAAAACTCTATAGCGTCTAAAGCAAGAAATCAACCCCCAAACGATAATTCTTGGGGACTTCAACACCGCCCTCTCAACATGGGATAGATCAACAGGTCAAAAGCTTAATAGAGACACTTTGGACCTTAATCAAACCCTTAAAGCAATGGACCTTATGGATCTCTATCGAACTTTTCACCCACGTACCAAAGAATACACATTTTTCTCAGCAGCACACGGAACTTTCTCCAAAATAGATCACATACTGGGCCACAAAACGAATCTACACATACACAAAAAAGTTGAAATTCTAACCTGTGCCCTGTCAGACAACCATGACCTAAAGCTAGACATCCACAACACAAAAAACAAGAGAAAATACACTAACTACTGGAAACTTAACAATATGATGCTGAATGAGAACTGGATTCAGGAAGAAATTAAAAAGGAAATTCAAGATTTCCTGAAAGTGAACGATAATGAAAATACAACTTACCAACTTACCAAAATCTCTGGGACACAATGAAAGCTGTCCTAAGAGGTAAGTTCATAGTTCTTAATGCCTATATCCAAAAAATGGAAACATCAGAAATAAACAACTTAACAATGCAGCTTAAAGCTTTAGAGAACCTAGAGCAATCTGATCCCAAAACTAGTAGAAGAGAGGAGATTAGCAAACTAAGGGGAGAAATATCTGAAATCGAGATTAAGAAAATGATAGAAAAAATAAACCAGTCAAAAAGCTGGTTCTTTGAAAAAATCAATAAGATTGATAAATTAACCAAAAGCAGGAGAGAGAAAACACAAATTAACAAAATCAGAAATGAACATGGAGTTATCACTACTGATACCCAAGAAATCCAGAGAATTATAACATCATATTTCAAAAACTTATACTCTGTGAAGTTTGACAACACAAAACAGATGGATGAATTTCTAAGTAAACACAACTTACCTAAATTGAATCAGGAAGTTGTGAATTATTTAAATAGTCCTATAACATATAAGGAAATTGAAGAAGTAATCTCGAATCTTCCCACCAAAAAATGTCCTGGACCAGATGCATTCAGCACAGAGTTCTACGAGACATTTAAGGAGTTAATAACACCAATACTCCTTAAACTGTTCCATCAAATAGCAAAGGAAGGAACACTGCCAAATTCCTTCTATGAAGCTAATATTGTCTTAATCCCCAAACCTAATAAAGACTCACTTAAAAAAGAATTATAGGCCGATCTCCCTGATGAATACAGACGTAAAGATTCTCAACAAAGTCTTACCAAATCGGATTCAAAAACATATTAAAAAGATCATTCATGGGGACCAAGTAGGCTTCATCCCTGGCACACAAGGTTGGTTCAACATACGCAAATCAATAAATGTAATTCATCATGTAAACCAGTCCAAAGTCCAAGACCACATGATACTCTCGATAGATGCAGAAAAAGCTTTTGACAAGATTCAACAACCTTTTATGATCAAAACGCTGGAGACAGTAGGAATGGAAGGAACCTTTATCAATATAATAAAAGCTGTATACAACAAGCCCACAGCAAGGATTTTGCTCAATAGGGAACAATTGGAAGCATTCCCACATCAATCAGGAACTAGACAAGACTGTCCACTCTCACCACTTCTATTCAATATTGTACTTGAAGTCTTAGCTGAAGCCATAAGACAAGAAAGGGACATAAGAGGGATTCAAATCGGCAAGAAAGAAGTCAACTATCCCTATTTGCAGATGACATGATCTTATACCCGAGTGATCCCAAAAACTCCACCAGAAAGCTCCTGGAACTAATTGAGAATTTCAGCAGGGTGGCAGGATACAAAATAAATGTGCAAAAATCAGGGGCCTTCCTATATGCCCAGAATGAAAGAAGTAAAAAAGCCTTGAGAGAAACAATCCCATTTACTATAGCCCCTAAAAAAATGAAATAACTTTGGTATAAACCTAACCAAGGAGGTAAAAGACCTTTACAATGAAAACTTTATAACCCTAAAGAAAGAAAGAGCAGAAGACACCAAAAGGTGGAAAGACCTCCCTTGTTCCTGGATTGGCAGAATCAACATCGTAAAAATGACCATCCTACCAAAGGCAATATACAGATTCAATGCTATACCAATCAAAATCGCAAAGCAATTCTTCAAAGAAGTTGACCAAACAATCTCAAAGTTCATATGGAGGCACAAAAGTCCCAGGATAGCAAAGACAATCCTGAGTAACAAAAACACTGCTGGAGGTATTGCCATACCAAATCTAAGTCTATACTAGAAATCCATAGTTATAAAGACAGCCTGGTACTGGCTCCAAAATAGACGCACAGATCAATAGATAAGGATTGAAGACCCAGATATAAGCCCACAAAATTACAGCCATTTGGTCTTTGACAAAGGGTCCCAAAAAATCCAATGGAAAAAGAACAGCATCTTCAACAAATGGTGCTGGCAAAACTGGATCTCCACATGCAGAAGATTAAAGCTGGACCCGTACTTTTCACCATGTACAAGACTTAATTCCAAATGGATCAAGGACCTTGATATAAGGCCAGAGACGATAAAAACAATAGTGGAAAGGATAGGGAACTCCCTTGAGCTGATTGGGCTAGGCCAACATTTCCTAAACAGACATCCAATGGCACAGTCACTGCTACCAACTCTCAACAGTTGGGATCTTGTGAAATTAAAGAGCTTCTGTTCAGATAAAGAGATTGTACCACGAGCTCAAAGGCAACCCACAGAATGGGAGAAAATCTTCACTAACCACACATCTGATAGAGCTCTGCTTTCCAGAGTGCACAAAGAACTTAGAAAACTAAACACCAAGGAAACCAATGGCACAATTAAAAAATGGGCCCTGGAACTCCAAAGAAACTTTACCAGGGATGACATTAAATTGTCTAACAAATATCTTAAAAAATGCTCCACTTCCTTAGCCATCAGGGAACTGCAAATCAAAACTTCCCTGAGATATCATCTCACCCCAGTCAGGATGGCAAAAATCCACAATACAAACAACAACAAATGCTGGAGAGTATGTCGAGAGAGGGGAACTCTCCTACATTGCTGTTAGGAATGCAGGCTCATACAGCCACTCTGGTGATCCGTCTGGAGATTCTTAAAGAAATTAAAGATTGAAATGCCATATGACCCTGCGATTCCACTTTTGGGAATAACCCCCCATACAGCAGAGGTTCACCTCGATAGCATAAGCACGACCATGTTCATAGCAGCACTCTTTACAATAGCAAAGTCATGGAATCAACCCAAATGTCCAACAGTTGACGAGTGGATAAGGAAACTGTGGTACATCTATACAATGGAGTACTACTCAGCCATCAAAAATGATGAATTACTGGAATTTGCCGGGAAATGGATGTCATTAGAAACAATTATATTAAGTGAAGTATCCCAGACCCAGAAAATTAAGTGCCGTATGTACTCCCTAATAAGTGGCTCCTAGTACCAAACCCACCCAGCCCACCTAGAGACAGTAATTGCAAGGATTATGAAGAGGAGGAATGGGGTAGGAGGGCCACACCAGAAACAAGGAGAGCAGGAACCATGTTACAGCAGAGAAAATAGGCCTCCATCAAGGACTCAAGTAAGTAAAGAGACATATGATTAAGTTCACAGATTTTTCTTCCTGATCATTTACTACTGAGGGGTTATGATCTCACCAGAAGAGGAGGGCATATAGTCTGGCAGATAAAAAGTAACCTTTGTGCAAATTGGTGATAGACCCCTCCCTCACTGTGGTTTCCCACTTTTATTACATCTACCTTTGAATGTGCTTTTATCACAAGACTCTAGTTTAACAGCTTTTTGTCTCTGGCCAGGGGGTAACATACAATGCCCACCAGGATGGAGTGAAGGGCATTGCAGGAGCAGCAAAACTGCAAAAGAAAATCAACAAACCACAATCCAGAACTTCAGAGACTCTATATCAACCACCTAGAACTAGGCCAGCTTAATCTCTCCCCATCCTGAAGCTCAGGGAAATTTGCGGAAGAGGGGGCGGTAAGAGTGTAAGAACAAAAGGATGGGAGCAGCAATGATATGTTAGATACTCCATACAAGTTAGGGCTGAAGCAATCATAATTGGACTTTACATGCCCTGCACATTGTCCAACACACTATTGACCCCACAAAGTCCAGCATCTGCTAAAGGCACCAAGATGTTTGGAGGCAAGGGATTGGCAGACACAGCAGTGTTCCTATACCTAAGGGGAACACGGGAAAGTGTTTAGGGAAAGGCCACTGGGTCCTTGTACGTCATGGGAGAGGAGGGCCCAGAGGAAAATCAGACATGCACAAGAAAGGACTCTCTGGGAATTGGGGCGGGAGGCACTGGGGGATGGGAAGAGAGGGGGGTGAGGAGGAGCAGCAGGGAGTACGGGGGGAGGAGGAGGGAAGGAGGGAACTGGTGTACCCATTAAGTTTGTATGAGCTGAAATAATAATAAAAAATGTATTAAAAAAAACCTGTTATTCCTATGTATTCAAGTGATAAACATTATACCTACATACTTTCCAGCAAAAACTATTTTCTGAAGGTAAAAAGCATGAATTATGTAAATTGATGTTATAATATACTTCCCACTTTGTCAAAAACACCAGAAGACCAAGTAGTCAATTCTATGTGATACTAAGTGTTTTATAAGTGAATTTTGTAAGTTGTCTTACATAGAACTGGGTACATATTAAGACAACTGTAACTGACATTTTGAGAAACTCATTCAAAGATGCATGCTTTTTAAAATTTATTTTCTGTGTGTGTGTGCATTTGTATCAGAGGACACTGTGTATCCCTGTGGAGGACCAAGGATGATTGAAAATGGTTCTGGATTGTTTCTACCTCCTTTTTGCTTTACTAACCAAGGTCTGAAGTTCAGGCTACTTACTGCCTTTTCCACCTGGATTTTTTATGTGAGATCTGGGATAGGAGCTCAGGACCCTCTGCTTGCGAAGTAGACTCACCTTGAGTCATCTCTCCAGGCCAGGGATGTATGTTTTATTCTACATATTCTTGTGACTTCAGTACTTATGGTACATATGGTGGTAACTGTTAAAAATTATTGTTCATTGTGATACTTTAAAACAATTTTCTGATTACTTTTCATTTAAACATGAAAGCATGATAGAAGTATTCATTTCAGCAATCTTGCTTAGAATTCCAGGTTCCTAAAATAAAATATAACATTATCTCCTCTCCTTTTAGCATTACATATGATTTCCAATCTTTCAAAGTTCAAAACTAGTTTTTACATTCTTAGATTGTTTTTCTCTCTCACCACATTACAGATGCCCACATTGGAAAGAGCCCTAACATCTCATTTAAAGCTACATGTTTTACTATGGCATCTGTGGAAAGCAGATGGACAAAGTTAAAAAGCACATTGTTTGATTTACACTTTGTAATGGTTTGTCTCAGTTGTTGGTTTAAATATTGAATTACCTGGAGGAATAGCTTCTTGGAGATTGTCTTTATTAATTGATGTGGAAAGACCATTAACGATGGGCATGACCATTCCCATATCTGAAAAAAATAAGGAAAGAGAATCGAGTACTAGTCAGAATGCATGCATTCATTCACTCGCTTTCTTGACTGTGGATGTGATGTGATCTGTTTCTTCTAACTCCTACCACTATGAACTCACCACAATGATATAACTTGTAATTATGACCTGAAATGAACCTTATTCTCCTTTAACGTTACTGCTTATCAGGTACATTGTCACAACTCTTAGTAACTAAAATACACACTAATCCACAACCCTGTATAGGAAGCACTACTACCCTTCAACTACTTGCAGGAAGACGTACTAAATGTCATCTGTGAAGCTGAGGCTGCTTTCCACAGATGCCATAGTAAAACATGTAGCATGTAGCCCAGGTAGGATTCTTAGACACCCATTTTACCAAAGTGGAGTTATATGTACAGATTCTGATATGTTATGATTAATTCAAGCACATCTGTGAACCATAACCAGTGCCTTCAGATTCAGATTAATAAAATACACATGAATCCATGAAAATGTTCTATTGCTTTGTAATTACACAACTGCCTCCCTCCCCAGAAACCTTGCTTTCTTCTTTTTAATTCTGCCTTTCACTTGTACCTTTTTCTTCTTCCTTACTAAATCTGTTCAAATGGATGTTCTGAGAATACCACTTCTTTCTCTTCCTTGAAAAGGAAATGTTGGAGCTGGAGAGGTGGCTCAGGGGTTAAGCCTCTGCCTTGCAGGTGGAAGGTCCTGAGTTCGGATCCTAGACCCCACGTATAGCAGGGGCGGCCTGCTTTTCTGGTCCTGGTAGGGCGGAGCCTGTGAATCCCGGGGCAGAGTAAACAAGGAGGAGGTGGAGGCGGTCCATGGTGGTTTCCGAATTCGCCCGTGGTTCTACACGCACATACACACACACGCACACACGCACAATTGAATAAATACTAAAAAAAATTTTTAAAAAAAGAAAAGGAAATGTTTATGCTGTGGACATCTAAGGCATAAAGGAATAGACTGATGGTTTGAGCTTCACAAGTATTGACCTAAGAAACTGAGGAGTTGCTTATATTTAAATTCTCCATAATGGAACTTAACCAGTTTCTAAAACCTACACACTGTACTCACAGCACAAATTTCCCATATTAGTTCCCAATGTGATGACATTTTCTATTTCTAGTGCAATTCTGTGATGTCTAAGCACAGAAAATTACTTTAAAATTTGTTCAGAGTAACATGTAGTAATGTTTAATAAAAAGTATTTAGGCAAATTTATAAAAGAAATCTAAATTTCATTAAATGTTCCTGGCTTGGATTTGTACTATTCTTTCTACTTTCAGGACTTATGTGACCCGCGTTAACCTTATGATTTACTTATAATTAATGACCTATCAATACACTTATCATCAGTACCTTGCAGGTTAGCATGATAGTAAGATAATGTTTTTATCATAGGAAAACTTGCAACCTGAACCATGCCAACCCCACAGATTAGAGACTTAGATGATTTCAGAAAAATAATGTTGAGAAAGGCCTTTATCTCATGTGACTTAGCTCCATTCTGTGTCTTCAACATTCAAATTAAGTTTAATATTTACCTAGTGTATTTGAATACATAAACACAGGGAATAACATAAGTGTATGTGGTGGCATTTATTTATTAGTATATAGTAATTACTATATAATAGTATTATATATTATTATATAACCATATTATTAGATTTAACTTCTCATTTGAAACTTTATATTAGAAGGACTAGGTGAAATGCTGTATATACATGTACCTTGAGAATCCAGAATATGAGAAACATCTAGTAAGTTTTCAAGGAATTCCTTTCCATGCCTTGTTCAATATCAGGTTTCGTTCCTGAAATTTATGCACACATTGCTTCACTCTTCATGTTGCTTTGCCTTTTGTTTTGTTTCTTGGAAAGATTAGAACAAATTTTTCTCTTGATGAATAGTTACTCAATTAAACAAACAAAATTAATTTTTTATTATGTTGAAAGGGAATTAGAGAAAAATGAGAGAGAGAGAGAGAGAGAATGAATTGGAGAAAGCATCTGATGTGGAGGTCAGGGGATGACTTACAGAATTCAGTTCTCTTTTTCCAACATGTAAGCTTCAGGGTTAGATCTCTGGTCACTAGGTTTGAGTTTAGGTGCACTCACCAATATATTGAGCCTTCTCACCGAACCTAAAAATTTATGTTATGTGCTAAAAAAGTAAAAATATTTATGGTAATTTAATGACATCTTAATTATGAAAAACAATTTTAAATTAATGTTTTCAATTAATATTTTTTGAAAAATCTGTGAACTCTTGGTCTAGAAGGATTCCCTGCTCCTCAGGTAAGCCACATACAACATGCCCCAGGCCCCAGAACATCTGCTCACCCCACTACCCACTCTGCCTTTCTACCCCGGCCTGGACAAGGGCAGATTCTCTGCTCCTCAGCTAAGGCCCCTAGACCACATCCCAGGCCGCAGATCATCAGCACACCACACTAGCCACTCTGCCTTTCTGTCCCAGTCTCCTGGCAGAGTCCAGAAAAAAACCCAAGCAAAGGGCTGGGGGACCAACACGATTCATCTGAGGTCCTCTAAAATCATCCCATCATACACGAGAGAATCTTCACATCCAGCTCTAAGATAACACTTTTTTACATCTTGTTCCTCTCAAATATAAGACACTGTAGTTCAACATTTCCATATAGTCACCCAAAAACCTACACAACTTCAGGGACTATACTATTCACCCTCACATATCACCAAGGAAGTAAACCAAAAAAGTACACTACCATACTAATCTTCAATCCCTGTCTGCTAAACCCACTTTAATTGATGCACCAACAGTCCGATAGCCTCATCTAGCAAATAACACCAACACCAGACAGGCATACCTAACTCCAAGGCAAACACTAACAATAACAGCTCAAATATAGCAATGTTGTTTAATTCAGTTCAGCTGAACACACACACACACACACACACACACACACACACACACAAAGAAGGATGCAAGAGATAAAACAAAAATGCCCTGGTCACAGCACAAATCCATGAGAAACAAAAACCAAGACAACTAATCTCCTACCAGAAGAATGAACCTGATAATGATAGAATCAAACCAGAACAAACTCACAGAAAATAGCCAAGAAAGCCATACCCAAGAGAATAATTTTCAAAGCCTGACCTTTACTATGATCAAAACAATGAAAGAGGAAATCCAGGAGGAATTAAATAATTGCATTAACCACTTTGAACAGGAACACAACAGACACTTGAAAGAGATGAGAAAAGTAGTTGAAGAAACAAAAGTAAGCATAGAGCAGTTAAAACAATATCAAGCAGAGTTTAACTCAAAGACGAGTTTTCTTCAACCCAAAACTCAACAGAGAGTCCTATCAGCACGACTAATGAGGCAGAAAATAGAATATCAGATCTTGAAGACAAAGTAGAACTAACCAGTTCAATGGAAGAGATTGTTAAAGCCAAAAAGATACTTGGGAGGAATATTCAAGAGTTATGGGACACCTTGAAGAAGCCTGACATGCGCATTCATGGAATAACAGAACAAGAACCCTAAAATATCATACCTGAGGAAATTTTTCAAATTTTTGTAGAGGAAAACTTTCCACATCTAAAGAAAGAGAGGTCCATCCAAATACAAGAGGCATTCCGCACCCCAAAGAGATATGACTAAAATAGAATCTCACCATGGCAAATAATAGTCAAAATACTACACGTACAAGAAAAAGAAAATATTCTGAGAGCTTCAAGAGAAATAAAACAAGTCACTTTTAAAGGTAAACCTAATAAAATAACAAATGAGTTTTAAATGGAAATAGTAAAAGCCAGAAGAGCTTGGAGAGATGTATTTCAAGTATTGAATGACTGCAAATGTCAACCCAGGCTGATATACCCAGCAAAACTATCAGTCATGATTGAGGGTGAAAGAAAAATTTTCCACCATAAAGACAACTTGAAAGCTTACATTACCAACAAATTAGGCTTTCAAAAAATGCTAGAAAAGAACAAGCATATTCAGGAGAATGGAAGGGAAGTACAATACTACCACAACCTACAAGCTAAATAATACACTTACGAAAGCCATTAAACACAAAAAAAGTCAGGAATTAAAGGTAATTTCTCCATTATAACACTAAATGACAATGGAATTAACTCAAAAGACACAGGTTACAAACATGGATTAGAAATCCAAACCCATCCATCTGCTGCCTTCGGGAAACATCTCACCACAAAAGACAGGCACATTCTAAAAGCAAAAGGCTGGTCAAAAAGTCTCAAGGTGGCAGATAAATTGTAGCCATCGTGCAAATGGGACACTGACCCCACCCCCTCACTGCTGTGTCCTACTCGTATTCTTCCATCTACCTGGATCTTCATTTAAACAGCCTTTTATCTTTGGTTAGGAGGCGACCTTCAATACCAATCAGGATGCAGCCAAGGGAGGTGCAGGAAAAGCAAAACTGAAAACAACAACAAGCCATAATTCAGAACACCAAAGCCCCTACATTAATCACCTAGAACCAGACCAGCCAAATCTCTTTCTATCCTAAAGCTCAGGGAATCTTGCACAAGAGGGGGCAGCAAGATCGTAAGAGCCTAAAGAAGGGGAGGAACAAAGATATGCAAGATACTCCACACAAGTTAGGGCTGCAGCAGCCAAGATTGGACTTTGCCTGACCTGTACAATGGTTGATATATCAACAACCCCTCTCCCCCAATTCTAGTACAGGTCACAGGGGACAAGGTTTCAGGCAGCAGGATCCTTAGAGGCAAGAGATTAAGAGTCATCATAGAGTTCCCATGCTAATGGAGCCCAAAAAGGTGCCTCCTGGCTATGCCACTGAGTCCTGAACCCTCACTAGGCTGAAGGACTCAGAGAGAGGTTTGGAATTCACAAAAAAAGGATGCTTCAGGGGATGGAAGGGAGGAAGGGGAGGCACTTGGAGAGGGCAAGGAAGGGAGGGAGTGAAAGGAAGGGGGAATGTGGGAAGAGTGCAAAGGGGGATGACTGGCAAGGAAAAGAGGAAGGGAGAGGACAGGGGTACCTATTGAGCTTGTATGATTAAGAAAAAAATGTGGGAGAAAAAATATGCCCTGGGTTTTAAATTGGAAGCAGGTGAATGCCATATTCCTTTATTTTCCCATATTTTTCACATTGTGCTATTATCTGTGGAGGCAAAACTCTATGACCACAACTATCACACAAGAAAAGGCTTATTTCTGCTGTTTATGTCATTCATTTAAATTAATTGTTTTGGCTTGTCATTCCAACCTTTGTGGGAGGCCAAAGAACACAGGTAAACAAAAATCATAGTTGAAGCATTCTTTTATTTTAACTAGCCATTGATGAGCCGCTCTCTCTGCTCATGAGACGAGAACGAGTCACAGAGCTACCATGACGGGATAGTTGGTCACGAAATTCTGAGGCCATGAAGTAATAAAGAATTGGATCCAAAAGGCAACACAGACTTGCAAGACACAGGCTGAAAGGATGGAAATACAATGTGCTTTTGACAATCGGACAGCTGGTAATGATGGTTTCCTTGACCATGACGTAAAAAATAAAATTAATGTGATAAGGCGTGAAGCAGATGACGAAGACTGCAGCACACATGAAAACCATCCGCAGAGCTTTTTTCCTCTCACTAATCCCCTGAAATGCCATTGGTGGATGTTTCAAGGATATAGTAGTTTTCCAGGTGCAGCATGCAATAGTGACCACTGGGATCACAAATCCAGCGATCTCAGCAACTGTGACCATTGTGGACAAAACTGCTGCATTCATCTGTTTGTAACCAAGATCTGCGAAGCAAGAGTCAGTATTGTTGGCTAGGCCAGCACTTCTCAAAATGGGAAATGGCAAGCAGGCAGTCCCCACGATGACCCAGATGGCAGCACTGATGCCCACGTCATACCTACGCTTCCAGTTTCTGGCTCTGAAGGGCTTGAGGAGAAAGAGGCACCTCTGAAGGCTGATACAGGTCAAGAAGCAAATGCTGGCGTACATGTTGAGATACTTCAGGTAGAAGCATATCAGGCAGAGGGCCCTCTGGAATGGCCAGTGGCGGTTGATGTAGTAGTAAATCCGGAGAGGTAAGGACAGGACATGAGCAAGATCAGCCACAGAGAGGTTGATCATGAAAATGATGGCCTTGTTCTTCTTGCTGATGAAGCGCCATAGAACCCACAGGGCTGCACTATTAGCCAGTAGGCCAGGGATGAATATGAAAATATAGGTGGTTGCATAGAGCGAGTACTGAAATGGCACATTAGTAACATTGCAATCATTCTCAGTGTTGCTGGTACTATTGCTGCCCATTTTGAATATTGTCGTACATTCATCAAGGTAAAATGGAATTATGGCCACTGTCCAAAGGGAAAAAAACAAAAACAATGGTTAAATGATTCTTTATCCAACATCCAAGACTCTCCTTTGTACAAAACTAGATAATATTACAATTAGAATGATCTCAGTTATAGATCAGGAAGTGGAGGATTGAAGATGTTCTACTGACACAACATGATTTAATGAACCAGTTATAAGTGGTGGGATTGTGCAACTGTCCTCTTCCATTCTCTAAGGTATATCTTGGAGCCAAGGGAACCTTAAAATATTTGGCTTATTGTTCTTACCATGGCAAAATCAATATAATCATTCTACCTCTAAATTTGTCTTACTAAAACTCTTGATAGAATGAATATTTCTTTTTTTATTATTTATTCAATTGTGCATGTATGTGTGTGTGCGCGTGCGTGTTTGTGTGTGTGTGTGTGTGTGTGTGTAGAACCATGGACGAATTCGGGAACCACCATGGACACCTCCACCTCACAGGCTCCGCCCTACCAGGACCAGAAACGCAGGCCATGTCTATACTTGGGGTCTAGGATCCGAACTCAGGAACTTCTGCCTGCAAGGCAGAGGCTTAACCCCTGAGCCACCTCTCCAGCCCCTAGAATAAATATTTCTAACTTATTCCCAATTGCAATATAGAAAACCAGACTCATCTTTTAGTTTCCTTTGGCTCTCCTTTATCTGCTGTCTTTCCACTGGAACCTAGTTTGCTTCCATAGTACTGCAGCATTTAGAATGTGGTCTTGTCTTCTTGAGCTTACATTCCCAACATCCTAGTTGAGTTTTAGAACTTGGAAATTTGGCTTCTTCATAATTCTAAAATAGTTTGCTATTCTGAGGTTGTCCCTTAGTTACTTGTTTATATGAATGACTTCAATAATGTATGAATTCAGAATCTGATCAATGCTTGTTTCCTCTCCTGTAATAATGGAAAGGCAGACATCAGTTCTTCTGCTCTGGATAATTCTCTTTTAGTGAGACATTAGCAACATGACAGACTGTCCAATAGCTAGAGTGAACATTGTAGTCTTTGGGAGCCAGCATAAAAGAGCCATCAGAACTAATTTTTAAAGCATTTTGTGATATTTTCTTTCTGTGCCTACTTTGCTTGACTTAATGTAATGGTCCCCAGTTCCATAAGTCTTGTCACAATTGATACAGTTTCATTTTTAAAACTGCATAATATCCTATGACATATATGTACACATTTCTGTTGTCCTATCTTGACTATTATCAATAGTGCTGCAATTAACATTTCCTTAGTCTGTATATCTAGTAGCAATATTGTTAATTCATATGGTTGACCTAAGTTTTTGAGAAACTCCCATTATTCCTATAATGGATATATTAATTCACATTTCTATCAACTAGGCCTCATTTTCTCCAGTTCTTGCTTTTTTATTAAAAAAGTGTGAGATGGTTAGTATGAGTTGACAACCTGACTCCTAGGAAGCGGTCTACTTTAGAGGGATTCTCTAGATTAAGACTGGCCTCTGGGTGTGCCTGTGTGAGTGTCTGAGTTGTTATATCTGATATGAGAAGATCCAGTTTAACTGTTGCATGCAACATTGCCTAGGCGGGTGGTCTGGAACTGTGTAAAGATGAATAAACAATCTGAACACAGGCAAATTCATAACCATGCATGCCTTGGTGCAATTTATAGGTTTTACATTTATCAGAGTAATCATAAGAATAAAACTTTTAGGACTTAGATCACATTAATGCTTTATTGTGGTTTTACTTAAGGAGTATACTAGAGCATGAAGAAAGTAGAAAATTTTGCAGGACTTCTCAAGGAAATTATATTCTGCTTGCAAAAGAGACTGGATATTTCAACAGACTCATTATCTTATTTTAATTACTTCGTAATATCTCACAATGTGAAGGAAATTTGGAAATCATTTAATTCAACTTGAATAAGTAAAATACAATACAGTTAGAAGATGAAAAGTCAAAAGATGGATTTGTTGTGATCACGCAGCTAGTAAGTGCAATACTTTGTGACTTCAAATGGGAGAACAAGTCAATCTCTATTTATACCCTTTTCAGTCTTTGTGTCCCCCTCACCTCACTATGAATTATACAATATCCCTTTTGTCATATGCTAGAGATGATTATTTTATTTAGAGCTAAAATGTGAGGAAATAGAGTGATGATTCTTTCCTCAGGTGCTGTATTTTTCTTGTTTGATTTTATTTTCATTTTATTTGTGTTCAGTATATTTAAATCAAAGAGCAATGGCACGGAGGGTCTTATATCATATCCAGTCTTCTGGTACTACATAGATATTGGATAAAATAAAAAAACCCAAACTGACCATCTCTCGCATAGAAAATGGCTCACTTTATGATCTTCTATAAATTTCCTTTTATCTTTCACATGCCATACTTAGCCTGTCATCTGTAATAACTAATAGTCATACCACGAGATTCTGTATGTGTGTATGTAGAAGAGTTCAATAAGTAGTAAATCAATCATAATGTTTTGGTTATCAAGGACATACCCTCACATAAATAAAAGTACTCCCCAATGTTACCCAATTTAATTATCTCATTCATCCTCGCAGATAGAAATAGTATTACGTTCATATTACAGAGGAGGAGACTAATGCTCCAAACATTTACAGCATTGCCTAAGGTAACAAAGCCAAAAAAAAATTATTCAGGATTACTCCAACTCCTCTATCATTTTTGCTTGCTACTTGCCTCTTTCTGAGTAGGAGGCCCTGCTTACTAAAATATAACTAGATTATGCACTATATTGGTTTCACTAAGAAATGTTACCCACAGTTTCATGTGCTAAAACCAGGTCCTCAGTGGTATTAAATCTGAAGGCTCATCAAGAGGTGAGGCCTAGTTTAATAATTTAAACCACTAATGTTGGATTCTTCAGTCTCTCTTTTCTCTTCTCCCCTTTTCCCTCCTCTCCCTCTCCCTTCCCCCCTCCCCTAGCCTCCCTTCATCTCCCCTCCCCTCTTCTCCTCATGGCATGTGCATGTGGAACATACATACATTATGGTAGAGCCTTTATAATCCCACAGAAGGCTGTTATTTTACAGCACTAACATTTCTCTAGTTTTAACATTTCTCTAGTTTAGCACTAACATTTCTCTAGTGTAAAATAGAATTTCTCATCTTGACTTATGTATGATGACCATTCTATCTCACAATGCACTTTTACTTCAGGATTGACACTGCTTCCACTATCACCTGTCATCCACACAATGGCTATTAGAGAGCAAAAGAAGAGTCAAGCAAAGCACAATTTGAAGAACTAAGAGCAGCTTCCACCCACACAAACTGCACTTTCAGTTTTGCACTTAACAAACATGGCTATTTGTTTTTGCTTCGCTGTGCAGAAAGTTTCCCTTACTACCAGAGCATGTTCTGATCACACTTCTGTGTTAAATAACAGGGTGCATTTAGGCCCAAATAGAAAGCTAGAAGTCAAATTCACACCTTTTTATTGTGGGTTTAAATTCCTCTGAAATTCACAGTTAATCATGAGTTTAGAATCTCATGACCTGCTTGCAAAAACACTTCTCCAAACTTAAGGGCAAGTAAGAATTTTTTTTCAAATATCCTCTTTGAAAATTAAGTGTAAAAATTTCTATGCTGGAGAAAGAATACAAAAGAGATTTATGGAGGGCAGAAATATGTCTTATACAGGAAATGTTTAGCTTGCTATGAACTATTTGTGTCACTCCAGCATTTAGAAAAGGAGAACAACCTCAAAATCTATTGACAGGACAATGTTTCTCTCTCTCTCTCTCTCTCTCTCTCTCTCTCTCTCTCTTCTCTCTCTCTCTCTCTCTCTCTCTCTCTCTCTCTCTCTCTCTCTCTCTCTCTCTCTCTCTCTCTATTTCTGAGTATTCTTCCTCCCTCATGTTGCTAACCTCATTGTCCTTCAATCTAGAGGTAACTTTGGTTCCTACGTCAGGAAGAGATATGAAATCCATGACTCATTCCTAAATGTGTGCCTCTTCTTTCAACCATTGTCACAGTTCTCACAGACATTCAAGATAGAAATCATGAGGTCACTCCAAATCCATACATAATCAGAAATTATTTCTACTCCTAAAAAATTTGTCAGTCTGTCTTCACCTCTTGCTGTTGTCATAATCCAGCTACTGTCTCACCTCTCCTGTCTATTGCAACAGGTACTCAATTGCCTATATTATGCCCAATGATGACATTATGTTTTAATGAGGGTTTCCAATTTATTTAAAGTCTGAACACTCAACACATTATTTTCTTTAGGATCACAACATCTCTATGATTATTTTCATACCATGAATGATGATGTTGAAGCCCAGAGTGTTTAAATAATTTACACCAAGTTCAGAACATTTGAATGGAATAAAGAAAGGTGGTATATTACAAAACAAATCATTCTCTCTCTACTCTTTACCGCTCTTATGGCATTCACCACAGATGGCAGTTTCTTTAACTCAGTTTTTCACATTGATAGTTGGAACTGTACCACTCCTTTTAACTGATTGTACAAGTGATCCTTCTTTAATACACAGGCCATTTCTTTGCTTAAAATTCTTTGCCAGCTCTCCAATATTGTTAGGATTAATTCTGAATTTGCCATTGTGGTCTAGCAGCTATATTTTTACAATTTCAATGCCCTTAAATATTGCTTACTTCCATCACCTTTCTCATGCTTTATATTTCAATTATACTAAAGTGATTTCACTTCACGTAACAAGCCAAACTTTTCATCTCGCTATGGTGTCTTCATACATTATTACTTTTGTCTAGAATTCACTTCCTTCATTATCTTCATATATGTACTCTTCTTAGTGTTAGCTTCTATGTCAGAGAATTCTTCACTATCATCCTTATCAAAGAAACACTACATAATTATACACTCTTTATTCATTATCTTTATAGCATCAACGTTTGAAATGTAGAGGCTTATTTAATTATTTATTCACCACTGTTAACTCCACTGGTGCCATAAAAACATACTCTGTCCATTGCCATGTAGCCAAGAAGCAACCTTACAGCTACTAAAAACTTAAAGAATAATTATATATAAAAAATAGCTTGAGGCTCCCTTTTAAGTATGGTAAGCAAAATTGGAAACCTTGTTTCATCACTGAATAATATACATTTCTGCTACTTGCTACTTTCCTAAAATTCTGTCCTCTTATTTGAATCAATACTCTCATTTACCTTTATCATTAAGCAAAGTCAGTCCTATTAGTCTTAGCTGCACAAAAGAGGACTGTAAGTAAAACTTGAAGGATAAGCCAATTTCAAAAATCAATTTGGGGAATGGCCATGATATAGGAGAAGAAAAGACTAGATAAGATTAAGTGAAGAATAAATAATATGCAAAATCCCCAAAGTATAAGAAATGGAGTAACAATCATTGTGTCCCAACTGCTAGTAGGATTTGTTTATGGAAATAGCAGAAAAGGAGAAGCCATGGAAGATAAAAGAGAAAATGCAGATAGCTGGTACCAGATTATGGAAGATTTTGTATGTATTTTATGGGGCAAGGGAAACATTGACGAATTCTAGAAGATGTATGATATTCTTACTTGTTGGGCTTCATCATTCCAGCAACATTTTAGAAGAATAGATCAGAACAATGTGACCCAGGGATCAAAATCATTTGGAAATATGTAGATTGATGAACAGTTCATTTTTTTTTTCAGAGATTTGCAGAACATGGGATTTTCAATACCAAACCTCAAAAAAAAAAAAAATTCAACAGCACAGTTGTTATTCCTGGCTACTGAAACAGTGGAACTAATATAAAGAATCAGCTCTAATCTTAGTGTCATAGAACTTTATGATTTAAATTAAATAATCGGATAGGAAATTATTAGGTTCCTGAGACTGTTCTGGAAGTCAAAACACTGTCAAATGTAGCAAATAACATCATTCTCCTGACAATCTGAACAAATTTGCCTCTTTCTTACACTCAAATCTCCCATATTTATACTCTCTATCAAGCTTAATCTATTCCTGTTTTTCAAGAATTTTTCTTTTTAAAATGTGATCAGTAAACTCTACTGCAAAAAAATTATGCCTATTACCACACACTACTACATGTAGCAAATACTTCACACAAGAACTTGCATCTTCTTTGGTCTGTATTCTGTTGTACCAGTCTGGCTAAAAACTTAACCACAGACTGAGTCTATAATCACTTTCCCTTCTTAGTATACAAGAAAAAAATCTCGAATGGTCCTGTTCAATATAACAAACTTTTCTAAGAATGACACAAAAATAAATGAACTACTTATAAGATTATTTTTGCTCTCTACTCCTTTTGCCATGCACTCATTTAGTACATTTCCCTATTTTCTGATAGGTCTTTCAATATTTTGACAATTTGCCTAAAGCTTCTTACTTTCTTAAGCTTTTCCACCCTACCTATCTCTACAGATATATTAATTTACCCCTTACCTTACAGACAACATTGAGTTTATTGAGTGAGAAGTAATTCAGCTTCATGTATTGTCCTCTTCCAATACACAATCTTATCTTTAACCATTCTCTTCATATATTCCCAACACAACTGTCTTTTCTGTTGCTCAAGGCGAACGTCCACGTGACTCATATTCTTCATAGGATCATCTTTGATTATTTCCTTTCACTTTTGGAGGCTCATGTTCTCCTTATCTCTGGGCTAGATCCTTCTCAGTAAGTATCTCTAACCCTTCAAATAATTTCCTGTCTATGTAAATCCTCTAACCCTTTGTCACCTTTTCCCTGTACTTTCAAAAATTCTCAGAATTGATTGTTTACATGAATTATTTCCTTTTTCTCAGACTATATCTATTGTCCCATTTACTTTAAGGTAGCATACCTATTCTTGAAACTTTCAGTTGAATAGTCCCTGTTGTTCAGTTGTTTGCCACCCTGGTAGAAATAAGAGCCATGTCCTATTTAGGGTGAAACTCTCTACTGTCACTTATGCAAAAAGTTAAATAATAAATACATGATTAATAAATCAACTTCCTTAAATACAAAAAAGAGATAATTCCCCAAACCTCCAACTTGGCCTTATAGAAATAAAGTGATTTACATGTGTATTCCTCTGTGCCAGATTCATGCTATCTACCCCACACATAAGGATGATGATAAAGGTGATGATTTTTATTTGAAAGAGGAATATGTTGGTTGGATCAATGAAAAAGTGGTGACCATCATAAAGTTCTAATCAGAGTTAAGATTTATTTCCAAAACATTGCTCAAATGGTTTTCCTGATAATTAAATTCACATAAATTTATGACTTAAACTTTACCAAGAATTGTATCTCAGAGTTCAACACTTTAGCCTTGTCTCAAGGACCCATCTCTGAACTCATTTTTTTTCTTGAACTTCGTAACTGTACTCTGACTTTCCTCTTCTTCAAACTCTTACCGTATTTATAGAATTTAAGTACACTCTCATTGAGGGAAGACTGTGTATCTTAAGCCTTTATTTACTCTGCTGTTCAAATGACTAAGCATGTGATAGGGACTCGTTTCAAATTTATTAGTTTTCTCAAGCAACAGAGTTATGAAATTTTGTGTCTTATTGTGTGTATGCCCCATGACCTAATTTTCCAGGCAATAGCCATAATCTTTTGTCTTCTGTTCTTGGGGTATTCATGAAAAGACAATGATAATTAGGATGGACTCTAAGGATTTTAACACCTGTGATCCAAGTTTTTGTTTTCTAACAGGATTTTTTATAAGGTTAATGTTGAGTTTTCACAGATACAATGTTAATTATATGCTACCAATAATTCTTATAATAAATCTGAGCTAGGTATTATTATTACACCCCTTTTATTTATTTTTATTTTTTTATTTCCACTCATACAAACTTAACAGGTATACCGGTCCCCTCCTTCCCTCCAACCTCCCACCGCCCTACGACTCCCTCCTCTCCCCACTTCCTCCCCATCTCCTAGTACCTCCCCCTCCCATCCCTGGAGCATCCTTTAATGTATTACACCCCTTTTAAAAAGAGGAAATTTACTATCTAAATGACTGAATGACTTTTCCAGAGTCAGAGAGTTATAATTTGATTCTCAATAATATTCTTCATAAATTAGCAAAAGCTGAAATTCTCTATTTCCAAACAATGTGTTCCATGAAAGAAAAATCTTTTGGAAAATATTTTAAAGTTGCATCTATGTGTAAAACACTGTTCCTCAAAAAGCTACTTTTCTTGGACCTGGTTTTACCACTTTTATCTATACACACTATATACATGTGACAAATTACTGCTCACCAAGTGTCAGGATAAGATTATATTCAAACCAAGGATTTATGAAGTTTTGCCATTGAACTCAAATCACCATATGTCTGCAGATAGAAAAACTGAAACACTTTTATTTTTTTCATAATAGGAGCAAACTAAGTTGTATGAACCATGTAGGATAAAAAAGCCTAAAATCAGAATATATTTTTAAAATACTGGATTTTGAGATAAGACACTGAGATTTTCCTAGTCAAATAGCAATTCTCTACATTGCTCCAATATCCTCCTTCATTTCTGTGGGCTCCATGTTACTCATTTTTGAAATAACATAATTTATGTAGGTGATCTTGAACACCATTCTAGCTCTAACTCAGCTTGTCTTTATGGACATTTTTTCTAGGGCCTCTAACACTATCACTGACATCCTGACATAGACCCTATCACCTCATTCTACGTGAAGATCTTATAATTAACAAAGGATTACAGATGTGTATAGGCAATTGTCAAATATCATCATTGAAAACACATGAATAATCAGGTCAGACGATATGTAACTTAAAATTGAGGAAACTAAAACTCAATGAAGCAATTCCATTTACATAAAGCTATGAAGCTAGCAAGATGTGGAGTCGAAATGTTAGAATTTTGTTGAATCACCTCAAATTTTGATGACATAATTCTTTAAGGGGAGTGTCAAATAGACAGGGTCATTTTTACGCTCAGTGTTTGATGTTATGTCCAACAGTAATGAATGTTAAATAAAATTTGAAATAATTAATTATTGAATAAATAGGTATTTTTTAATAGCAAACTCAGGTATCATCTAAAAAAGAAATGTTAGAATTTGGTTTCTAGGATTAAGATGATATATTTTCTTAGTACAGATTTACGCCTCTTATCCTCTCAATTCTACTCCCATTTTTCATTTTTTTTAAATTTATTATTTGGGCTGGAGAGGTGGCTCAGGGGTTAAGCCTCCGCCTTGCAGGCGGAAGGTCCTGAGTTCGGATCCCAGATCCCACGTATAGACGCCAGGCGGAAGCGGGGACGGCCTGCGCTTCTGGTCCTGGTAGGGCGGAGTCTGTGAATCCCGGGGCAGAAGGAGGTGGAGGCGTGCATGGTGGTTCGCGAATTCGTTCGTGGTTCTACACACACGTACAGACACACACACGCACGCACATGCACACAGTTGAATAAATAATAATAAAAAAAATTTTTTAATTGTTATTTATTTATTTACTTTGTGTGTGTGTGTGTGTGTGTGTGTGTGTGTGTGTGTGTGTACGTGTGTGTGTCAGAGGGCATACATTCTTGGAAAGCCAAGAATGACTTCAGGAATTGTGCTGGATTGTTTCTACCTCCTTTTTTCTAGGCTCTGAGATTTCCTAGACTCTGCCCATAAGGGCCTGAAATGCAGATCACAGCCATTTCCACCTGGTGTTTTTATGTGGGACCTGGGGTCTGAACTCAGGACTTTCTGCTTGTAAGGCAGAGTCCTAACCCCTGAGCCATCTCTCCATCCCCCTTTTCATTTCTTATCATCAAAATACAAGCCCAATTAAGCAAATTTTTATCACATTTACTTTTTATTAACTTTGGTGACAGGGACAGTCTGTGAGGTTGTCATCTTGGAAGAAGAGAAACTTAAGAAGATAAACAAATACATATGAAAGCAAAGTAAAAACAAAGCCAATGCCAGGATAATAAAACTGCTTCAAGTTGCAGGTTTATAAATTCTACATGTGTGTTGGACATGCAATAGCTGGAAAGTGTCTATGTAATGGGATAAATTGTTCTCAGAGAGGATTTTGTTCCTAAAATTGACAAAATCCTTATAGTACACTTATGTTTCTCAAATTATGTTTCTCAAAGGCTGAAAAGATGAATATATTCTAAATGAGTGGCATTATCATCATGGGCATCAGACTTCAGAATTCATTCCCTTGGTTTACATTTATATTTTATTTTATTTCCTTTGAAAAACACCATTTATGTATAAAGGACATATCAGTGTTCCAAAAACTTAAACATTATCTGAAAGAAATATGATGATCTTTGTGAAAGAATGGGTTTTGTTGTGGATCTGACATATATCCTTATATTTACATTTTCTGATATATACCTGTTCTTAGTTGTCTATCATACTGAAATCAAATCATTGTGTTACATGTATCTTCTATCCTAATCCATCTCCCATTATTATACATAAAACAACTGCTACTAATATAACTAGACTTTCTCAAGGCCATGAAATGAAATATTGTTGGATCTTGCAGCAAAATGCATAATGCCTGATTCCTTCTGTATTGGTTTATCCACTTTATCACTCTGCCTGTAATGCATATATAAACAATAAGGCAAGTTTTCAAAGAAATTTATGTTGATTTGGAATACATGCAAAGTTTCTGGACAATTTAATTTCAGTAAAAGTCCATCATTCCATCAGAATCCATAGGCCATTAGCAACCTCAATATGTCTGTATCACGTACCTTCACCGTGAATAATTTTATTACCTTAGTTGCCTAGATAAATTCCCTCATCAAAAGAAAATGCAATGACTCTGTATGTCTGTTTGAACAAAGTAAAAAAACCTCTTTTGCAAAATCCTAGGAACTGAGACTATCTCTCTCACAAAAAAAAAAAAAAAGACAACCATCATTAGCATTCTATCTAGACCCTTCCTGGAATCAAATGACTAGGTTGACAGACTCCCCAGCTAGAACTTTCCTTTTGAATCATTAATATAAGTTTCATAGCAGATAAAGAACAATTGCAACAATCACTGAAAAGATCAATGCCTCACTTTAAGATTCTACTATGTAGTAGGACTGAAGTAAGGACAAAGAATACTTTTTGTAAAGAGTCAAGAAATAGTTTAGAAGAGTCTTAAATCATCCTGATACATTTTCTGATTTCTCACCATAAAAATTTAAAAAGTCATTGACAGATTTATCTTCTTTGGAAGATAGACTCTGCTCTGGGAGAACATAAGTTATAGGGTATGGTTCCTAGCTCTTATTCTGGCACTTGTTAGCTGAATGAGCATAAGTGGTTTCATCTCACCAGCTCTTAGATTCTTCATTTGTGTCATGGGTGATTTTTATCTCTATTTCTCTTCCAGGTCCAAAACAAAAAAGGATCTGACATTGCTTCCTTTATCCAGAAATAAAATACCACTTGTCTCAGTGTCTCTGCAAGCTAAACTTACCAAATCAAGGCATTTATATTAAAAAAAGCTGTAGAAATTTTACAGATTATAAAATCAATTTGTTTATGAGCATGTCAAATATTTGTAATGAGTGTCACAACAACTTGCCCACTACTTTGTGTCATCTTTCTAAGTCTACTCTACTAAGAGTTCTTACCAAAACCTGAGGTATATCGCATACCCAAAGCTTCTGTTGCAATGGTGGAAATTGATGGCATTAATCTTAACTATGAAGTCAAAGACAATCACATTTGTTCCTCCTATAAGACTTCTGAAATGAGAATCCAGGGACTGGTTTATTTCAAATACTAACCCCACACCTGCCCTGTCCTTATCTTCCTGCTTCTACCAGTCCTCCATTATGTAATCATAAATTTCCATATTCTGGGTTAAAACTTACCCTGATGATGAGCCAGGACAAGTATTCTTGTATCTTTGCAAGGAGCTAGGAGTAAAAGAGCACAGCTCTTCATGTCACACACACATCCTGCTGATAACTGAAAAAAAATTGGTGTGAGAAGAGGAAGTTGAGTGCATTGGTGTCTCACCACAGAAACCTTATTTGCACAGACTGAAGGTAAGTCCCTTGAGCAGATGACGCTAGTCAAGTTTTATTTCTTTTTTATTTCCCTGGTGCAGAGAATTTTGAAAAGGAGAGAGTAAAAGGCTATGAACAAACAACAAAAGTACACCAACCTACTTTACCATTCCTCATTCAATCTCCTTCTACCATAATCCAAATATCTATCTTATTATATTTCAGAATGTTCTATGGCAAAATGAGATATTTAGGCAAAATCTGAAGAAAGCTTATCTAAGAACAAGAAAGTCTCTGTTCTTTGAAGTTTATGAAGCAAAGGCTGAGGAAATATAACAAATGCAAGTCAAAACTAATACCAACAGGACTACCTTTGCTTAAAGTTTCCATCCTACTAAGATTTTCCTCCTCCCCATCTGTACCTCGTAAGCTTCACATTTTAATGTGTAGGTTAGGAGTTTTTGTATATTTATTAAGCTTTTTATACTGAAAATTTCTTGAGAGCAAGGACTGTGACTGACTTATGTTGACTGAGTGCAAACTGAGAGAAAGGATGATTAAGTAAATGTTCAAAGAATGTAAACACAAATATATGAAATGCAGTATTGATTGCAGTCTCCCTCTAATGTAGTAAGATTTTGATGATTATGTACAATGCCTATGGGAATGTCACAAAATGGAAGTAAATACCCACACTCAGAAACAGCAGTCTCAGATAAGTTGGATGGGCATGTTAGTGAACCACCTGGAGCTGCAAAGCACTCTCTTGGCAATAGGCATAGAAAGAAGGAAAAAAGAATAAATTCTGTGGGTTAGGTGGAAGAAAAGCATTTTGATGCAGAGATAAAACTTATTAAACAAGGAAATGGATGAAAATATCCTCACAAGAAGGTCTGCTACAGCTATCTTCAAAGAAGCACATGAAACCATACCATCAGAGAGCTACGTGCAGGCCCAAGACTTAGGGATGTCCAATGAAAATCATAAGAGAATCAAAAAATTGGAAAAGAAATGTTCTAAGCATTGGAAACTAAAAAGCTTGGCTGATCGATGATAGAAACATGACTTGTGAAAACTGGCAAAAAGAAGAAGGTATTCATCCTGGCTGAAATGTGTCAAATGAAACAAGCTTGACCTTGCAGTCCCTTCCTAATTCTGATTTCATATATTTATCCAGCTCCAATCTGTTGTTAATTTAGTTTTTTGACTTGGCATCCTTATTGAAAAGGGAATAAGCTAACAGGCCAGCGTACATTGCAGTCCATTTGGCAGTTCTCTTCTTCTCTATAAATTATTAAATTGGCATTGTGATACAAATCTGTCCCTGGTGATTTTGTGCAGTGTGAGCCAGTTTTCCAGAGTATTATCCTTCCCTGAGCAAAAAAGTTCCAGACCTACTGAACTTTGAAGCCAAATCTTGGGACAGAAGCAGAAAGGAGCACTTTCTTGATGATGGGCTATCATTACCACATCCCACCTTCATTTCCAAACAATTTCTTAGCATTGCTTGAGAAAGCCTGACTACTTACTCCATTTCTTTCTTGTGTGCAAGTAACCTTACGTATCATTGGCCTTTAAAAGAGGAACAAAAGATGGGAAGTTAGTGACCCAATTTAGAAAAAAAAACCATGAATTTCAATTCAAGCAAATTTGTTTGTTATTTAGAAGGAGCATAGCTGCAATCAAACACAAAAAGCTGAAAACAATTTTCTCCAATTAAATTTATTGATTTATATCTTTATTGAGATTTTTATTTGTTTCTTTATTGTTGTTGAATATAATTAATGGTCTGAGTATCAGAATCCCAACCATTACAGTAAAAATACAGTGCAGCTAACCTACTCTACTCATTGTTCTGAATGTTTCCATTGATTTGTATCCTTTTAAAGCATGCTTAATGCATCATATATTTCCTAGGCTGGGAAAGAATAAAATATGCGCTTAAAAGAATGTTTGGTCTCTCTGATATTAGCATTAAATGAATAATAATAGTTATTGTTAAGTACAATTCATTACATCTACTGCATTTTATAAGAGAATCTATCCATCTCAGGATCTGGAAAAACTGGATTTTTTACAGTTTTCTTAAGTAACTAATACTATTTGATTATTATGGATATGGATTTTGTAGTTGGCCACATACTTCTTTTTCCATAGTATATTAAAATCCGGACTTAATTTCAAGTCTACTTGTAGTTGATATAGAGACCTTTCTATAGTGTGCCCTTTTTAGATGAACTGTTGTGTGTGTGTATCTCAGTTTTTGTGTTTGCTCATGTTTTTACATTTGCTTTTTCTTTGTATAACCACACAGTATTATACATCCTTTTAAATTACCATCAGTACTTTATCAAATGAGAAAAAAAATAAAGCACAGAGTAAACCGTGACCTCAATTCTTTTTTGTGTTAGAGTTAGTGAGCATTCACTGTTTTTGTGAGACCATAGTTAAAACATTTTCCATTTCTGACTATATATCCATAACTGTTTTAAAGAATTGACTAATCAACCAATTTTAAACTAAATAAGTAGAGCATGTCTCCTGGAAGCTTACCAATGTTTTGCATTTTAGATATACATGTAACCAGGTTTTTAATGGTTTTTAATTTATCCATTTCAAGGCTTTAAATGTAACAAAATTACCAATTCAAATCTATGTTTTATGGTAGGTAGCAAACTATTAAAAACTGGGATTAAATAAACATGGAAAAATACAAGGACAAGTATATAGAATGTAAGCAAATATAATAATATTGTTGAGGGATTGCTAAGCTGCTGAAGAGTGCAAATATAAAGCTAGGGAAGAAGACGCATAATTCCAGGAATGAGAAATATTATTACCAAATACACACATGGAAACTAAAAAAGTATTTGTGCAATAACATACACAAATTTTTTCCTGAAGCATATGAAATGCTAGGAAACAGCGGGAAAGAATGTCACAACATGGGACAATAGAATCCAATAAGTCATGATATGAGTTTTAAACAGAACTAAGGCAGAAAAATGAAAATAATTATACATATTTTCTATTTACTGTCACCATTATAGACAATTCACACTTGTCATCTCATTTAAAATTTCAAGCAATTCGTAGGGGCAGGAACTGGGAATATTATTCTATCTAGTCCATTAGTGAATTGAAACACAGAAGCTCACCTTATTTCCTAAGATTATAAACATGTAAGTAGGAGAGATAAGATATTACTCCAAGACTGTTTACCTCTTCCACTCCCTGAATGATCATTAGACCATAAATTGCTTGCAGAAAAAGGCAAAACATGCTGCTGAAATCTCTCTTAGAATAACTTAGGTATAAGCAATGACAGTAAGAATGAAGATAGAGGGTAAATTCAAAGAATTATTTTTCTCAAAAAAAGATTATGGGCTGGAGAGATGGCTCAGGGGTTAAGACCCTGCCTCACAAGCAGAAAGTACTCAGTTCGGATCCCAGATTCCACAGAAAAACCCCAGGTGGAATAGCAGTGCCTACACTTCTGGCCCTGGTAGGGGGAAGCCTTGAAAATCCCAGAGGGAAGCAAAAGGGAGGTAGAAGCAATACAGGATGATTCCTGATCACCCTTGGTCTTCCACAGGGACAATAGTGCCCTCTCTGATCAGCTTGCATGCACAAATACGCACACACACACACACACACACACACACACACACAGACTAAATGAATAAATAAAAAATTATTTTTCTCAAAAAAGTTCTTAATACTGTAATGAGTAAAATGAAAGAGGAAATGAGCCATCATGAACAGAAATGAATCGGTTTTTGAAGGAAGTAACTTTTTGCATATTTCCCATTAAATATTTTTTAGTATAACATGAAGTATCTTCTTTAAGAAGAAAGACACAATTTGTCGCTGGAAGAGATGGTCAATTTCTTGCATCCCAGAGGCTTGCAAGACAGGTATCAGCACAGGGCGACTTCAAGAGGGCTTCCTTGAGGAACCTGCAGTGATGAGAAATTAAATAGTTTCACAAGACATAAATGTTTAAAGAAATCCATTTTGGAGGATTTGCATAAGAAATTATTTCATCCTGGGCTGGAGAGGTGGCTCAGGGGTTACGCCTCTGCCTTGCAGGCAGAAGATCGTGAGTTTGGATCCCAGATCCCACGTATAGACGCCAGGCGGAAGCGGGGGCGGCCTGCGCTTCTGGTCCTGGTAGGGCAGAGCCTGTGAATCCCGGGGCAGAAGGAGGTGGAGGCGTCCATGGTGGTTCCCGAATTCGTCCGTGGTTCTACACACACACACACACACACACACACACACACACACACACACACACACACAAACGCGCGCGCGAGTGCGCAAGCGCACATACATACGCTCACATGCACAATTGAATAAATAATAATAAAAAAATTAAAAAAAGAAATTATTTCATCTAAGCAAATCTTACTAGCTTAGGTATACATGCCATAAATGAACCAGAATTATGAAATTTCAGCCAATTCTGGATGATCTCTTTAGTTGTGAATAAGCCAAAGTCGCAAACAATGAGAAAGAGGTCAAAGCCTGAAGGAAAAAAGACTCCATGTCATTTCAGTTTCTTATTTTATGCATCATGCTAACGCCTTAGTGACAGTGTGTAAGCCAACGCAACTGTCAATTGGAGTAAATAGTGAAGTATCTCAAGAGTATATTTGGATGACACTTTCCATTACTAACATTTATGATTAGTTTTCTAAGAGTATAATGACTTTGAAGACACTCTGTGTCCCTGTTGTCTTTAAAAAATATTATTTTATACACAAAGATAAATAGTGTATGTTTTGTCTCATATGCATAATTTGAACATTTTTAATAAAATCGCTCTTTGGAAAAGAAAAGTATTAGAGGAAGGGCATGGGAATGAATGTGGTGAAATATATTACAGGCATGTATAAAAATGTCATGATAAAACCTTTTTTTAACAATTAATATATCCTGTCATAGTTAGATACAGGTGTCAACTTCATAATTGAAGGCTTCAGCTCTTGTGAGTTGAGTTAAACCCTGAGCAAGTCTGCAGGAGCTTGTCTAATTGATAAAGGGAAACCCAGCCCATGGTGGATAGAATTATTCCCTGGGAAGGTAGATAAAATGGAGATTGCTGGTTGAGGAAGTTGTCCTTCTGTAGTATACTTGGTCAGACATGCTAGTTGGTTTGTTATCCCACTCTCAGAATTCCTGTGGATATGGTGTGGACAGTTGCCTCAGCCCCTGGTGTTAGTATAAACTCTGTTACCAAGCTAGACAGGGAACTGTAATCAAAAATTATGAATAGAATGAAATTTCTTGTTCTCATAAGCAATTTTGGTTGTGAATTTATCAGCAACATGCAGGCTAACTACAACATATGCTAATAAAAGTATAACATAAAATAAAATTAACGATGTGGCATTAGTGGATCCTTAATGCTAAAAGAAGAAACAATTTTAGGAAAGGAGCATTTGCAACACAAAAGAACTGATTCTAAGTAACAAGAAACAGAATTTTTTCACAACAACATCACTTAAATTAGCATTCTTTCGAATAGGATTTTTGGGTTCATATTCCTTTGTATTCTTAAAGGTTGTGAAATATCCACATCCAAAGGATGCATTTATTTATTTGAGTTATATTTCTTGATATTTATACATTAGGCATTAAAGGAGTCATTTGTTATCCCATTCAGAGTAATAATTTCATTATGTTAGGAACTGAAATAAGACTAATTTACAAAAAATTCAAGACATTATTTTACATCTCTGCAAATCTCTTTAATATTTTGCTTAATAGAAGACAGTTGAATTATTTTTTTAGTCTATTGTTTTGGTTGTAATGTAGGGAAGATATCTGGTGTCACACGAGCTTGTAGATGAAAAGAAGAGGAGCATTTTAATAGTCTTTTCTGAAAACGTATAAGTTCTTTTTGTACAATACTAAACAAGACAAATAGTATCTTTTATAGAATAGTTGGAATGTAAGTACTGAAAATCTATCAACGAAATATGTTTTCAAAATTGTAGAAGAGCACAGGCATATCCAGAAGTAGATGGCTGCCTAGGACTTCTTTGTTGAAGAAGGTCTTGAGCAGACACTAAGCTTTAAGACTATGTAAAAGAAATGGAAAAGACCGCATAAGTAATAAGTGAAATTTAAAATAGATTTGAAACTGGCAATCTAGGCATTGTACACATAAATTCTGTTGACAAAGACTGGAAGACAAATTAGTTTCAGGAAATCTGTTCAACTGGTAGATTGTTACTTCATTAACTAAGATATACACTGATGGAGACATATAATACAGAATTTGCAAAATTTATATTGAACATTCACAAAGTGGTGTCAACTAGATGATTCAGTAGTAAAAACACTTATCATACAAGCCTGATGACCTGAGTGAAATCCTTAGAATTCACATGCAAGTGGAAAAGAAAACTAATTCCATACAGTCATCCTCTGACCACCACTCATGCACCATGACATGAAAGCCCTGTAATAATAATGATAAATAAAATAGAAAATGAATTAAGAAATCACAGAACAAGTTTATAAAAATTACTCTACAATGAAACCTGCCAGCAACAATACTAGTAAAACAACACACAATGGCCAAGTATGAAAATCTAGTTTCTTGAACAGCCATTTTATGGAATTGTCACAATTTACAAGAAAAAATAGGAAAAATATAAATAATGCAGAATTATGACACTTAAAGGAGAAAAATTAAGTAATTAAAACTCCTATCAGGGAAACCCAGACAGAAGCTTGGCTAAACAGAAAGCCTAAATTAGCTATTTTGAATATATTCAAATAAACAAAGGAAACAATGTTTAAAAACTAAAAATATGCTGAATTTCACTAAGTACATATTAATAAAAGAGTTTTTCAAAAAAAGTCAAATGCATATTTGAGAACTGACAGTAAAAAATTTACAAAACTCATTAAAATCATAAAAAGACATTTTTTCAGAAGAATCAGTTTAAAAAAAAAAAGAGCAGCAGAGTGGTTGAGATTTCCACTTTAACAAATGAACAGAAAAAAAAGAGAAGAATAATAAAAGAATTTTCTCCTGTAGGGTACTACCACTTAACCCAATGTGTACATAGTGGGAGGTCAAGAAGGGAAACATAAAGGCAGATAAAATATTTTAATAAATATTTTACTAATGGCATAAAACATTAATCTGCTGAAAATTTAAATGACAAAAAACACATGTGTAACAAGCTCTATTAATTCTAAGTACTATAAGTTCAAGAAGATCCATGCCAACATAGGAAATAATTGATTAAAACACAAACAGAATCTTGAAAGTTGCAAATGTTAATTAGAATCTAAATATGTATGACAATAATCATATGGATAAGGAATAGGAATATTCAGACTGTACAATGATATCAGTTGCTTTGAAAAGTCAAAAACAAGAGTGAAATCCCAGGTTAATCGCTAATTTAATAACCAGAATGAAAACATAGTATACTGAGTTATTTTATATTCAGTTACATCATCTTTAAAATGAAAAAGTTCAACAAGATCAGAAAATTTCAACTAAAGTATGTTCTATCACAAACATTTAGGGTGAGTTGAAGAGCCACAGTGAGATCAAAGATGCTAACACTTCAGTCTTGACAGCTTTGTTACAGCATTCCGCACTTTTAAGAAGATATTTTTGTGGTTGCTTTAAGCAAATGTTACATAACGGTTATTAAATAGTTTCATAAATCTAAAGAAATAACGATGGGTTTGGAGTAGAATGAATATGAATAAATCGCAATGGATAAAAAAATAAATGATGGAGCTGGAGAGATAGCTCAGGAGTTAAGCCTCCGCCTTGCAGGCGGAAGGTCCTGAGTTTGGATCCTAGACCCCACGTATAGACGCGGGCGGAAGCAGGGGCGGCCTGCATTTCCGGTCCTGGTAGGGCAGAGCCTGTGAATCCTGGTGCAGAGTAAACAAGGAGGAGGTGGAGGCGTCCATGGTGGTTCCCGAATTCGTCTGTGGTTCTACACACACACACACATACACACACACACACGCATACATGCACAATTGAATAAATAATAATAATAAAATTTAAAAAATAAAGTAAATGGTAGACTGAGGCTCACCAAAAAGTTCTAATTGCTGTATTGATCAGTCTTATGTATATTGCAGTGAGAATTACCGAAGAGTTACTTCCATACTTATATGGTTACGGTGTTTTCTAAAGTATTTTTAGAAAACTGTAAATTCATATGTAATAGTAAAAATAATATTGTACCCCAGTTGAAATATAACCCCCCAAAAATGCTGTTGAGATACAAATCAAAAGGAAATCTCACATATTACTGGCAAAGTTATAAAATAATACTGCCAATATGGAAAATGTACAGAGGTTCTTCAAGAAACTGGAAATAACCTATTGCCAAGCATAGCATAGTGAATTGTGTTTAGCCGTATTTTACAGGACTATTCTTAAGAACTAAGCTACAGAATCAGACTAAAGACCCATAAACAAATGGATAAAAATATGGAGCCTTAAGAAATGACTTAACTGATAAGGTCCCTGTCAAACATTCATTGGGACCTGAATTCTGTTCCCAACACTCAAGTTAAACATTTTAAAAAGGCATGTTCCTATAATCAAAGAATCTGAGAGGTGAAAATAAGAGGATCATTGGATCTCACTGGCCAAATTGGTAAGCTCCAGATGTAATAGGAGACACAGTCTCAAAAAATAAAATGAAGAGCAACAGAGGAAAGTACCAACATCAACCTCTAGCAAGTCACATTCACACTTTCATGAACATTCACAGAAATACACATGGACATATACATATGTTTATCAGACACACACACACACACACACACACACACACACACACACACACACAATATGGCATTTATGTACCATGGTGAAGTATTCATTCACAAAGAAGAATGAAAGTCTGCTATTTGAAGCAAAGAAAGCAAGTAAGACAATTATAGTGGTAAGTCCCATGGATAAAATTCTCCAACAAAAGACAAATAATGATAGGTTAAAATACTAATATTGAGACATACACTGCTTGAAATTTGCTCATTTAAACTGTATGGAAAAACAGAGAAGAACCAGAAGAAGAAACTTCATCATCAAATTTCAGAGCATATATTTAAAAAGATTAATAAATATGACAGAAGAAAAAGACATAAACTCAACAGAAGATGCCTTCAACATTTTACACTGAGCAGTTTTTGTAAAGAAAGTTAAAAAGAAAATATTGGACTTAAACTACGCTTTAGATCAAATGAACGTATTGCATCCAAAAACAGCAAAATACACATTGTTCTCTAGTGAACATGAAATATTTTCCAGGATAAACCATATGTTATGCCACAAAACATATTTATCAACTCTAAAGAGACTGAAATCATAGCTAGTATTGTGTCCAAGCACAATGATATAAGTAGACATTAATAATAAGAGGAATTTAAGAAAAAATCATAAGTACACAGAATGTACAGAACAACCTCTGGAACAACCACAGGGCAAAAGACATAATCACAAGAGAATTTTAAAATATCTTTGGACAAACCACAGTGGATATTCAACATACTGAAACATGAAGGATATTGAAAAGTTCATTTTGAATGAAAACTTTTAAATGAATTACAATGTTGAGCCTCAAATAACTAGATGAAAGATTAATAAACTAAACCTGAAGTCAGAAAATACCAAAAATAAGAATAGAGAGAAATAAAGAAGCAGAAAAATATGAGCATTAAAACGAAACTCAGAGTTGGAATATTTTAATAAGAACTTACAGTCTTACCTAAAAAGTTTTGGAAAAAAGAATTGTTAAATGAAAGTAATTAGAAATAAAGGGTGGAGGGGCTAGAGAAGTGGCTTAGGGGTTAAGCCTCCGCCTTGCAGGCGGAAGGTCCTGAGTTCGGATCCTAGACCCCACATATAGACGCCCCAAGGAAGTGGGGGCAGCCTACGTTTCTGGTCCCCGTGGGGCAGAGCCTGTGAATCCCAGGGCAGAGTAAACAGGAGGAGGTGGAGGCGGCCCATGGTGGTTCCCGAATTCGCCCGTGGTTCTACACACACACACACACATACACACACGCACACACGCACAATTGAATAAATAATAAAAAATTTAAACAATGGCTAACAAACAGGTTCAAAAGGTTGGGGCAAAAATACCCAGTTGTTGCAAAAGAAAAATCGACAAACCACAATCCAGAACTTCAGAGACTCTATATCAACCACATTAGAACTAGGCCAGCCTAATCTCTCCTCATCCTGAAGCTCAGGGACATTTGTGGAAGAGGGGGCGGTAAGATTGTAAGAGCAAAAGGATGGGAGGAGCAATGATTTGCAAGATTCTCCACACAAGATTCTCCATGCAAGTCATAATAGGACTTTGCATGCCCTGCGCAATGTCCAACACACCATTGACCTCACAAAGTCTAGCATCTGCTAAAGGCACCAAGATCCTTGGAGGCAAGGGATTGACAGCCACAGTAGTGTTCCTATGTTTAAGGGGAACACAGGAAAGGGTTCAGGGAAATGCCACTGGGTCCTTGTACGTCATTGGAGAGGAGGACCCAGAGGAGAATCAGGCATACACAATAAAGGACTCTCTGGGAATTGGGGGGGGAGGTACTGGGGGATGGGGAGGGAGGGGAGGAGGAGTAGGGGGTTCGGGGGAAGGAGGAGGGAGGGAGGGAACTGGTCTACCTATTAAGTTTGTATGAGCGGAAATAATTAAAAATATATAAAAAGTTACCCAGTTGTGTGCACATTTGGGGGAGCTTACTAGGTTTCAAAGATTCTGACCCCAAAATCACATAGGAACTCCTAGTTGAACTCAATGTATGCCAATATAAAAAAGGACATGAATATGGAAAGAACACTTTAAACAGAGGTGGAATTACGGGAAAATATCAAAAGTTCTAAGAACATGTATGAGATTATCAAAAAGCAGATTTATCAATAAACAATGAAAAAGAAAGACACCACAGTGGCAAATTAGAAGCAAGCATACTACCTTCTTAAAAATTTGGAATCAAAAGAGCCAGAAAGTAACTGGGTAGATGGCCCAATCAATAAATGGCCTGAAGACCTGAGTTTGACTCTCCAGACCACATTAAATCTACATGGCATGTATTTATAACCCCAGTCCTGGAGAAAGGGAGGGAGATGGTAGGATCGCTGAAGCTCATTGGCAACCAGCCAGACTAATTAGATTAATAAGCTCCAGGTTCCATGAGAAACTATGTGTCAGGAGAACAAAAATCCTAGCTTCTCACTAAGATAAGTAACTGACTAGACTCTTTAGTTTAATATTGGACATAAACTGACTTGAAGAGACCGAGAAACTTTTTTATTAGAATAAAAGATATAAAATAGGCCTGCTGTGGCCCAGCTGCAAAAAAAAAAAAAAAAAAAAAAAAGCAAAGGAATAACATGAAGCAAAAGAGGAAAAGATGCAGTGAGGAAAATAAGCAGAGAAACAGATGTAAATACAAAATGCATGTGGACTTTACTGACCTGGAAACTGCATGGCATGCTACTGTTCGAGAGTTTCTTGAGGTATCTCAGTATTAACAAAACCCTATTTCTATAACCTTCAGAAGGCAGTACCCAACTTTTGACTTTGGAAAACACATCTCTATAGGTTCCTTTTCTGTGGAACTCGAAACAATATTGACATGGCAGTGTCCTCTCCGCCAGTATCTATGTTGTGGCCCATTGTTCTCTGTTACACACTAGAAACTGACAGTTATACAGTATTGCGAAAGACAGTACACATAAGATGACAGGACACGGGGTTCAAAAATCATGCTGGAATTGATCTAAAAGACTCTACCTTGCTGGCCAGCTTGCATCGTACCAGAAAGTGCTATGCAAGCAAATTCAGTTGGGGGGACAGAACATTCAGTCATCTCACCCAGTTATGAAAATTTCAGGCAACAGTAGCAACTTCCTTAGAAAGAGGTGGCCATTAGTGCAGTTGTGGGTAAATGCTAACCAACTGCTTGTGATTTGATTTCAGGTTTTCTCTTAAACATTCTTAGTATTATATATTCCTATATTCCTATATTGCTTGGGGCGTGGTGTGTCCAGATAATGTCTTCTAGAGATAACACAGTTACTACATCCATGAATTCACCTCAGCTATATCTACTTCCTTGAGACCTCATAACATTTCACCATAGAAGGAGAAAAATTTCAAGAGATAGCATATCTCCTGGAGGGATGAATGAGGGTTAATTTTGGATAGTGGGAAAAGGGAATTACTTTCCCCAGAATCTGCCTACTGATAGAGCACCTTTACTATAGCAAGAATCCAGACACATACCATTAACAGAAACCCAGGTGAAACTCAATTGGCCACGCATCTACAAAGACATGAAAGCAGAATGGAAAATGGTTAGGAAAAAACAATTTTATAGTGAGAAAAAGTAGTAGATTGAAATTGGATAACAAAAGGCTGAAAATGACACTAGCTCACTGTATTTGTGTTTGAAACATTGAAAAACTATAAATAAATACAATTTTTAAAAAATACAAAAAAGAAAATAGTGAACCAAATGACTTTTCTGTTTTTCTATTTTATAACTTAAAGATTAGTATATTCACATGCATTAGGGTCAATATTAATTTCTCAAAAATGACTCTTGCTGTTTTAAGTAAATATTAATCTGAAACATCAAAAAAGGTAACCATATAATGTTAAGGATGTGCTACCCAGCATTATCATGGTATTCAAATGACAGTGGATTCCATATCTAAAATTATATCAGCTAAAAGAAAAGTGGCTGAAGTTTTTCAAGTAATGAAATGAAGGAACTATCAACATTAAATTTGTATCTGGAGAAGCTGTCAGATATTATCTGAAATCATGTTGACTAGAAGGAAGTGTCACAATACTTTTGAAGTAATAAAATAAAGGAACTTGACATGAACTTTTTTATCTACAAAAGCCACCATAAATTCTTTGAAAGGAAGAAAAAATAGGACATTTAAATAAAAGGGAAAAATTCATAATAAAGCATAAATGATGCCATCTTATATTTTGTCTTTAGCCTACCCTAAAGGTGTTGTTATGTAACAAATTAATATATTCAATCTTGGTAGAAGTAAAAAGCTCACACATCTCATTAAGTTCTAGAAACTAACAAGATTCAAGAAGTGTTCCCTCACTAAGGTGAAAAAAGCAGTAAACAACTCCTGGGAGAGGAAACTGCAGCCAGATGAGCAATCTGGAGAAGATTCTCTCATGCACCAAGTTGACTGCAAATCATGGTGAGTTCTAGTTTTGTGGCTTCTGTGAGCATATCCCAGGTTAACATGAGCTTTTCACTGATGCCTTTAAGTCACCTTTACTTCTGAAAGTAACTCCTCACCCATCTTCTTATGAGTAACCTCAGTAAACTCATTTGTTCATCACATTGATTTTAATATAATTATTACTTTGGTCTGTTGCTGGACTCTTAACTTCACTGAATGCTTGTGTGGTGTCATCTCAGGAAAAGTGGCACAAAAGAGCCAGAAAAAATACTACTCTTAATGAATGATTCAGTGGAGTACAAAAATGATATACATAATCTTTATTAGTACATGTATTTTGTCCTTTAGATAATATCCATTCTAACCAAGGAAGGTCAGGTGATATCTCACCATGTACTTTATTTTACTTTCCCTGATTTTGACAATGTTGAATTTTTCATATATCATCCACTTATAAATCTTCTTTTGAGGAATGTTAGTGTTTTAAATAAGTGTTTTATACCACAAAATAGTGATGATGTGAAAAAATGCACAATTCTCAGTTAAGTCATTTGCTAGTTGATTGAGGAATTATATTGACTGCATGATATGGTATGTGGATGTGCTAATCAAATTTTTAGTGATCTCAAAAGTGAATCAATTATCTGAACCAGTAAGAAAAGTTCTTAGAAGTTAAATGTGTTAATCCCTATTTTGTAAGCTCAATAATCACTTACACATTCAACAGCAATTCATTAGTATGTAGACCTTGATGTTTTGTTTTGATTAAAACTGAACTAATGCTATATAAATCAAATCCCTTAATCAATTAAAATCCTTAAAATTCTTTCTTAAAATACAAAAATATTGGGGCTGGAGAGGTGGCTCAGGGGTTAAGCCTCTGCCTTGCAGGCGGAAGGTCCTGAGTTCAGATCCTAGACCCCACATATAGACGCTGGGCAGAAGTGGGGGCGGTCTGCGTTTCTGGTCCTGGTAGGGCGGAGCCTGTGAATCCAGGGGCCGAGTAAACAAGGAGGAGGCGGTCCATGGTGGTTCCCGAATTCGTCCGTGGTTCTACACACACATACACGCATACACGACACACACACATACATGTACACAATTGAATAAATTATAAAAAAAATAAAAAATACAAAAATATTGATAAAGTAACAGTAAATGATGAAATGAGCTTACTCATATCTATACTGTTACAATTAGCCTGAATTGTTACTGATAAATTCATAACGAAAAGACTAATAGCAGAACAAGGAGATTTAACTGTGACTTAGGGTTGTCTGGTTGTAGTTCCTTATCCAGTATGACAGGAGAACCTCATATAAGCACTAAGGGCTAAGGGAACTCATCACACTATATCCACACAATGGCAAGAGAACAATTCTTACTACCAGACCAGCATATCTGGCCAAGTACACAGAAAAATGCCAATTTCCTTAACCAGTTCCCTACATCTTCACTTGCTCAGAAATTAATACTACCCACCATAAGCTGTGACTTCCCCATAAACTAGACAATATCCTGCAGGTTAATTCTAGGCTTAACTCAAGTACTAATTTTCTCAAAATGTGCCCAGTGTTTGAACCCTCAACCATGAAGTTAACAACTGTATTTAACTATGATACATACTGTTCTTAACATAGTGTTCTACAGCTTCTAAGTTCTACTGTGAGACAGATCGAATATTTGAACTTAGTTCTTCATTCAGAGTGTGATATTTCCACCACATTATGCTATGACCTTCATTCAAGAATATACCTTATGCCATGTTGGAAAACCATTACCTGAATTGGAACCTTTTACATGGTTGGAGTTCGATAAATGTTATTTAGGAAGTATATAAAACTCACTGACATTTCCTCAGATTTTATGTGGTTTTCTATCTCTACAGATATTGATCCTGACTGTCAGTTTCCACTTTAACTTTTTTTTGTGTTTTCAATTCTGTGAAACAAGTTCACTAAGTGTACATTAAATGTAACATGCTATGCTTAGACATAGGGAAGGGAACACTTAAATAATATACAGTCATTATTCTCACTGGAATGATGAAATATGAAATCATTTTAATTCCATTCCAAATGCATGTGTTTTCCATGGAAAAGTCAAGTTCAAAGAGAAGAGAAGCTATAGTTTATGATAGTGTAGTTACTTTTTGTTTGTGAGATGAATGTTTAACAGCATAATAAAATTTCTAATATCTGTTGGGTTATAAACCATACATGGCAGAAATGTGTGACAAATTTATACGTATCTCTCTTGGACACTTGGGAACACCTTTTTTTCTTTCATCTTATATATTTGAAGTATTCTAAACTTCAAAGTCTTTATAAATGAGTTATGGTTGTTTTTAAAATGGTAACCCTCCTCATCTATGGATTCAGAAAAGAAGCATTTCCAGGCAGGGAAAAGTAATTTCTATTGCAGATAGTTGCTACAAAGCTAATGCTCCTTCAAATATGGTAGCAAATTTCCTAAAATCTTTAAAGTTTATTTCAAAATCAAAACAAACTCCTCATGGAACATCTTTGTGGTAAACAGCAAAAGAAGTATTGTCCATTACTATTTTTCTTCCGTCTGTAGTCATACATGTTTTCAAGAATCTTCAATTAGTAAATCACCCTAAAGCATCTTTACTGCAGCAGTTAATGAAGTGGGCAACATTAACCTATATACCAACAGAGAAATATAAGGTACTTAGGATAGAAGATGCATGTAAAATGGAATGTGCATACATGCACACTCACCTGCACAAATGTGCAAGTGTGCACATGTGTGAGGAAGCCTAAGGTTGATGTCAGGAATCATTTTTGACTGTATCTCCACCTTTTTCTTCAGAGACTGGGTTTCCCCTGTTTCTTCTTAAGCTGGAAAGTACAACTACTTGAACATGGTAACAGGATATATGAATGATCTGTGGCTTTTCAAAGTATTAGTGGATATGCAGACTCATTTCCTTTGAAGATGAAACTCAACAACACCTTCATAGTTAGTATTCATAATAAATTCCTGAAAATACAGGAGTGAAAAAGCAGAAATGTAAAATCAGCCAAAATTTTATTGGTTGTCCTACAATAATCTTCATAATAGCACTTCATTTTACCATTTTGTATGTCTAATATAATAAAATATATTAATAACTATAATTTTGGAGTAGTTTAGTAGATAAAAGTGAAATGTATGGTTTCATTTATGGAAGGAAGATTGAAATTTATGATTATGTGATTTATCATCCACACCCTAGTAAATACTCAGGCACTTGCCAGTGCAGACATTCCAGATGAAAGCCAGTGGATCACATATGGAAAAAGATATCATAGTAGAAGGGAGACTGGAGGGAAAGAAGAATATATAAAGTTGGGCAGGAGAGGCAATGTAAATGTGTAATCAAGCACACAGATTTATTGCATTCATGTATGAAAGTGTCAAAGTTTACACAAGCGTACATAGTTGTGAAATGTAATATGTTCTTCTTAAGAGAAATTGCTCCATGCAAATTTCATTACAAAGGAGGATGTATATGAGATTTACCTGTATGACAGGAAAACAACCAAAGGACTTCACAGACTATCATGGTTTAGATGTGTTTTGTCCCCGGAGATTTCATGTTTTGAAAGCCTGGCACTTAATGTGGTTATATAAAGTATTGGTGGGACCCTCATTGGATGCACATTGAGAACTGGGCTATCAAAAATAAAGATTTTTTTTATGGTTTTATGGTTTTTATGGTTTGTTAGTTCTTTAAAGATGGTTGCTTTAAGAAAGAGTAAGATTATCCACCTGTAAGTTTATGACTTTTTGCCTTATCATGTCATTACCTTCATGATGCTTTTAGGTTCTGACTACAATCTAATGAATGTTGACAGGACCTCCACTGAAGTCAGCAACATGCTCTTTAGACTTTCAGTCACCAAAACTGTGAGGGAAATAAAGTAATTTTTTTGTATAAAGTACTTAGGTTGGGTATTTTGCAATGGTATGGTAATGTGCAGATACAATATCTTACATGTTACTTACGAAAAAGTATATGAATAATCCCCAAAACACCCAAGAATTATTGAAACACATTACAAAAAGTAGAATTCTAGTCTCTGGTAGTATGACTACTACCAAAACAGTGTAGATAAAGGCTAATTTCCAGACAGATAAGCATAAAACTTCATACTACAGGTATGTCCCTACTTCCTTTGTTGTATCATATCATGCTCAGAGCACCATAGTGGGGTGTGTCTACAAAGAGTGATTATATAGTCAGTCAGGAAACCATAAAGATAAAGAATGATGTCATATCCTTACTTTCTTTAACCTAGAGCATTATTAATATATATATACATATATATATACATATATCTTTTGTTTAAAAATTGAAAGTCCTTCTAAAGCACGCACGCACATGCATGCAGGCATGCACGTGCACACACACACACACACACACACACACACACACACACACAACAGGCCCCAGGTCATCTGCGTGTCCTACTAGTCACTCTACCTTTCTGCCCTGGACCCTGGACCCAGGCAGACTCCCTGCTCCTCAGAATTCAACAGAGAAATATGCAAGATACTCCACACAATTTAGGGCTGCAACAGCCAGAATTAGACATTGCCTGACCTGCACAATGGCTGACATGCCAACAACCTCCCAGAGTCTAGCATGGATCACAGTTAGAAAGCTCCAGGCAGTATGATCCTTAGAGACAAGGAATTAAACAGTCACAATAAGTTCCCATACTAAAGGGGAGCTCAAGAAGGGGTTCTGGGCTATACCACTGAGTCTTGAACCCTCACTAGGATGGAACACTCAGAGGAAGATTTGGGATTCACACAAAAAGATGCTCCAGGGGGTAGGAGGGAGGAAGGGGAAGGCACTGGAAGAGGACAAGGGAGGGAGGGATTTGAAAGGAAGAGGGGAGCTTGCAAGTGAGGATGACTGGAGAGGGGAAGAAGGAGGGAGAGAGGACGGGGTACATATTGAGCTTGTATGATTTGCTAAAAAATAAAACGTGGGAGAAAAAATATAAAAAGGAAAAGGGAAAGGAGAGGAAATAAATCAGAACTGAATTTAATCACAGAACAGAAAAAGTAAGCAAAATTTAAAAACAATCCTGTTTTTCTTTTTTAATGACCCACAAGCAGTGTTATTCAAAATATCCAAAAACTTATACCAAACATGCTAATTGTTTGTAAAATGCATGTCACACTTTAATAGTGGATACTCATCTTTTCTGTTGTCTTCGTTTCTTTAGTAGAAACCAGTATCTTGGGTTGCCCAGTTAGAAGCTTTTGACCTACTATTCTGATTAAGTTTCTTTTCAATATTCATGGCCAACATTTGGCTTCTAAAAGAAAGAATTTTTTCAATCACTTGCTGGTATGGTGAGACTGGGTTGTTACCCATGACAACATGACCTAGTTTAGAACTAGTCTTGGCATCCAGCCTTGCATTTCTGATCAAATTCCCAATCCATCTTTCAGCTTCTTCTGGAGTTATATTCAGTTTATCTGCTAACATATTAATGTTGATGTACTGATGGATACAACAGGAAGCCTCAGATACAGAGACAGGCATTCTCAATGAAATCCTCAAGACAAGCCTTCAGAAAGAAGTCATTCACAAGCACTGATTCACATTCCCTCAGCTTTTTCTGAACTCCATCAAAATCAAAGTTAACATATATGTATTCAACTAATTCTATAATTGGGTCTTTATATGTGTAAGACTCCTGTTGAATAACTTTTACTAAATCTTTCAGCACCTGCCTGTGCTTCCAAATGTCCTTGTTGGTAATGACTGCAGTGGTGAGGTAAGGAAGAACATGTGGGCCCATTGTCTGAATTCCATTGAGGTACTGTAGTTGGTAAATGAAGTGATCAATAATATTATCTCAACCTTTGCAATGGTTGAAGAAAACAGAGACTAATGAATGAGCGATGTTCAATGCTGAAGAGACTGAAGTGGAGAACTCTCAGAATTGTTCTCTGTGGTCTCTTTTAACCACATAAGGTCCTCCATGACTGCATCCCAATTCTGCATTAGGACATTAGAGGCCAGTTTTCCCAGAGTGAACTTAAAGCATTTCTCTCTGCTGCTGTAAATTAATCAGAGAACAGAGCAAAATAAGAGAAATTTTAAAAGAATCCCATTTTCATTAAAAAAGACATTGTGATCTTTTTATACCAAAGAAAGAACATGAAAGGCTCAAATAAATAAAAAAGGGAGAGTGAACTCAGCTTCCTACTCTGCCAAATGAGAAACAGGAGCCACGAGCTCATGCCACCATTAATGCTATCTTCCTGACCCTTCCATGACGGATGGTACTCTCAAAACCATGAGACGAAATAAAATAATAAAGCATACAGATGGAATCTGAGCAAAGGTGAGTATGCCTATTATCTTGCTCAGAAACAGTCAGTAATCATGTAAGTTCTGTGCATCACTGCTACTTGGATCTCAAGGCCCTCTAAATATATTCTTCTCTATCTTTTCTCTTTTCCTCTTTGTCCCCATTTGTCCCCAATGTGTTTTCAAACACATTAAGCTTTTTCCTCTTCAAGATTTTATGTGTACCAATCCATCTTCCTGGAATGTACTTCTATCTTTTCATCAGTTAAAATTTTACCCAGCTTTCTGTCAAACCTTTGTGCAAATTCCACCCGTTGTCTATTTTACTTACATTTTTGTATTCTCTGAATATTCAAAAGATTTTAACATTTACATTCTTTTTGGCATTTTACTTCTGTATGTATTTTCTGATACTAGGTTGCAAGTAAAACTAGTGAATTCAATTGAATTGAAGCTTGTGGCCATCAAATGAAAATCTATATATATATCAATCTGGACTTTTTAAAAATTTTTTATTATTATTATTTTATTCAGTTGTGTGTGTGTGCGCATATGTGTGTGTGTGTGTGTGTGTGTGTGTGTGTGTAGAACCAAGGACCAATTCCGGAACCACCATGGACGCCTCCACCTCCTCCTTGTTTACTCTGCCCCAGGGTTCACGGCTCCGCCCTACCAGGACCAGAAGCTCATGCGGCCCCCCCCTTCCGCCCAGCATCTATACATGAGATATAGGAACAGAACTCAGGACCTTTCACCTGCAAGGCAGAAGCTTAACTCCTGAGCCACCTCTCCAGCCCCTGGAATTTTTTTTTTTCATTTCGTAGTTAGTGAGGAAAGTGAAGATACAAATATTTGAAAATCTTTGAATCTAATAATGGTACTTTTATTTGTTTAAGAAAAATAAATACTACCTTATGTTGCTGTATTTGATCCAAATTTAGATCAGAATTACTGTATGAATTGAAAGCAGATGATAAGTGTCTGAATTCACAGTCCTTTAAAAAATTCTGTGATAATATTCCATTTTGTTGTCAAATTATCTTAAGCTTGTTTTTACACTTTTAAAGCAACTGTCATACCTCTATTCATCAGAGATTTCCTCTATCTTTAAAGAGAAAAAAACAAGAGATAAGGCAGGCCTGCAATTCAGACTTCACTGTCAAGTATAAAGATCCTTGCTTCAGAAGATCTTTGCATGAATTAATAGTGAGAATACATGTGAAGTAAATGACTCTGAAACAGAGAAAAAAACAATCTGAAATCAGGCATTGTTACATGCTTTACTATTTTTTAATAAAAATATTAGATCCGTGTAATTCATTCAAAGTCATAATTAGATTGAATCATACAAAAGTCTTACTTTTCTTTCCTGGTTGAAGAAAAATGTATAGAACCCAGAACAGTTGTTCTGATCAAGTCATCTTAGAAACCAAAATAAGCAAGAATAAACAATTCAATTGCTAAGCAATTAACCTGCCAAAATCAGCCTGGCTTATAAAACCTGGATGCAGATTTGTTCCAAGTGTTTTCCCTTGCTCTTTGCATTTCAGTCTAATGATATTTTAGAGTATACAGAAACAGGAAGCCAGTAATGCTTTTGCTGAAGTCATCCTTGGTCCTTTTCCTTGATCAGATCTGTTGCAGCTGTGGGGTAACTTATACCAGATTCTCATGGGAGAAAATGTGCTTACTGAATCAAGAAGTTATCATAGAGTCTGGCAGCATCACATTGTTTTTTAATAATCCAATCATTTATCTCATCACCTTTATGTGGATTAAGTTTGGTGCACAAAATATGGAGCATTTCACATTTATTCAAAATGGTTAAAGGTCACAGAGAGGTTAAGGATATTTTATAAGGGTGCTAAAACTATTCAAGATAGAAACAAAATTGTTAATCTTAAATTATTCAATATATTCCAAAACTGTCATCTTAACTATATGATCTACATAGTTCTAGAACAGCAGCTTTATCAAGGCACACTGCTAATAAAGCATTGTCCCTGTCTGCTGTTTTCCAAAGCCTTCAACAAAAATTGTCCTAGAAAAGCTGATGAATTTAATGAAAAACTTAGAAGACAACATATTAGTCCACCAAATATTCTACTAACAATAATATCCAAGAGGAAATAGTGAATCAGCTATACACAACGTTTTGAAAGTTTATTAGGCAACATATAGAAACATTTTAAATACATGTATCCATTGACCTATTGTGACTCCATGAAACAGTCCTCATTATTTTTAAATAATCATAGAAAAATTGCTGCCATTAAATCACAGTAGCATATAAATAGTGGTAATCTACTGTATTAAAGCTAACGTAGTGCAGAAACTATTTTACATGATTTATACCTATTAATATATTTCAATTTAACAACTACCCGATTATGTGGGGAAAAGAATTAGACATGACTTCCGTATGTCTTTGACTTTTTTTTTCTGTTTGGCGATGAAGCAACAGCCAAAGTTCTGATTGTCCAAGATAACATAGTAAATTTCATGAAAGACCCACTTCCCTTTTTGCTTCACCTACCACATCACATTTTTGACTATGTAATCGGTTTGAAGCATCCTTCAAATAGGATTAAATGTGCTCAGAAAACTGCACATGCTAACTATATGAACAATGTATAGTCTACCACCAGAAAGATACAATATAGATTAAATGTTTGAAAACTTTAACTCTAGCCATGAACTTTTCTGTAAACGTCAAGATAATATTCCACAAGTGCCCACTGGATTGTCTACTTGAATATCTCAGATAAATTAGCATTCAAAATACTTTAATTCAAAAAAAAATAAAAAAATAAAAAATAAAATAAAAAAAACCTTAATTCACATTGTTAGGTTGTTGTATCTTCTGCTTGATCTATTCCATTTGTGATACTCTCTGGTTCAATTTCAGTTAGTTTAGCTTTGGATTCCAGCTGAATTTCAGTTTGGCATTTTTTCACCTTCTCCAAACTTGATCTTGTTTCCTTTATTTATATGCAATGGAATATATATATACAATATACATTCAGCTGTCAGAAAGATGAACTAATGAAATTTGTCAGTAAATAGATGGAACTGGAAGAAATCATACTGAGTGAAATATCCCAGATGCAGAAAGACAGGTACTTTATGTTCTCCCTCACAAATGAATCCTAACATTAAACATTCAGTTCAATGTAATCAAAGAGAAACTTTTTTTAATTAAAAATTTAATTATACATATTAAAATTTTTTACCAGTTCCCTCCATCCCCCCTCCTCCCCCCGAACAACCTCCTCCCCCTCCTCTTCCTCCCCATCCCGAAGTGCCTCCTCCCCAATTCCCAGAGAGTCCTTTATTGTGTACGCCTGACTCTCCACTGGGTCCTCCTCTCCGATGACATGTAAGGACCCAGTGGCATTTCCATAAGCCCTTTCTCTTGTTCCCCTTAAGCATAGGAGCACTACTATGGCTGTCAATCCCTTGCCTCAAGGGATCTCAGTGCCCTTAACAGATGCTAGACTTTATGAGGGCAACAGTGTGCTGGACATTGCGCAGGGCATGCAAAGTTCCATTATGATTGCTTTGGTCCCAACTATTGTTGAGAATCTTGCAAATCGTTGCTCCTCCCATCCTTTTGCTCTTACAATCTTACCGCCCCCTCTTACGCAAATGTCCCTGAGCTCCAGGATGGGGAGAGATTAGGCTGGCCTAGTTCTTTGTGATTGATATAGAGTCTCTGAAGTTCTGGATTGTGGTTTGTTGATTTTCTTTTGCAGTTTTGCTGCTCCTGCGATGCCCTTCACTCCATCCTGCTTGGCACTGTATGTCACCACCTGGCCAGAGACAAAAAGCTGTTAAACCGGAGTCTTGTTATAATAGCACATTCAAGGGTAGATGTAATAAGAGTAGGAAACCTCAGTGAGGGAAGGGTCCATCACCCATTTGCAAAATGATTACTTTTTATCTGCAAGACTATATGCCCTCCCCTTCTGGTGAGATCAGGAAAGAACGTCTGTGAACTTAACCAGGTTTCTCATTACTTACTTGCAGACCTTGATGGAGGCCTATTTTCTCTGCTGTAACATGGTCCCCACTCTCCTTGTATCTGGTGTGGCCCTCCTACCCCATCTCTCTTGTTCATAATCCTTGCAATTACTGTGTTACATACGTTTGCTTTTGAGTGTCTCAATGTGGGCTGGGTGAGTTTGGTACTAGGAGCCAGCTATTAGGGAGTACATACAGCGCTTAATTTTCTGGGTTTGGGATACTTCACTTAATATAATTGTTTCTAATGACATCCATTTCCCAGCAAATTCCAGTAATTCATCCTTTTTGATGGCTGAGTAGTACTCCATTGTATAGATGTACCACAGTTTCCTTATCCACTCGTCAACTGTTGGACATTTAGGTTGATTCCATGACTTTGCTATTGTAAACAGTGCTGCTATGAACATGGTCGCACTTGTGCTATCGAGGCGACCTCTGCTGCATGGGGGGTTATTCCCAAAAGTGGGATAGCAGGGTCATATGGCATTTCAATCTTCAATTTCTTTAAGAATCTCCAGAAGGATCGCCAGAATGGCTGTATGAGCCTGCATTCCAACCAGCAATGTAGGAGAGTTTGCCTCCCTCCACATCCTATCCAGCATTTGTCGTTATTTGTATTGTGGATTTTTGCCATCCTTACCGGGGTGAGATGATATCTCAGGGAAGTTTTGATTTGGATTTCCCTGATGGCTAAGGAAGTGGAGCATTTTTTAAGATATTTGTTAGACATTTTAATTTCATCCCTGGTAAAGTTTCTTTGAAGTTCCAGGGCCCATTTTTTAATTGGGCCATTGTTTTCCTTGGAGTTTAGTTTTCTAAGTTCTTTGTGCACTCTGGACAGTAGAGCTCTGTCAGATATGTGGTTAGTGAAGATTTTCTCCCATTCTGTGGGTTGCCTTTGAGCTCGTGGTACAATCTCTTTATCTGAACAGAAGCTGTTTAATTTCACAAGATCCCAACTGTTGAGAGTTGGTAGCAGTGACTGTGCCATTGGATGTCTGTTAAGGAACTATTGGCCTAGCCCAATCAGCTCGAGGGAGTTCCCTATCCTTTCAACTATGGTTTCTATAGTCTCTGGCCTGATATCAAGGTCCTTGATCCATTTGGAATTAAGTCTTGTACATGGTGACAAGTACGGGTCCAGCTTTAATCTTCTGCATGTGGAGATCCAGTTTTGCCAGCACCATTTGTTGAAGATGCTGTTCTTTTTCCATCGGATTCTTTGGGCCCCTTTGTCAAAGACCAAATGGCTGTATTTTTGTGGGCTTATATCTGGGTCTTCAACCCTTATCCATTGATCTGTGTGTCTATTTTGGAGCCACTACCAGGCAGTTTTTATAACTATGGATTTGTAGTATAGACTAAGGTTTGGTATGGTAATACCTCCAGCAGTGTTTTTGTTACTCAGGATTGTCTTTGCTATCCTGGGTCTTTTGTGCCTCCATATGAATTTTGAGATTATTTGGTCAACTTCTTTAAAGAATTGCTTTGGGATTTTAATTGGTACAGCATTGAATTTGTATATTGCCTTTGGTAGGATGGTCAGTTTTACAATGTTGATTCTACCAATCCAGGAACATGGGAGGTCTTTCCACCTTCTGGTGTCTTCTGCTATTTCTTTCTTTAGGGTTTTAAAGTTTTCATTGTAAAGGTCTTTTACCTCCTTGGTTAGGTTTATACCAAGGTATTTCATTTTTTTAGGGGCTATAGTAAATGGGATTGTTTCTCTGAAGGCTTTTTCACTTCTTTCTTTCTGGGCATATAGGAAGGCCTCTGATTTTTGCACATTTATTTTGTATCCTGTCACCCTGCTGAACTCCTCAATTAGTTCCAGGAGCTTCCTGGTGGAGTTTTTGGGATCACTCAGGTATCAGATCATGTCATCTGCAAATAGGGATAGCTTGACTTCTTCCTTGCCGATTTGAATCCCTCTTATGTCCCTTTCTTGTCTTATGGCTTCAGCTACGACTTCAAGTACAATATTGAATGGAAGTGGTGAGAGTGGACAGCCTTTTCTAGTTCCTGATCGAAGTGGGAATGCTTCCAATTGTTCCCCATTGAGCATAATCCTTGCTGTGGACTTGTTGTATACAGCTTTTATTATATTGATAAAGGTTCCTTTCATTCCTACAGTCTCTAGCGTTTTGATCATAAAAGGCTGTTGGATTTTGTCAAAGGCTTTTTCTGCATCTATCGAGAGTATCCTGTGGTCTTGGACTTTGGACTGGTTTACATGATGAATTACATTTATTGATTTGCGTATGTTGAACCAACATTGTGTGCCGGGGATGAAGCCTACTTGGTCCCCATGAATAATCTTTTTAATATGATTTTGAATCCGATTTGCTAAAACTTTGTTGAGAATCTTTGCGTCTGTGTTCATCAGGGAGATCGGCCTATAGTTTTCTTTTTTAAGTGAATCTTTATTAGGTTTTGGGATTAAGACGATATTAGCTTCATAGAAGGAATTTGGTAGTGTTCCTTCCTTTGCTATTTGATGGAACAGTTTAAGGAGTATTGGTGTTATTAACTCCTTAAATGTCTGGTAGAATTCTGTGCTGAATCCATCTGGCCCAGGACATTTTTTGGTGGGAAGATTCGAGATTACTTCTTCAATTTCCTTGTATGTTATAGGACTATTTAAATAATTCAAAACTTCCTGATTGAATTTAGGTAGGTTGTGTTTACTTAGAAATTCATCGATCTCTTTTGTGTTGTCAAACTTCACAGAGTACAAGTTTTTGAAATATGATGTTATAATTCTCTGGATTTCTTGGGTATCTGTTGTGATAACTCCATGTTCCTTTCTAATTTTGTTTTTTGGATTTTCTCTCTCTTGCTTTTGGTTAATTTAGCTACGGGTGTATCAATCTTATTGATTTTTTTCAATCAATACTTTTTGACTGGTTGATTTTTTCTATTGTTTTCTTAGTCTCGATTTCAGATATTTCTCCCCTTATTTTGCTAATCGCCTCTCTTCTACTACTTTTGGGATAAGATTGCTCAAATTTCTCCAAAGCCTTAAGCTGCATTGTTAAATTATTTATTTCTGATGTTTCCATTTGTTTGATGTAGGCATTAAGAGCTATGAACTTACCTCTTAGAACAGCTTTCATTGTGTCCCAGAGATTTTGGTAAGTTGTATTTTCATTTTCGTTCACTTTCAGGAAATCTTGAATTTCCTTTTTAATTTCTTCCTGAATCCAGTTCTCATTCAGCATCATATTGTTAAGTTTCCAGGAGTTAGTGTATTTTCTCTTGTTTGTTGTGTTGTTGTGGATGTCCAGCTTTAGGCCGTGGTGGTCTGATAGGGCACAGGCTAGAATTTTGACTTTTTTGTATTTGTGTAGATTCATTTTGTGGCCCAATATGTGATCTATTTTGGAGAAAGTTCCGTGTGCTGCTGAGAAAAATGTGTATTCTTTGGTGTGTGGGTGAAAAGTTCAATAGAGATCTGTAAGGTCCATTTCAGTAAGGGTTTGGTTAAGCTCCAAAGTGTCTCTGTTAAGCTTTTAACCTGTTGATCTATCCCAAGTTGAGAGGGAGGTGTTGAAATCCCCGAGATTTATCATTTGGGTGTTGATTTCTTGCTTTAGACGCTGTAGGGTTTTCTTAATGAATGTGGAGGGGCCCGTATTGGGTGCATATATGTTCAGTATTGTGAAGTCTTCCTGGTGAATTGTACCTGTGACTAAAATGTAGTATCCATCTGTGTCTCTTATGTTTTTCTTTGGTTTGAAGTCTACTTTGTCTGAAAGCATAATTGCTACCCCTGCCTGTTTCCTGGTTCCATTAGCTTGCAAGATTTTGGACCAGCCTTTCATTCTTAGGACCTGCCTATCTTTTGTGGTGAGATGAGTTTCCTGAAGGCAGCAGATTGTTGGATTGTGGTTTTTAACCCAAGTTTGTAATCTATGTCTCTTAATCGGTGATTTAATGCTGTTGACATTTAATGTTATAATGGAGAAATTATTTTTAATTCTGGACATGTTTTATGTTTAGTAGATTTTGTAAGCATGTTGTTTGATATTTATATTTTAGTGGTATTATACTTCCCTTCTGTCCTCCTGGATACGCTTGTTCTTTTCTTCAAGCTTGAGTATCATTTCTAGCATTTTTTGGAGGCCTGGTTTGGTAGACATATATCCTTTCAAGTTGTCTTTGTGCTGGAAAACTTTTCTTTCTCCCTCAATCATGACAGATAGTTTTGCCGGGTATATCAGTCTGGGTTGGCATTTTTGCTCATTTAATACTTGAAGTATGTCTCTCCAAGCTCTTCTTGCTTTTACTGTTTCCATTGAGTAGTCGTTTGTTATTCTAATAGGTTTACCTTTAAAAGTGACTTGCTTTTTTTCTCTTGAAGCTCTCAGCACCCTTTCTTTGTCTTGAATGTGGAGTGTTTTGACTATTATTTGCGTGGTGATTTTCTATTTTCGTCATATCTGTTTGGAGTGCGAAATGCCTCTTGTATTTGGATAGGCCTCTCATTCTTTAATTGTGGGAAGTTTTCATTTATGATGAATTGAAATATTTCCTCGGGTGTGGTATTTTGGGATTCTTGTTCTGGTATTCCATGAATGCGCATGTTAGGCTTCTTCAGGGTGTCCCATATTTTTTGAATGCTCCTCTCCAGTATCTTTTTGGCTTTAACAATCTCTTCCATTGAGCTGGTTAATTCTCCTACTTTGTCTTCAAGATCTGAAATTCTATTTTCTGCCTCATTTGTTCTGCTGATAAGACTCTCTGTGGAGTTTTGGGTTGAAGATAACTTATCTCTTAGTTCAATTTTAAACTCTGCCTGAGACTGTTTTACCAGCTCTATACCTATTTTTGTTTCTTGAACTGTTTTTCTCAACTCCTCCAGGTTCCTGTTGTGTTCCTGTTCATAGTGGTTGATATGGTTATTTAACTCTTCTCGGATTTCCTCTTTCATATTATTAATCATGGTAATGATCATACTCTGAAAGTCGTTATGTTGGGTCTGGCTTTCATGGCTACTTTCTATGGATTTGTTCTGGTTGCAATCCATCGTTATGGGATTGATTCTTTTGGTGGGAGATTGGTCTTCTTGGGTTTGTTTCTCGTGGATCTGCACTTTGACTTGTACATTGTTGTTTTGTTTTTTAGGTCCTTTCAGTTTCTGTATGTTTTTCACTGAACCGATGTAGTTGGTATTGTTACACCTGCCAGTTGTTACTAGTGCTTGCCTTGGATTGTGTATGTTTGTGTATTGGTATTGTTATATCCTAGATGAGACTACTAGGATGTTAGTACGTCAGTTAAGTAACCAGGGGATGAATATAAGTATGGTAGTGCACTTTTACGATCTAGAGTCTTGGTGAAATGTGAGGGTGGGTGGTGTACTCCCTGGAGTTGTATGTTTTTGGGGTGGCTGTATGAGGAAGCTGACCTACAGCATTGATACTAGAAAGGATCAGTAAGGTGAGAGAAAAGAAAAAAAAAAGTTTACTTATCTTTGGACTGGATGTGAAGAGTCTCGCGCATGTGATACAATGGTTGTAGTTAAGTCCAGATGTATGGCCTGTGTTCTCTTTGTTCCTTAGAGTTTTGCTTGAGTTTCCTTTGGACTCTATTGAATTCTGAGTAGCAGTGTGTCTTCCGTGGACCACGTGCGTAGGTCCCGGGTGGGCCAGAGAGGCAGAGGGTCTGATGTTGATGGCAGAATTCTTCACCTCCGACCTGGGGGAGGGGCCAGAGGGGTGCGTGGCGGGGGGAGGGCAGGAGGGGCTGGTGTCCGGGGCGGTGCCCTGGAGGCTAAGCCGGCAGCCACGCGCAGGTGCTGCTGGCCGAGCGGCTCGGCTCGGGGGGTGGGGGGTGGGGGGCTGGCTGGGAGGGGCTAGCTCTCACCTGGGCGCTGGTCGGGGTTCAGCGCGGAGGGGAGGCTGAGGGCAAAGCCGGCGGCCGTGCGCGGGGGTGCTGCTGGCCGGGCAGCTTGGCTCCGGGGTGGGGGGCCAGAAACTTTTTTATTGGTATATTTTATTATATTTTTTGCCTAGTTATTCAAGCTCGATAGGGACCTCACTTCTCTCTCCCTCTCCCTTCTTCCATGTTGTTCCCCTTTCCATGTTCCCCCACACTCTCACCCCTTTTCCTTCCCTCCTCCTCTCTTGGTGCTTCCTATTTTCTCCCTCCCATCCATCAGAACATCTATTTATGTGGAAGCTGAATTTCCCTCTGAGCTGTATACACTAGTGAGAGTTTTGGACTTGGTGTAGCTCAGGGCTCCTTCTTGGGCCACCCACTAGTATGGAAACTCTATTATGTCTGTTTAACCCCTTGCCTTTAAGAATCCTACTGCCTGAAGCCTTCTCCCCTGAGATCCTTGCTAGACTTTGGAAGGTTGTTGACATGTCAGCCATTGTGCAGGTCAGGCCAGGTCCAATCACATTGTGGCTATATCCTGGCTGCTGCAGCCCTGACTTGTGTGGAGTATCTTCCATATCATTGGTCCTCCCCATCTTTAGGTTCTTAAAATCTAGCTGCCCCCTCTAACATAAGGTTTCTCGAGCTTTAGAATGGGGAGAGATTTGGCTGATCTGGCTCTTGGTGAATATTGTAGGATCTTTTGGTGTTCTGAATTATGGAATTTATTGTTGTTTTCAGTTTTACTTTTCTGCAGTGCCTTTGGCTGCATCCTAATTGGTTGTTGAGGTCATCTCTTAACCAAAGATAAAAGACTATTTAAGTGAAGATGTTAATATAAGAAGAGACTCAAAGGTAGATGAAAGGAGTAGGATGCAGCAATGAGAGGGATAAGTCTTCCATCTGCCAGTTGATTACCATCTAACTGCCAGTCCCTATATCATACCCGACTAAGGAGATCAAACCTGTCCAGTCCCAAGTGAACAGGAAGGGAAGTGAGAGTGACCTGCACCAGATGTCTCCCCACTTACATGCAATACATGACCATGGCCTAATTTCTCTATTGGAGTATGTTCTTTCGTCTTTTTTCTTTTAAGGTCTTTTTCCCCCTTCTGTCCTATTTATTATCCTTTGCAATTACAGTGGGTATTACAGAGATTTTTTCTTTTTTTAATTTATTTATTTATTATTTATTGAATTGTGCGTGTGTGCGCGTGTGTGTATGTATGTGTGTAGAACTACAGACAGCTTCCACCTTCTCCTTGTTTACTGTCGGGGGATTCACAGGCTCCGCCCTACCAGGACCAGAAACGCAGGCCTCCCGGCTTCTGCCCGGCTCTATACGTGGGGTCTAGGATCCGAACTCAGGACCTTCTGCCTGCAAAGCAGAGGTTTAACCCCTGAGCCACCTCTCCAGCCCCGGTATTACAGAGATTTACCTTTGAATATCTCATTAAGTGGGCTTGGAGCTAGGATCCACTTATTAGAAAGGACATATGATGGCAAACCTTCTGTTTCTGGGATACTTCACTCAGTACAATTTCTTCTAATTCCATCCATTTCCCAACAAATTTCATTAATCCATCTTTTTTGATGACTGAGTAGTATACCATTGTATAAATGTACCACATTTTCATTATCCATTCATTTGAGTTGATTCCATGACTTTGCTATTGTAAATAGTGTTTCAATGAACATGGTTGAACTTGTGTCACTGTAGTGAATTGATGTCTTTTGGGGATTATTCCCAGTAAATGTATAGCAGGGTCATATGGTATTTAAATCCTTAACTTTTTTAGAAATCTCCATACTGATTTCCAATGTGGCTGTATGAGCCTGAATTCCCACCAGCAGTGTAGGAGAGTTCCCTTCTCTTGATGTCTTCTCCAGCATTTGGTATTGTTTGTATTGTGGATTTTCGCCATCCTGACTATTTTGAGATGATATATCAGGGCAGTGTTGTTTTGCATTCCCCTGATGGCTTAGGGATGTGGGAACCTTTTTAAAGATATTTGTTAGGCATTTTGATTTCAGCCCTGGAAAAGTTTCTTTTAAGTTCTGAGGTCCGTTTTCTAATTGGGCTATTTATCTCCTTATTGTTTAGTTTTTTAAGTTCTTTGTGCACTCTGGATAATAGAGCTCTATCAGATGTGTGGTTAGTGAAGATTTTCTCCTATTCTGTGGGTTGCCTTTTTCAGTTTACAATCTCTTTAGCTGAAAAGAAGCTCTTTAGTTTCATAAGATCCCATTTGTTGGGTGTTGGTTCTAGTGCCTGTGCTATTGGGTTTCTTCAAGCAGAAACTCTTACAACACCCACAAACATAAAGGAACACAAGCTGGCAAGGTGGGGGGAATCTCAAAAGAGCAGAAACAAAAGAACAGGGATAAACAGTTAAAATGAGGTTATGTTATAAAAGTATTTAAAGGGAGGGAAAAACCAGGATAGAAAACATAGGATTTTCCAAGAACATACCCATCAATGTAAATCAGTATAAACAACGGTGGACAGGAAAAAACTGATCGTAGTCAGGATCAGATGCCTCAATACTAATCACAAACACCCAATAGTAAACCTCCATCTGAAGGCCTCTCATTTTTTTTTAAATTTTAGAATAGTTTGTCAGCAAGCCTAAGTGATCTTCATGCCTTCCCCCTCATTTTATTTTTAGAAAAGATCTCAACACTCAAACAAGAGGAAACCTATTGCAATGAAAAAGTAGTGAAATATTGCAATGAAAAAGTAGTTAAATAGACAACAACCAACCAGAGTGCAGAGTACTAAATGACCTTAAAACACTCAGTCAGAATCAAACTACTCCCCATCCTAAAGCTCAAGGAATCTTGCAGAAGAGCTGTGGGTGATAAGATTACAAGAGGCTAAAGGTGGGGCAGTCCATGGCCTGCCAGGACATTCCACTCAAGATAAGGCTGTTACATCTAGAAACTTACTGCAATGAGACTTATCCTCACCAGACCTGCCCTATAACTGACATATCAACATTCCCACATAGACTAGTGATGAACTTAGGAGAAATAATTACATGCAGGTGGAACCTTAGGGGCTAGACAGGTGAAGGAGAGTGCCCTATCTATTATTGGGCCTACCTAAGGAAGAGTCATTTAATATGCCACAGAGGCCTGAGTCCATACCAATGCAGAGAATCCCACATTTTGAATTAGATCTCAAGAACTCACATGGTGGAAGGAAAGCACCGATTTCTGAAAGTTGTTCTCTGACTTCGGAATATGCACAGGAGTACATGTGCTTTCTTTTTCTGTGTATCTCTCTTTCTCTAATATAAATAAAATATTAAGAAATATTTTTAAATTCTTCAGTAGTTTCACATTTGTTATTATCTCAGATCCAGATTCTCTGAATTGACTTTTAATTTCCTCACATTCTGAACGTATCTTCACTATTCAATTTCATTATAACCTCTCCCTAGGCACACTGAAGAACTCAGTTGCTAAGCATACCTACGGACACTTTCTCAAAGGAAATCATACACAAAGCATTCAGCATTTAAGTCAAATGAGAAGAAGGTAGTTTGAACTTCAGAACTGCATTTTATATTATTAAATATTGTTCTATTTTCTCTTATTGCAAGAGCACAATCTATCTCCTCCACGAATCAAACTTTCTTCAGAGTTTTCAGAATTATTTAATAAATTTAAAGAATTTAATCAATTTTGGTTTGTGCAAGTATGCTTTGCATTATAGTTCTTGGACCATTAATTCCTTAAATCAGAGAGATTGTGGAGCTCAGGTTGATCTATTTATACTCCACGTGAAAGGACACCATTTTACCCATGCTAATACATGACTAAAATGGGTATGAATGAATTCATGAACATGAGGACTGTTGTTGCTTGGAAAAGTTAGAAGGGAGAGCTCTTTGTGCAGGAAATTTTTCAGGAAAAGCAGTCAAAAGACTTTATTGTTATTGCAACCTTGGTAAAGAAAAATTAAAGCTTAATATCCCTGCATTGAATTCATCTGAAGATTGTCTACTAACCACACCAGATGTTATACTCTCGCATTACCTTCGTGATGATATTTATGTTCACAAGCATATGGTATTCCCAAGAAAGTTGTTTATAGGTTTTGAAGTCTGGAATGAATGACACTATCATATTTTGGATTTTCTCTGAGTCTTTCTATTACAGATTAAAATCTCTACCAACTCTAAGAAGACCATAAAAATTCAGACTAAGGAAACAAAAGAGATCCTAAGTTACTGTGTCTCCATTTTGGTCCAGAATTGTTTCTTTGTGGCAGTGTTTGTAAGAGAGGCCACCATCCTCAGAGACCAGGTTAAAAGAACTTGCAAGGGAAAAGATAAGCAATTCCATATTGCTATGAATCAGTAACCATGACTCTGAGAATTTACAGTAAAATAAGGAAATTGTTCATAAATTTTGCTCATCATATTGAAACTTAAGAAGTTAATTTCCTATAGGTAAGTCTTTGGGTGGTTTCCAAAGTTCAGATAAAGTTAATGCTAGTGTGTGGAGTATCTCAGTTTGGTTTCCAGACAGAAACGGCTATCTAATGAGGATCAGGTGCTAGGATAGGCAGCAAATGAAAGCAGTGCTCCAGGAGGATCAAAGCCAAATGTCCAGTTCAATACTAACATGAAGATGAGTGAGAGTCAAGAAGTCAGTAATCTCCCATTAAGAGCCATGGTAGGGCAGGCAAAGGAACCTTAAGGTAGAGTGTTCCTCAGTCAGAATTTACCAAAAGGAGGTTGTAAACTGGATATGATTTCATGCTGGGCTTTTTCGTTTTAACAATTTTCAGAACACAGAGAGGAATGAGGTCTGTCCATTCGGTATGCATTCTTTAATCATATAATATTGTCCCTTCATTTGGTAATGACAATGACATTGATAGGCTGTAAATAGAGAGAGATTTTAGTTGGTTTAAAATAGCTTTGATGTTTCAAGCACAAACTTTTCAATTCTTTTATTAGAAAAAAATGGAATCATTTCTTTTGTCTCCACTGAAAGAAAAATTCTTACGTTTTGAGTACTAATTTTACCTGTAATTCTACTTGAAAAAAACCTAAATTTTAATTGTAAAGTTCACATCAACCTATTTATTGAAATTTTTCACATTTTCCCTTACTATGAAATTCTGTTATACTGAAACTGATTTGCATATGATTCAAAGAGCAGAGTAAAGGCTCCACACAAATACAAATTTTTTCAGTTATTCTTGGTCAGTGACATTCTAGCCTAAAAGGATGATGAACTGACCAATCTCTAAGGATGATACAGTCTATTGATCCTTTGCATTTTCATGGATTTAAATTATCATTAATATTTTGTTGAGGTAGGGATCCTATACTAGTAGACAAAAAGAAAATATGAAGAGTAAAAAAGGGAGGTATAGGGCTGAAGAGGTGGCTCAGGGGTTAAGCCTCTGCCTTACAGGCGGAAGGTCCTGAGTTTGGATCCCAGATCCCACGTATAGACGCCGGGCGGAAGCAGGGGCGGCCTGCGCTTCTGGTCCTGGTAGGGCGGAGCCTGTGAATCCCGGGGCAGAAGGAGGTGGAGGCATCCATGGTGGTTCGCGAATTCGTCCGTGGTTCTACACAGACATAGACAGACACACACAGACATACACACACGCACGCACATACATGTGCACAGGTGAATAAATAATAATAATAATAAAATTTAAAAAGGGAGATATAGATTTTAAAATAATACTAACAATGATGAAGAGAAGAACAGGACAATAAATGAATCAAAAGAAACAGAAAGAAATATCATTATAAAAGATGTTGTTACAGCATGGAAGCTACACCAATATCTTCCCTCAGCATGCATTAGCCCCCAGTTTTCCTTCAGGGAAATGTTGTATCTCATGAGATTTTCCCTTTTTATAATGGCCAAATCTTGTAGAAACAGACAAAATTTCATTGAATTCCTGAGTGCTGTCACCCTGTTCCATCCAGAAGACACTATTTAGTAGCACCCCTCACCACCTCCAGCTCTTACATTCTTTATTCTTACAACATCTTCAAAAAAGTTCTTGAGCCTTGGAGTTGGGGGTGATACAGGAGACCTGCACAGGTACATTCCAATGTTGGGAAAGCTGGTGAAATTCTGAATACATATACACACACATGCACACACACACACACACACACACACACACACACACACACACACACAAATATATAAATGTGCCACACAAACAAAAAGACAAGAAAGTAGAAGGAAAACTAGTTGGGAAGAAGATCTTTGATGGAATAAGGATAGAAAATCAGACTGGGCAATGTGGGTGAAAAATGACTTAAATTTATTGTATACATGTATGAAAGTATTAAAAATCAAAATAAATACAAGAATGAAAGAAAAATAGATGTCATTACAGGAATTATGGCTTGAGATATTTACATTTTTCTGAATGTAATCAATAAGAATTATTGTCTTCTTATATCTGAAGATCTGGAAAATATTTCTTAGGGATGAGCTAACATGAACAGTACTGAGATGATTAATCTTGACTATCAGCTTCATTAGACTTAAAAGTTACTTACATGATTGGAAAAACTAACCTGTGGATGTGTCCATAAGGGTGTTTCCAGAGAGGATGGGCAAATAGTAGACAGCTGAAAATGGATGGCAACATCAAGTAGACTGACAGTATGTTCAAGAAAGATGTATTCTCTTCCAAGACCCTTCTTTCACCCTTGTCCTCTTCCTGACTACCAGAAGCTGAATAATTTTTGTAAAACACACATTCTTGCCACCACAACACTCTGCCCCACCACAGACTTGCAGCAAAGAAGCAAGCCAATACTGGACTGAAACCTCTAAGACTATGAGCCAAAATAAATCTTTACTCCTTTTAAATCATTTTCTCAGGTACCTTTCACAGCAATAAAACTTCTGAATAATATGCATACTGTCTGATAGCACCTTAGGTGATTATTAATTGTTCAAATAATCAGGTAGGAGGCAGAAACCTTTACACTTACTTCTTTGGATAATTTATGAGATTGATTGGATAAGAGGTTTGGCCAGTAACAACAAAAAAATGAACTAGGTTGGTTATTAGATAATTTATCTTCAGCTTTTGGAATGTCTGACAAGACCTTGTTTCACTAAAGAGTTTCTAGCTAACATTTTCACAGCACCTCCCTTTGGGAAAGAGAAGTAAGAACTTACAGACTGTACATTCAAAGGGAGGGACTGACGTTAGAAAGTAACGGGAGATCTGTTATGACGTGTCTCAGTACACATGGTTTTTTCAGAGCTCTCAAGAACTATAATATGTCCATAAAATAGTAATTGAAATTCTTGTAACCATAACAGGGTCATCTGTCCAGAGGAGAATATAGATTAACTTGTGAGTTTCTGAATAATAAACCTAATACAAGTTAGAAATTACTTCCAACTGCCCTTTTAAAGATAAATTTTATTCCTCGGGTAGCTTTGCATTCCACTTATTTTTTGCTACCCAGTTCTCTTCTATTCTTCTCAATCACATTAAATCTTTACTGAGATCTGCTGTGTTCCTAGCTCTGGGCATAATACCGAGAGCATATTATAGCAAACTTGTGAAGTTGTAACTTGCCTTTATCTCATGATTACTATATTAACTGAAGATTCACCCCATTCTCCCTCCAATTTCTACATGTGAATTATATGCCTTGGATATCTCTAGAGATTTTATTTTCTGTTAGTAAAGTCGAAATATGAGAGTAATGGATTTCATGTCAGAGCTAATTGTGAAAGTCCTCCTCTAAACACATGTACATATATGCTGTTAAACATTGATCAAATTAACTTGAATAATGATTTCTCAAATTCAAAAATAGAACCAAAAAAGCTATTTAATACAAAGGATCTTAAACAGGACACCTAAATCACCCCTACCCTAAGGCTGAGGTAATACTGCAGAAAAGAGGGCAGTAAAAATGTAAGACCCTGAAAGTGGGGAGGTGTGACCAGTAAAAATCATTTGGATGGAACATGGCTATTGCATCCATGAACTTGTTGAAGGTATGTCTACTTCCACTACACCTGCACAAGATTTGATCTATTGATTTTCTATGTGAAAAGGAAAATATCTCAAGAATTACCACACCTCCATGATAATACTGAGGGTTAATGTGGAATAGGGAAGGGAAAAGTGAGCTACTTTATATCTAATACCTAATAAAGTAGGAAGGAGATGAAGGCTTACAGTGAGAAATAGAAGTTTATTGAAATTGGATAATGAGAGGTGAATATGGCATAAATTCATTGTACTCGTGTATGAAATTCTAAAAGAATAAAAAAAGAAAAAATCTTCAGCAAGAAAATTAAGATTTTTGGGAAAAAACACACTAAGAAATGTTAGAAATAAAAATTTCAATGAACCAAATAAAAAATCACAATGGAAAGAATCACCAATAAACTATACCAAACCAAATAAAAAAGAATATCAGTCAGAAATAGAAGACAAGGTCAAGAAAATCCTTCAATCAATCATGAATAAAAAACTTAGCATGACCACAAGGGATTCAAAAAGTTGAACACCAAAAAAATTACAATCATTAAATGGGTGATAAACTGAATAATAATTTCTCAATGGAGGAACTGCAAACAGCCAATGAATATTTGAAAAAAAATGTTCAACATCTTCAGCCACATATAAACTACATGGACATTCCATTTTATCCCAATCAGTATAACTAGCACCAAGAAAACAGAAAAATTCTGGGGTTAGAATCTAGGGAATGTGGAATCCTTATATACTGATAGTGGGAATGTAAACTGGAACTCTGCATGAAGGGTCCTCAAAAAATTAAATGCAGAAATAACATATGGCTCAGATATACCACTCCTGGGCATTTACCTAAATAACTATAAGTTGACATACAATAGAAATACTTGCACATCCATGTTTTTACTGTGCTATTTACAATAGCCAAGATATGGAAACAACCTAGTGATCATAACAAATCAATGGCTAAAAGTATGATACATACTGGCCAAAATGCAAAGAATTAGTAGCTATGTATTGTTCAGTACTAAAAAGAATGTTTAAATAGCCCTCCTATCTCATGGAACCTTGTGGAAGAGTCAGAGGTTAGGGAGGAATACTGCTAGATAGTATCCTTGTTCATGACTGGAAAGCTATACCCAACTCATTGCACCAATACCTGTTTCCATGAGACCTGAGCAACATTCGACCTATTAATATTTTACTATGGAACAAGGGAGATCCCAAAGATCATCACACCTCCCTGAGAGATTGTTGATGGTAAATGTCAAACAGGAGAAAGTGGGCTACTTTCCTCAGTGATTTAACCACTGTTGAATCATCCATTCCCCACCAAGCAGACAGGCATTTGCCAGTACAAGCATCCTAGATGAAAGTCAGTGAGTCCCACTAGCAAAAGGATGTGAAAGTAGGAGGGAGACTGGTTGGAAAGGAGAAAGTGTGAAGTGGGACAGGAAAGGGGATGAAAATAGGATGTAAGGAGTGCAAACATGCAAATTCACTGTATTTATGTATGAGAATGCCAAAGAATAAAAAATAGTATTTAATAAAAATGTGGTACATATATACAATGGAACTTTTTCATCTGTCAAGAATGACAGCTGCTGGAAAGTGAATGGTGAGGGAGATTATTATGCTAAACAACAAAAGGCAGACAGAAAAATGCATGTTTTCTCTCAAATGTGGAGTCTTGATTTAAATTTACATACTCATGAAAGTACAAAGGGGACTAAAAAAGAAAGGAATCTAAAGAGAGATCCAAAAAGAATAACAAAAGTGGGTGATTCAATATATATGAAACCAGCGTGGGAGGCTTCTATTTAGGGGGAGTAAAAGGGAGGTTAGAAAGAAGGAGGAGGAGAGTCACAAGGCTATGAATAAAATCAAAATATAATAGTACCCTATATGGTAAATTTCAAAAATCAATATTGCTATCATTGTTATCTCTTTGTTGAATGGTTATACCAACCAGAGAAATATTTGACGTAATTAAATCTCTAATGATTATATTTTCTTCTATCATAGTTGTGATTACTTATTGCTTGCTTCACTGTATTTCCTTTAATTTTTGCCTAATGCAATTATCTCCAGGGGAAAATTGTAAACTCTCACCATTTCCCAGAATGAGATCACATTTTTAGGAGCCCAATCCTACAAAGATCAAGATGGATGGGTGGAAACCTACAGTTTTTGTTTTTGTTTTCAATAGCAGTCTTGAAAGTCACAGGCATTGAAGTGGTCTACATTATGGAGGGTAATCTTTACAAAAATGTATTGGTTTTAATATTAATTTCAAACTCCTTTTCAGAACTGTCCAGAATTATGTTGAACAAATATCAGGGTACCAAAATGTAGTCAAGCTGACACATGAAACTAAACATCTCAGGGAGGGGATAGGGATTGGCAGATAGACGGTAACCATCCTGCAAATGGGATACAGACCCCCCTCACTGCTGTGTCCTACTCCTATTCCATCTACCTTTGAGTGTCCTCTTATATTAAGATCTTCATTTAAACAGTGTTTAGGAAGTGACCTTCCTTACCAATAGGATGGAGCCCAGGGTGGTGCAGGAAAAGCAAAACTGAAAACAACAACAAACCATAATTCAGAACACCAAAGACCCTACATTGAATCACCTGGAACCAGACCAGCCAAATTTCTCCCCATCCTAAAGCTCAGGGAACCATGCAGAAGAGGAGCTGGCAAGATTGTAAGAGCCTAAGGATGGGGAAGATCAATGATATGCAAGATACTCCACTCAAGTTAGGGCTGAAGTAGCCATAATCGGACTTTGCCTGACCTGCACAATGGCTGACATGTCAACCACCCCCCAAAGTCTAGCATGAATCACAGGGGAGAAGACTCCAGGCAGTAGGATGTCTAGAGGCAAGGAATTAACAGTCATAATGGAGTTTCCATACTAACAGGGAGCCCAAAAAAGGGCTCAAGGCTATGCCACTGAGTCCTTATCCCTCACTAGGGTAGAGGACTCAGAGGGAGGTTTGGCATTCATACAAAAGGATGCTGGGGGGGGATGGGAGGGAGAAAAGGGAGGCACTGGGAGAAGGGGATGGAGGGAGGGGGTGAAAGGAAGGGGAAAGTTGAGGAAAGTGCAAGAGAGAACTGGGGAGGGGAGGAGGGAGGGAGAAAATGGGGTACCTATTGAGCTTGTATGATTGGGAAAAAAATAAAATGTGGGAGAAGAAAAAAATTTAAATCTAAAAATAAACTAAACATCACAAGTACATAAATGTTATAACAGAGTAATTTTTAATAGTAGCCAGGAACTCAATTATTTCTAACAATAATCTGCAGCATGTAGCAATATGATCCTAGTATTAATACCTATCTATCTCACTTTACCCATATAGAGAATGAAACACCTCAATGTCCCTGTTAGCCAGGGCATGTAATTGCTAGATGTAAAATCTAATTTTCAACTTGAACATTCTTCTTGTTCCTATTTGTTCTGAAAAGACAATTGATTTTCAATCTGTTTAAACATCTGAGATATGTAGAAAGTAGCAGACTTCACAGAGCAAAGACTGCATAGACTATCCAAAAGAAAAATTAATCCTGTTAGTAGCCTCAGTTTTTCATTCTTCTTGTCTAATAGTGGGAGGTCTCGAGACTTGAAGAAGGGCTAAAACAGAGGATCATGTAGGGTTGACTGGAAGAAAGGCAAGCTGGAAGATTTCTTTTAAATAAATGCAGAAAACTCATGAGTGTAAACAGTGATGAATGAATATGAGTTAGAGGAGCACCGACTGTGAATTTGAGACTTATATAGCAAATAAAATTTTATAACTCTTTTTTGGCAATACAAATGTCACTAGTGATATGGATCAGTGTCCTGTTCCCAATGGAACAATCTAAAATTAGTGCCTTTGAAAAAGCATTGCAAGACTCTGGTTTGCTATCCAGCAAATTCATGGAGAAGTAGTTTTCTAATTTGAAACAGTTTTTTGTAACTCCCATATCGTCAAACTGGTTGTCACATTTCATAAGTTCCACTCCTTGGTATTGTTACATTGCACTGAAGTACTACTGTAACTGGGAAATTCTTTCAGTAACAAAAGCTCCTTCCCAATGTTTTTTCCTTCTTTCTTCTGGTATCCTCCTTCTTTTATTCCAAGGGTCCCATTTGATTTATTTTTTGTCTTCAAACAATCCTAGGGGTCTTTTATCTGATAACAGTTTTCTGTTTAAGTTTTTAAATACTTAACCAGTATCTCAACACCTTTCCCAATCAGATTCATAGAACTCATCTTTCATATGCTATTGCTCATCACTCCTTTCTTTTCTCATTTCTCCCCAGCTGCCATATTCCTCACGATTCCACTCTTCTTTCTTACCTATTCTCTATAAAGGCTCTAATGTCTTTCTTCACCTACACAGTCTTGAATATATGCTCATTCTCAGCATTTTTCATTTTAACATTATTTGTAGCCCTTTGAAAATATTATTCATTGATAAGTGTTAGAAATTCTCTTCCCTTCTGAAAGAAGAATCCAACAATATTTAACTGTAGTAAGAAAAAAATAGTTTAGATTCTCCTTGAGTAGGACTGGTGTCTGGGTACTTGAGATTCATGAAAAGGAAAAATAGCATTTGGAAAGAGAGACAAGCAAAGTCTGGAAATCTGGCTTATGATTAATTTAGTGCTGTACTTACCTTTCCATTTGCTTATAATTTCTATTTTTTTAAGTGATTGTTTTCAACTGCTTCCTTCCCACAACTCTACATCCTTTATATGCACTAGGTGGCAGTGTAGTGATAACAGAAGGAAAAGCAGCAGAAGCTGAGGACAAACAGTAGAGATCACAGTTTTAGTTCTTTCATTCAGGAAATGACCTGTCCAAAGGTCCAAGTCTCAAGTTATGAGGTGTCAGTGCCTAGACAGCTATCCCTCCATGTTCTCAGCTCCCTCGTCCTCTCCAGTCTCTCAGCCTGTCCAGTGTTTCACACTCAAGATTTCACTTCTCCAGACAATCCAATCTCCTTTCCCCCACCCCTTCAACATACTTCAACCTTCATTACTGTACCCTTCTCCTCATAACCCCTTCTTCATGCACCACAACTACATAAAATGTTGGACTGAATGAAACTACTTGAATTCCCAAAAAATACAAAATTTTGTCTTCATAAATGTACAGTCTCCAAGATTGCCTGGACAATCAGTGTCAGATGAGGATCTTTGTTGTCTAGCCTCCTGTCTTTTCCTTTCTCCACTATGGTAATTGACGAAGCCATTCAAAAGCCCCTGCTTTCCACAAAATATATCTGCTGCCATAGTTCACAGTCAGAAAAAGCAATCTACAATGAAAGAATGTTCACCCTGTATGTCTTTGCTTATACCTGTACCTAATTTTGCCTCTCCCCAACTGTCTCAAAACACTAGCTTTCTTGCTATTTCTAATTGACAGCTAGTTATGTGTTTTCTCTCCACACCTGGTCCTAAACTGGAACTTTGTTCAACTGTGTACTTCATTTGGTTGTTTTCTTAGCCTACCACTTTTTTCTTTTTTTTTAATTTATTTTTTCCACTCAGACAAACTTGCTAGGTACCCCATTCCCCTCCTTCCCTCCACTCCTCCCTAGATCCCCTTGCTCCCTTTTCCTCTTCCTTTCCTCCCTCCCTCTCTTTCTCCCAGTGCCCCCTCCCCCTCATTCCTGGAGCATCCTTTAGTGCTACCACTCTTTTCTATCTCCTACCCTATGGCAAAAAAAAAAAAAACACTTGAATTTCCATCCTAAAATCCTTCTTTACCAGGTTTCTTCCCCTGTTACAATGTTAGCACACCATAAAGACACAAAATACTTGAATAAAATAAGCACGTTTTAGTGATTTATTTGTTCTCCCTCATTTAATTACCACAACAGCATTATGAATACCAGAGCTTAGCATTATTTTGCAGATGAGAAAATAGAGGCACAGAGATGTGAAGTAGTTTGTTCAAGATCACACAGCTAGCATAAATAGTACAGCTTAGTTTGAAATGTAGATTGTCATAATCTTATGTCTACAAAAATAGCCACTGTTCTATGTTACCAGTCTCCTACCATGTCTGCAATTGTTTCTTCTTCGCTTTATATCCAAACTCCTCAGAAACCGTTTATTTTCATTATCTTCACGTTCCTATTTTCCTACCATCATAATCTGGGGATGCCACTAACAGCACATCAAAACTGTTCTGATACATTTTGACTGAATCCATCACACAATTTCCAATTATTCATATTGACCTTTTTTGAATTTAGTATTATTGACAATTTTTCCCTATCTTTGCTTTTCCTTTATTTTCATCAAATTATTTATGTAGCTTTTCCTACTCTATGCCCTTCTCTTACATATCATCAATCTCTAGTGCCAATTTCTCCAAGATTTTTCAATGTCTATAATCAAAATTTATGCATTTAAATCTAAGTTCCACCTTAACAAATTTTGCACACTCCCTCTTGTCAGATTGATATGAGAAATAAATTACATGATGTATATGAAGATTATTTTTCTCCTTTTGAGGAACTCTAACAGGTAAATTTAGTTGAAATGCATTCCTCAGCAAGTGAAGTGAGTTATTCTAGATTGCAGAAGAAGGATACTAGAGAATCAGCTCATGGTCTAGTAAGAGAGTTGGAAATATTCACATGTGAAAATATGAATACTAAACAGTTAATGTACCTTCCTACATAACACTACCCATTAACACTAAGCATTTTTCAATCTGCTAAAAAAATCTTAGGTGCTTGGGAGAAAATGAGAACACTGAGGTCAGGGTGACTCAGAAATATTTTCCTAATCATTAATTTTCTTTGAACAGCAGATCATTGTGGACCTGATATTAAATTCCTCTCTCAGAATTTAAAACCCTTGAAATTATTTGTACAATGCCTTTTATGTATATTTTTCTGAAGACATTTCACTATTTCTACCATGTTATTGTAGGATTAGGCAACTACAAAAATGGTGAGTAATCATAGCTTAGAATTCCAAGAAAGGAATTTCCAAGATCATTTCTGTAGATTTAACAAGTTTATTACTCTCAGTCAATCAATAAAATTGTAACCATAGCATTTACTTGAATATGTGCCGTGGGGATCAGAACCATGTGCTCTCTGCTTTAAACTTTGCCAATATTGCCAATATGCTGGCAAGGAAAGTCAATTACTATGAGGGAGGTAACTAATAGAAAGAAACAATATCCATAATTGTTTTTTTCTTACATTTTTGGTTTACACAACAGCAAATCATTACATTTTTCTGGGTTCTACTTTACCTTCTGCAAAAATGAAAGCAGTAAAATGGGCATTTAAAAATTCTACTGTGTATGTTTTTTTCAAGGTCCAGCAGGTAGGTATTGAAAGAGTACTAGACTAGTCCATTCCCAGGTTTGAATCTTAATTCTGACATTCTCTAGATGACTGCCCTCTAGAAAAATAACTCATATGAACATATAGTCATGATATTCCTTATTTAGTATTTTAGTTTTAGAGTTTTGATGGACTAATGTACATAATGATTCTACCACAGTGTATATGTACATTACTTCATAACTTGGTGCTCTTCCTTCACTTCTGTGCTCTTTCTTCACATTCATTGAAGAAAACTGCTGATAGGAAAGAGGAAGAACTCTAATTTTCATCAAGTGGAAAATGGAGCTAGTTCCTGTGTCTCCTATCTTCAATGTGCATGCATGGAGTGTGATTTCAATTCCAGTCCTGAAGAAAGAGTGAGTAGATTAATAACAAAAAAACTTTGTATATCACCATAATTCTTTAAAGTTGAAAAAGAGGAACTAACATTTTGAAATAGTTCTCATTATTATCTCTATTTCATATATGAGGGAACAGAATATCAGTATTGCTAGTTGAATTTTCTAAGACTGCATAGCCAGGGAAGAGCAGGGGCAGAATTCAAATCCAATTATGTTTGAACTCTAATCTCTACATTTAGAAAACTTAGAGGTAATCTCCCTCAAATTCAAACTAGAACTGGTGCCGCCTTTATAAAATGCCTAGTCTTGCCCTCAGAAATGCATATTGTTCTAATGGAGTTGTTTTCACCTGTTTGTTTCTCCTCCTCTTTTGTTCCCCTGTTTTGAATGAGCCTGTGTTGAAAAGTACAGCTGCTTGAGACACCCCTACTTCAACATCAGCTAGTTCAGCCATGCCATCTCTTTTCCGAGACAAGAAATAAACCATGGTCACAATATGGTCTTCTGACGACCTCAGCTAGCTGCACTGGGCACACATGAAAATTGGTCTGTCTCTACTGTCACTGATGATAAAGTGGTATCTAGAGTGTGCTAGATTTCCCTCCGTGACAACCACAAGAGTCACAATACGCAGTAATGAGGATTTCATTCCTCATCCCTGTTCAACTGTTTTACATAAAATCCTAAAGACGAGTCCTAAGCATTTGGCAAACTCATGTGAAATGTCTGAGAACATTATGTTTTGTGTTCAAAACTAGAAACAAAACCCAGATGGCTTTTACTACAAACAGTTCTCTCATCTGTACTTCTCCAGGCAGTAATTAAGCTCATAGTTGTCAGAAGTACTACTCCAACTGACGAAGCAGAGATGTTTGGATAATTTTTCTGGCTGGTCTTTTTCTGGCTGTTCTTGTCCATGTGCTTGATGGCTGATGTAAGACAGAGAGTCACCTCTACAAATTATGGTGACCCCTACTGATTATGATTATGCTACCTTCATCTCCTCAAAAATACTGTTGCCCAAAAGTCAATTGAGTTCTTTTCCCAGTTTTGAGAATGAGCAGCACAAGTCCAAAGAAATTCATGCCAAGACTTGATTTGAGACTTATGTTATAATGGCCAGAGGGGAGAAAGGGATGTCTTCTAATGTATACACTGTAGGCAGGAAATAAACAATTGATTCATATGGTAAATGGCTTCTTTGACCTTGGCCTCATTAACCTTACAAGAGTCTAAATTCAGACCTACAAGAGTCAGAACCCTTTCAAAAAATAGTAAAGAAACTCTTAAGCTTTAAAACTGCATCAGTTCATTTCTATAATTTGTGGAGGTTTTGTCACCATGGGTAACTAGTATACAAGGATGCCTTGCCAAGGCGAACTCAATCACTGATCCACATCACTAGAAACCTGGAATGCTAAATTGGAAGGAACTTGAAGGATTATCTAGTCCAAGTCCTTTATTTTATAGCTAAGGAATTAAAGACCACAAGAAGGAAATAGTTTGTCCAAATTATACATCTAGTTAGTGACAGCATCTTAGTTCATTTCTTAGTTCATACTTCAGTACACCAACTGTGTTACATTGCAGTACAATGATCCTTTGTAATAAAAGGACAGAGAGTTATTTAGAAATATATATGAAATCTAACTGTGCCCTGAGGAGGAAAAGGTATTATAGGGGACAGTGAGGATCCTGAGGTAGACAGGTTGCCTCAAGCATTCTGAGGAGTTCATATGTCATTGTTCTGCAATTCATGTACAGTGGGTTACAAAATACATGAAGACAAAAACTTTGGGCTTACTGCAAGTTTACAATCAATTTATAAGAACAAGCAAGGCACCAGATGAAGGGAAGAATGAAAACTATAGAAAACAGAATACACCCAATGTCACAACTTGAAGAATGGAAGCTCTATTTTGCTTTTTAGAAGACCCCTCCACCTGGTCTGCTGTCAGAAACTGATGTACATAGAGAACATAAGACTGTTCATTGACTCCTTAATTCTCAATAAACGAAGGCAGTAGAATATAATTTATTTCACAGTATTTTCCTTTTTGTGTATGCACAGATTAGTCATACAGTGATATCACACACTTCTCTAGGTGTTTGGTGTCACTATAAAGAAATAAATTTGATATCAGAGATGTGAAATGTGTATAACTTCACTGTAAGTTCCTGGAGGGTTAGGGGTCTCCTAGATTTTGTTCAATGTTCTAGCATCTATATCAGCATGTGGCACATAGCAGGTATTCAATAAATATCTCTTAAATGACTAAGTAGACTGACAGCTGAGAATGAATGGAGTTACATATGACAGGAAAAAAACTGATTTTTGAAGGTATAACACATACTTACCCTGAAATCGTTAGAACAAGTCAAATTAAGTTAAAGGGGTTTTAAGGTTTACAAAGACAGAAAAATATACCTCATGCCTAACACAGTCCATGATACTGACCGACCTAATGTATAGGACTGCTAAGAAGACGGTAAGCTAGAAAAGCATTTCAAAGTTTGAGTATGATGGAAAGAAGTGTTATTGTCAAAACTTTGGAAGTGATATGGAGGTATTAGATGCATAGAGAAAGTGAGATTAGCTGCACTTACAAAATACTAATTTGTTGTCATAGCATCAACTTCATAGTTCATAGTGCTTTGTACAAATGGTGCTTACACATTCTTTGCTACCATGAAACTTATTGAGCTTCTAAAAGCAAGAGACAGAAGTTGATATTAGTTCACATGGTACTCAAACTGTGCAAGTAAGCCTGTCATTCTAAGGACAGAACTATTAGGTTAAATGTAGAGGACTTCATCTTGCAGTTAAAGAAGTAGAAAGAAGATGAATCTAGACAAAAGATTAAGCAAGACAAATAAAAGAAGTAGACATGGGAAAAACAAGGTAGTGTCAGGTGACAGAAACTGATCTAAAAGTTTCAGGGATAGGTGGAGAAAAGCTAATTAGATCACTATCTCCAAACATGCTTATAGAAAATAATGCAGCGGGATGGTAAATAACACCAACTCTGGAAACAACGTTCCTCAATTAGCTTTGAATCTAGCCTCTACTGCTCAGTAACAGGGTGACCTTAATCAAGTTGAATGACCCCTTTATGAGTCTCTCTCTGCTATTAAAACTGATAGGTTAATAATAAATAGTACTTAGCCCATTAGGTTGCTGTGGAAATTTAAAGGGTTAATTGCATAAGGCACGCAGTAATATTAGCTAAGGTTACTGCATAGGTAGTGAGGAAATGGAAGCAATGAGTATTTCGGCAATAAACGCATGAAGAGAACAAACAGACCAAAGAACACAAAACTTTTGGAGGTGATGGATATGTGTATGACATTGAGAAGGTGATGTTATGATTTATATGTCCAAATTTATCAAATTGTATGCATTAAAATGTATAGTTTCTTTGGATAATTATACCTCAGTAAAACTGCAGAAACCACAGAGCTATCAAGAAGAGAGACAGAAGCAAGTAAAGCGAAACATTTCTAGAATGTAGAATAACTAAACATGCGTGAATAGTAGAAGAAAAGTTATTTTAGGTGAGCAGTAAAATTTAATAGGAGATAACATTAACAATGTTCAATAGCTCACCCAGGAGGTAAAGGAGTTGTAGAGAAGGGAAAGAGAAAATTCTGAGATTACTTTAAAAGACATTTTGTATCCAAAGGAAGGCTATGGAAGAAGCTTACAGCAGATGGCTTCAGTTTTCCCAGAAAAACATAGTCAAATATCAAAGGAAAAGGACTGGGACTAGATGCCCAGAGGCTGAGAAGCAGTCTCCAGTCACAGAAAAGCAGGTGTACACTAGAGAAGTAAAGGACGTTATTGGTACCCCCAGCTTAAAATAAGCAGATGCTCGCCCACTCATTTTTGGCTTAAGTAGAGCTCTGGGTTTGCATGCCCAGAAATAAAAAAAAAGACTATCCAACTGCCGGGAATTCATATGAAAGGACACTCTTTATAACATTTCTCTGTATAGTAATTCATTGCATATGTCAAAGAGAATCTTAAGTCAGTCCAAGAAGACTCAATTAGAACCATATGTCTTAGGCAGTAAGGAACACTTGGCACATTTTCTAAGTGAAATGCAGGTGTGTTAATTACCCTTCTTGGATCTCTGCCAGTGTGGGCAATTCCTGAAGGAATACTTGGGAGGACATTTCAAAAGCTCACTGTTTAAAAAGAATTCTACTTGTTTTTTTAAGTTTCTTGATTGCTAGCTGATTGTTTCTATTCTCCCTTGTTTCCTAAATCAGATTTTTCCACCTGGGTCATCTCCTTCCACTCAACCCTAGACAGAAATACACAACAAATATGCATTTCTAAGGCAACGATTTTTATGGAAATCAACATGATATGCTTGGGTGGTGTGGGAAGATTTTGCAAATATTTTTCCAGGGAAAGAGTTTCATGAAACTATACTAACATACAATGGCAGGATGAGATCATGATGTTTGTATGCACACTGATGTTCACTTTATACAGGGCACAATCAGCGCTTAATCATACCCACCATTTAATATGACATGAGAAAAGTAATCTCTCCAGTCAGTGTTGGTGATCTGCTCAAAAACAGTCAGTTTTCCTCTGTTTCCACAATCCTAAGCACTAAGCATGGCAATCAGGTGCCTTTATAATGTGCTGCCATCTGTTGCCTCCTGTTCATTCACCCTCTTTTCTGCATGAATGCATTTCAAATGGAAGCACACAACACTTTCCACACATTCTCAAAACTCGTTTCTCCATTTCTTCACTTAAGCTGTTCTGTCTGCTACGAATTTCACCTCCAACTCTCTGGCTGCATTTTTACATGTGCAGATTCTGTGCCTATTGATGACACAACTTAACTATCATCGTCTCCCTAAGGGCTTCCCAAGTACTATCTCCACTCATCCTACACAAGCTAGATGTGAAATGTGATATCTTCCAGCCATCTGGATTCCCAGGACAGTGTAGTTCTGCCTTAAATCAATTATTCTTTCCCCAGTATTATGTGGGGTTTTTTGTGTTTATGCTTTCTGAAAGCTCCTTGAGGACTGGGAAAGAGCTCATCTCA